>OU452222.1:17908558-18146441 GCA_911728455.2 Marthasterias glacialis | reverse complement strand
TTTGTTGCCAAGCATACTGACACTCCATAGATTTTTTTTCTTTGTATTTCGCTCCATTTTGAAAGAATTGCATTGATAATAAAGCAACTTTATTTTGTTTTACCCCTATTGGATTGACAGAAACTGCAGCTTTACAAAAAGATGGCCTTTGTACTCAAGCTTGAGTGATTTGAGTGTTTAAAGGAGATGCATACGTTTGGTAGTTGGAGCCTAGTGTCTGTTTTAAACCTATCTAATTGTAGATATATACCATAAAACTAACCTGTGAAAATTTCATTTCAAATGGTGGCAGCGTTTTTGAGATATTGCCAAAAATCTGGAGCGGTTGTGTTCACGATGAAGAAGTATCCGTCATTGGAATACACATTCTGAGAAGCGTAACGGCCATAACGCTTCTCAGATTCAAATCTTTGGGGATGAAAACTGATATATTTTTCCATAACCGCAGTACTTCAAAGTGAAAAAAGTATCTCAAAATGCATTATACTGTCCAGAGCTGCTGTACTTCTTACCAAGTAAGTTTTTATTGCCATAAATTTTCGGAGTCATTACCAAACGTATGCAATGCCTTTAATCTTGGGTGACTAAAGTTGCCTATGGTAAAGGAAAGGATCAATTTAGCCGCACATACCACTAATTTTTCTTGTTCGCTTTTTTGCAATCTCTACCCACCCACTAGAATCGCCGAGATCTAAATGGAAGTTGGTCGGTTATTACCAAGTTTCTATGTTTTATACTTCTTCCTGCTGCAGGTGGTGAGTCTGATGGAGTTGGGGTTTGATCACCAACATGTCTATGAATCCCTGGCCAGTGTTGAAGGCAAGATGGACGACGCTTTGACTCGGCTCCACAAAGGGATGGCGAAGGAATTCGCCGATCGAATCTGGCAGAAAGAAGACAATGTTACTCAAGAGCTGAAGATTTCAGAACTCGGGCAAGACGAACGACCAGCAACAGCCAATGTACGTATGGCTCAACCATTGAGAAACGGGCAAACTGAAGATATCGCTGCTAATTAAGTGTGGCATGGGTGGCTAGTGCATAAAGTGCTCACCTCTCACCACTGTGGCCCTGGTTCGATTCCGGCTTTGGCCATATGTGAGTGGAGTAGTGCATTGGTTCTCGCTTGTGCCACAAGGGTTTTTTTTTCTCTCGGCCCTCCGGTGTTCCTCCCTCTGAAAAAAAAAAATCAAACACTTTCAATCTCAGGCTGTGCTCCGTGGCCGTGTATGCGTTGATGTGGCTGGCTGCCAAAGGGGCCCTTGCATGCCTGCGGCTCGACTACACTGTAGCCGCGTTCTTCACAATTCAGCTTCTCAGCTGTGATCCAGGATGATTAGCCTCCCAAGTGATTAATATTTGTACAAATTACAGGATTCCAATTGGCCTCTCATCAGCGGGCACGCTTGGTGGTCTAGTGGTTAAGATACATGCCCTAGAATACAGGAGTCTTGGGTTCGAATCCCACCCGAGTAGTGGGACTCAAAAAAAAGAAGTACATAGTGCTTATCATACCAGTTAAACCCAAAATATCAAACTGAAGATGGTTAACTTAACTCTAGGAATGCCCTGTTTTAAAATATGTGTAATGCCATGTATTTGAAGCTGTAAATTACTACTTCTTTTTAGAAAATCAAATGAAGATTCTAGAAACAGCGACAGCATTCAAGGCATACACCAGTTCAAAGCTGACTCCCCAAAGCTTGATCTTTGTCACCGAGGCCTGTGTTTATTGAAAACTAGAGAATGGAATGCATCAACAAGCCTGATACTTCACGGAGGCAACGAAGGCAATTTCCTCCAGTGCCCCAAGTCATTGCCTTGTTGCCCCTTGAAATGTTTCAATCGGAATGCACAATGACCTCATAGAGAACGAAGCAATCAAGAACGAAGCAATCGGTCCTGCAATTGAATCTTCTTAAAAACCAATGATGCGAAATTTGTTTTTAATTTCAGAGGCGACTTCGTCTCCTTCTAGCGGATTATGAACTTCCCAGCTGGGGCCGTGCTGAAACTGCGGCCAAACTGATCGATACTAAAAAGTACACGACGGAGGACGCTATTATCGCTGCTCGCGAGTGTGGGGACTTCCAAAGAGCTACTCAGTACTTGGAGAAGACATGCTCAATGTGCTACTCTGAGTTTCCCATGAACAAGGTGCTGTTTTAACCATTGATTACAAGATTTATTTCAGAAATCCAGTATTTTTCCCTCTCTTCCTTTTATAGCTGTCTGCTTTTATGAGTTGTTGTTTAAAGCCCCAGCCCAATATTGGTAAACTGACTGTAAATGCTTCCATTCTTTGCACAAATCAAGATATATGTAATAAAACCAACCTGTGAAAATGTCAGCTCATTTCGTTATTTCGTTTGCGAGAAAACGGTTAAAATGCATGCAGCATTTTTGTACGCATTCCTGTAGGCAGAGTTTTCGTCTCACTGAGACGAAAACTAAGTATAGATCTTATTTAATTTATTATTTAAAAACGATAACACTCAGGCAGAAATATTTCCAGGAAAATTGTCTACCATCATTACCTTTATACCATGTAAGGTATATGTAAATCTGTGAACATTTATGTTTATCTTCTTTACCAGTGTTGAGCTGGGGTTTTAAATTTTGGCCATTATTTTATTTTTTAGTGCATTTTGTCAAAAACTGTTGTTATTTTGAATGTTGATTATGTTCTTCGAGCCCATTCAAAAACATAATATTTTTCAAAATGAACTCTGACATGTCTGATGTGTTGTCTGCATTTTCTCTTTTGTCTTCCTGCAAAGGATCGTGCACAAATTGAATGAAATATTGATTATTATTATTATTATTACCAATACACACAGTCATCTAAGGAACTTGATCCTTACTGCCACTCCCCCCCCCCACCCCCCCCCCCCCCTCTCCCCAAATCCTCCCATGTCCATACCGTGGGTATAATGGTAGTGGATTTTTATATTGCTCAACTAACCCAACCAGTCATGTAGCCAGACACTTGAAAGTCTCAGCAAGGGTCTCAAAATTTAGTCCTAATATTCTTCCACCAAAGTGACATTATCATCTTTTCTTATAATAGATGTAAAATTTTTGCATCGGGGATAAAGAATATTAACTGTGTTTTTACCCGTACACCAATGTGTGTTAAGCGCTGTATACTCAGTACTTTCCCCAACTCTGTTGGTGGGATTTGAACCCACGACCCCTGCTATTCAAGAGCAGATGTCTTACCAACTAGACTACCGAGATTGCCCGGCATCATCTTTTCTCTTGTTATTTTTATCTGAGGTGGGCCTCAATGAAACACTGCAGGATGGGCTCAATAAGAATGGTTGTAAACAAGTATATAAACCTCTAACCCCTTGCCGCCCACCCTCATAACCCATTTTTAGCAAACAATAGAGGGGTTATATTCAAATCTCCAGATTTGGTTACAGATACAGATATGATAATCGTTCATGTTGGACACACGTCAATGTTTCACAATTAAGGGATTACGTGTCACTTGGGGGCGCTAGCAATCAACACGACCATGCCCGGGGAGTCAATGAAGTTCTAAAGCAGATCCTTGTCATTTGATTGGAGGATGGTCGGTCACGTGATAGCAAATAAACGTACCACTGCACGCTACGCCATTCACCGTGCATTTTTCGTTCCATTCACCGTGCATTTTTTCGTTCCATCCGATTTGTTCCATTGCACGCTCGCCGGCCCTCCATTGTCGAAAGTGACTATTCGATTAAAAATGGCTGAAGCTCATTATACTTTATAGTGTTATCCTCCAATCAAATGATAAAGATCTACTTGGATATTATATAAAACAACGTGCAATAGTCAGAATATTTTCGTTCGTTGAAAGAGGGAATGTTCCATTCAACTCGGCTTCGCCTCGTTGAATGGAACATTCCATCTTTCAACTCATGAAAATATTCTTACCATTGCACTCATAAACATTCATTACTTGTATAATATACAACGAAAATTCTGCAAAACAGTTTCCATTTTTCTGCGACGTGTATGAATGCCTAGATCCTTTGTTCATGTGCATGCAGAAAGTAGAAGCCACAGATACTCATCACATGAACTCACAAAAGTGTTGACATATACGTCTCTGTATATGTGTCCCATGCTTTTTACAGGACTTTACAAACCCATTTCTCTTGTAACAACCCAACAGTTGAGCACCTTAATAAACTGTCAGTGCACAATCTGCTTGGAGTGTCTCCAGAACCACTTCAGGGTAGTGGTCAGGGATCTTAACATCCTGAATGCGACCTGTCCAGCATGCGACAAGCCGGACCTCAGAGGGGGCGAGAACGACGCCACGTCCGACTACTTTGGATTCTTAGATATGCTGGTAAGGGGTTTACCGAGGTTGTGGACCTCCATCTGTGATCGGGCAGACCAAGGTCAATTTCACTTTTGCGAAAAAAGGGACTTCTATTGGGGAAAATCTGAAAGATTATGGGGTCATTATGATGGGGCTTTGGCCTCGGTGGCCTTCATGTTAAAAGTTGGACTGTGAAACTTTCCTCATCACAAGTAGTTTCACATCTCTTGCATTCATTTTGTTTAAAAGTCACACAGGCCCTTTTTGGAAACTTCAGCTCAGCATCCAGCTTAGACTCCATCCACCTGTTTGAAGCCCCACGCTGAAATTGCACATTTTTAAAATAAGCCGGGGCGGAAGCAGTGGTGTTGAAATAATTGAGGTCAAGGCCCAATTTCATGAAACTGTTAACTGCAGTTCAGTTAGCACAAAAAAATTGCATACTGGTAAGCAAATTTGTGTGTGTTTAAGCAAAAAAAAAAAAGTCTGCTTTCATAGATGATCAAGAAAATTTGACAGTGTGTGTGCGCGTCTGGACCATGGATTTGCAGTGCTTGTGTCACTCACTCATCTCCATACAACAGTCACTGACAAATAAGCACATCTTATTGCTTTGCTTATGTTGGTAAGCAGTGGTTATGAAATGAGCTGAGCGCAGCTCCATAAGCAGAGAACATCTGCTTACAGGTTTTTATGAAATCGGTCGCAGATGTCTTCCGCGAAAAAAACTGTCATTTTCAGCACCATTTTAGTGTGAAGCTTTAAACCGTATGAACATGCGTAGTTCCATACTCTTGATAAGTCTCGAGTTTGAAGCCCATATACTAAAACAACCCGATTGTGAGTAAATCTTAACCAGATGTATCGTGTTTTATGTTTTGGGTTTTTTTTTTCGCAGCTGAAAGGCTTCTTGGATGAGGCAACCTATTTATTGTTCCAGAATAAACTACTCTATTGGAATCTAATAAAGCAGGATAACTTCAGGTGGTGTTCACATGTAAGTAAACTCGCCTACGTTTCAGGCATCTGTGTGGTCTCTTTTGTTGTTGTTGCTGATTGGTTTGTTTTTTGTGTGCCGAAGTGTTGGATTTTGGCAGCATATTTTTCAGTTGTACAAAATGATGGTAGAGGGGTCTAAAGCATCAAACCGCACATTCTCCAAAGGCTGTACGTAAACGATATATAAATATAACTACATCACCCACTGTAAAAGGAAGGATCTATTAAGGATTCGGTTACACTTCATCAATCCATCAATCCATGTCTCTCTATCCATACACGTGGCATCTGCCCACTTAAATGACACACAATAACCCCCTTTGTGGTGGTGCACCGACAGTTTATGGTGGCCGGAAGGCCTCTGTAGCCGACATTTGGCTGCGGCTTGTAGTCTGGGCGGCTTATACATCGACACCTGAAACTTGTTTTGAAGAATTTCACGTGCTGCGGCTTATATACCGGGCGGCATATATTCAGAAAATTACGGTATAGATGAAGCCACTATTATTATTATTATCAATCATCATATTGTTATCTTTTCGTTTTTAAATGTTATCTTTTTTTTGCAGTGTGGTAACGGCTTCATCAATGAAGCTCCCAATCGACGTAAGATGCGTTGCCCAGAGTGCAACAAACTTACGTGTTTCCAGTGTAAGAAGCCAGTAAGTAATCACGACACAAGTATAAATCGTAGTGTGCATTTACTTCATTTCTTGTGTTTCTTGGGAATGTCTTTCTAAGTTAATGAAGTCTACAAACCCTATGTTTATTTCTGTATGTACTTTTTTTTTTGTTCTGACATTTTCTACATTTTGTGTCAAGGTTATTGTATTTGCTTTCAGTCCATGTGTATGTGACGACCGCGCCAAAATCAGAGACTTCTTGGAAATAGATCGTTTCAGAGAAGTGACTGTTATTAGGAAATGGCATTCAAAGTGGAGACAGCTGAAACATCAGCCAAGATATCAAAGTCATACGATGTCTGAAACATTGTATATGTGACCGAGGTCTTAAATTACCGTTTAAAACCGTCAGTTTCTTGGCTGTGTGATAAAGGACCAAGCCGGAAGGCGAGCACCTTTATCACATGGCCACGACCCTGCAAGGTTTTTAACAGCCCTTGAAGACTGAGACACTACTCTTTTATTCCCATTCATTAATGCACTATTGGTCTAAAAGCATAGTAATGTTGGAAAATTTGTGAAAGTTTTCTGTGTTTTTCTTTTTAAATATATGTATCTGTTAGCATTTTTTTGAAAAATGTATTGAAAGCCTATCGAGATTAGTAATTCACAAGTGCAATATAAATGCTGTTTTATTATTATCATTATTCTGGGATGAGATTCCTCCAGGTTTTACAAAATTATTGTTGTTCAATTTAAAAAAAAAATAAATACAACAAAAATTATTGATACATTCAGGCCCTTGTAAAACCTTACCACAGTATATGTACTGTATTTTGACTGCTCCATGGTGCTTGCCCATCTACATTTAAGCACAGAATGCTGCCATTGATACAGGTTATGGCTTATATATTATAGCCACCAAACCCTCCACTGGTGTTTAATGGATTTTTCATTTTCATCCACTCTCATACCTGATGATTATTTTTTCTTATGATTTATTAGTGGATGGATCAACACGAGAACATATCTTGTGACGATTTTCAAGCTTGGAAGGAAGCTAACGATCCAAACGCACAGCTCCAAGGGTTGGCCATACACCTGAAGGAAAATGGAATCGGTAAGTCATGTCTCGGCCCCAACCACCCCAGACCCATCAAGGTCTAACCACATGGTTTGTTTGAGTCTGTTGGTCCGAGGACTGCGCTAGTCATTTCATTTCATTTCATTTCGTTTCATTTCATTAAAGGGCTTACTGAATACTTATAAATTGCAGCATCAGCCAGATTGCAAAGTTAATGTACAATAGAAGTATACAAATTTATGGAAACACAAACAGGTAACAACATAAAAATTAAAACAAAAACTTACACAAACAGAACTGCTCAACCGGTTCAAATCTTTAATTTTTTTCTTGTCATCCTGACAAGATTGTTTTCTTGACTTTCCGGAATCATTTTTCTTTGAGAGTATCGCTGGCGCAAAGAAAGCATGACTAAACAAAGTCAAGAGAACAAAGATTCTCATTAAAGCACCAGGATTTGTTGTTTCTCTAAAGAGAAAATATCCGATTCATGTACCATTAATCGCAGGGCTGGAATCTCGGTTCAGTCGGACTTAACCTCCATTGAGCCGAAATACAATGATATACAATTGTGGAAGCCTCGCAATGTCTCGTATAAATCCTCTTCTTATGACGAAAGGACAAAGGTCTGAAATCAGGGATTACACAATAGCCCGCTTATAAAGGGAGAATTTCAGCAACATATCAAGTACCATCTGTCCTCTTTGTGTAGGTGAAATGAAGCATTGCAAGGTGAGTGCATGCTCTTTGCACACTCCGGAATAGAATGTCCGGGGGGGGGGGGACCTTCGTTATGGTCTTCCGAATTGACGCAAAAACACAAAGCTCATGTCATCCAAGTTCTGGCAGGGAAAGTATTGGTGTGTATATACACAGCATCTGGCATTAACGGTTAAGTTGCACAAGGAAAGTAAATACTTAAACTTTAGTTTAAAAAAAAAAAAAAAGAAGAAGAAGCAAGTAAAAAGATATCAAAATGTTTTGCAAGATACTGAACAAGAGCGCTACACTATGGATATTGATTAACCATATTGTGGTGAAGTTTTTTTTCGTGAAGTCAGTTTGGAAGTTGTTTGTTAAGATTTGTTATTACTTGACATGACATCATGCTCATCATCATCACTGTCATGAAACTAAAAGGAAAAAGAAAGAAAGAAAAAAAGAAAAACTTGCGGAAATACCGAAAGGGCAAAGAAAGTACAAAACCCTTCTGAATCCAAAAAACAACTTCAGAATGTTTTTAAACCAGCTGCTTGAGTGACATTTTGAAAAGGTTCATTTCCTGTGTCATTTCAAAAAACACTTCACTTGTTTTTGTTGCCGAACAAATTGGCCCCTCGGGCAGACACTCTTATACAGAAATAAAGGGAGTTTTGACATTAGGGAGACATGTTGCTGTCTATCTCCTGTCTGTTTGTTTCAATCCCTAAAAATACGCCGCCACAGTCCTGACGTTTTTCAGAGGTTGCTGGCCGTGACCAGCTCACACTCTCACGCACGACCACACATGTTTGTCGACCCTGTAAATCACGGATTTCTCGCTTCTCTCCAGTTGTTTGGACTTGTTTTGTTTTTTTCCCGGGGACATCACCACTGGTTTTGTGCACCGAAGCAAACCGAGGACACCCTTGGTCCTGTCACACCACCCCGATCCCTATGGCTAAAGTACTTTGCGTCCACGATTAGACATGCTCACTCACATGACTGGCTGAGATAGCCATGGCCATGCATGCAGGTTAAGAGAATTTTTTTTTCAAAGATTTTATACCTTTGTTGAGATTGGATGTTTGAAAATCCAAACAAATTTAATGACTTCGCGCTGCCGATTTAGGTTGCAAAACAGGAAAATCTGACTATCTTGGTGATGAAACATTGACGTGGACATTTGATTGTTGTGTGTAATTATTTTATATGTCGTCGTGTGTTCGACAAGAAATGATATCGTACTGCGACAGCGTGTTAGCAAGTTGTTGTTAATAACAATTTGTTCATTTGTAAAATGTTCTGACTTATTGGTATTAAGTGTTTTACCAAATCTTTTTTTTACACACTGTTGAGGTTTTTTTTTTATTATTGAATGGCGTCCTATTTATGGAAGGGCCTTAAAAGCATTAAGCGAAACTGTAGCATAATAAGCCATTTGTGAGTTAGATTGGAATAATGTCTGGTACAATGACTTGCTTAGTCACAAGTTACTGCTTAAGTTTGAATACCTCAGACTATAGAGACGGTTGCTATGCCACATGATTCGGGGCAAGCTTTTGCACCGTTACACAAGAGACGACGAACACACAATTTTGAATGAGTTTGTATGGCAAAAAGGCACCGGGCTCTGCTCATCTGGAGGTTGCTATACAAAAGCTTGCCTGGAACCATTTGGCACAGCAACTGTCTCTATTGTCTGAGGAATTTAAATTTTAGCGGTAATATGTGATTAAGCAAGTCATATATACCGGACATTCAATAGCCAAATGGCTCATTTGCTGCCAATGGCTTATGAGTCCCAGACTAAGCATTTATGGATGAAAGTGTCTTGCTCAAGGACACAAGTGCTGCTACTATCAGGGCTCTATTTTCAAATAGCTGCTTGAGCATAAAAATTAGCTAAGCCACAACAAAACTATGCTTAACAGAATAAGGTTACCAGCCAAAATACCATGTCATTTGTACCATCTATAACTGGCATCCTGCTTGTTTTTGCTTAGCAGACAAGTTTTAAGCAACAATTTATGCTTTAAAGTAGCTCTGTGAAATTGGGCCCAGTCCTGAACTCAAATTCAGACTGGCAGCACCAGGACCTAATTTCATAGAGCTGCTTAAGCAGAAAAAAATGCTTAATTAAGTTTCTGCTAAGCATTAATGAGCAGGAAGGAAACCAGTCACAGATAGTACATGTGACATGGCACTTTGGCTGGTAACCTTATTCTGGTAAGCATGATTTTGTTATGCTTAGCTGCTTTTTGTGCTTCAGCAGCTCTATCAAATTGGGCCCCGAACTTGACTTCAGTGTGCTAGATCGATTGGCCTCGACAGTCGACACTCTGTAATTTCCATTCATAGTACTCTTGAACTCAAATTACTTGTGATGTAAAACTTCTATTTATACATTTATATGTTTGAGGAAGGAGTCAGGCTTTCGGTTCGGATGGAATTGTGTTTGTGGACAAAGTCTACAGGGAATTTCCTCCAAGCATGTACAGCATGGTGGTTTTTTACGCTCAGTTTGAAGACCTTTTTCCCTCCTGTTTCTTCTTTTTAGATTGTCCAAACTGCAAGATGAGGTATGAACTGGCAAAGGGTGGCTGTATGCACTTCAAGTGTGGCATGTGTACCCACGAATTCTGTAGCGGCTGCAATGCTCCTTTCAAAAAGGTATCTAAAAAAAAAAAAGTAGAGATTTTTTCCGCATAATTTACCTGGACTTAATGGGGGTGTGTTGAGGGGTAAAAACAAGATTTCAGTTTTAAAATATACTGTACGTATCGAGGCTCTATCAACTGAGCTATCCAGCCCTGATGTTGGCGGTCTTCCTATTTGTCAATACCTTTGTTCGGGGGGTGCCAGTCAGAAGCCATTCAACCTGAAACTGCCGAGGGTATGTTTCGTATGCTTGGCTACACGGCAGTTTCAGGGGGTGGCTGGTTCAAATCCCGCTCCAGTCAATTTTTCTTTGTTCACTCCAAAATTGAATTAAAATTTATCCCGTCAGTTTCTTTTGTGGTTAATTGCTAAGCATAGCAGTCAATACACAGTCTGAAAAAATGGGGCTGATTTAACCGGCCCCATACTTAGCTATGGTTAACTGCTATATAAACACATTCATCATATTATTTGTGTTTTTACACCGATCTGTGTTAAGCACTGTATGCTCGGTACTTTCCCCAGTTTTGTGAAAAAACCTCACAGGCATATTCCTCGGGTGGGATTCGAACCCATGATCCCCGCCATTCTAGAGCAAATGTCTTTCCAACTACATGTAGACTACTGAGATTGCCGGCAGCTAGAGGCAGTTCGAATCCTATTAGCAGCGGGTACCGCAACCATTATAAGATTCATCATGCTATCGTACAGTTCTTAGTCTGGATGGTCTCTAGGGCTTGCTGTCGTCTGCAAGACAGTTTTGCACTCTCTTTTAAAATCATTATTCGTTCTTTTAGGATTGCCGTAAGTTTCCCAGTTGTCAAGGGAAAGGCCTCCACGCCCATCATCCCAGAGACTGCCTGTTTTATCTACGTGACCTTGATATCAACACGCTCAAAAAACATCTCAAGGTAAGGTGATGTTTTGCTTCATTCCGCTCGGCCAGAAACACACAGACATACATTGCAAGTGTTTTCACAGGGTATGCTCGCAATGTGGAGGGTATTGTAGATGTGACACTCCATGCCAAAACCAGGCACTTCTTGCCGAAAATTGAAACTGGGTTTATTTGCTCATCAGATGGAGCTTTCAAATAACACCTTGATTACGGCCGATAAGTGAAGTATTTCTCAAGTTGTAGAATGTTTAAGACATCACATCACATTGATATCACGCCGGGGTCCAATTTCGTGGCTCTGCTTACCGCAGAATTCTGCGCTTACGGTGCCCTGTAAAGCATGTGATTCTATGGGGATGTAAGCGTAGAATTCTGTGGTAAGCAGAGCCATGAAATTGGGCCCTGATGATTTGGTTGGCTTTTAACGCCATTTAAGTATTTCCGGGAAGTGCTGGATTTTGGCTTGGGGCGTCAGAAATACCGTTTGGGTAGTTTCATTGTGACTCGTGTTACATTGGCTTCATGATTCTGAAAATCCATTCCCAACATGACGTTTTCCCCCTCTTTGTATTTTATTGATGTATTCATCCTTCGGATGGGACGTTAAGCCGTTGGTCCCGTGTGTTGTGTAATGCACGTAAAAGAACCCAGTGGCACTTATCGCAAAGAGAAGGGGTTGGTTTGATCGGCTGCAGATTGCGCCATAGCACCTTGTGAACCATTACATGGTGCTATGTAAAGGAACAGGTCTCATACTTCAAAAACGCAACTCATCACACCTTGCAGGAAAAAATACTGAGCGCTCTGAGACGCCCATAGGGTGTGATAAAGCGCTATATAAAAATTATTATTATTATTATTATTATTATCTACCTTTTTAATTGTAATATGTTGACTTTGCAGTTTGCAGCAGCTAAATCTATTTTCTCAATATATTGACTCGTTTGTTTCTTTGCATTAATATTTCCTTTATGTACATGTTCTTTATCATTGAAATGTTTCTTTCTAAAATGTTCTGCCTCACTGTTGCTTTGTTGTGTCTTGTAATGGTCAAGGACAAATGAATAATATTACATCATGAAATATGTTTTTTTCTGAATGATTTGTGTGTCGTGATCTTTTGGGATTTGTCACTGATCATGAACTGATTGTGTACATTTTAGTCTTATCTCCTTACAGGTTGAAAACTTTTTCCATTCTTGCCATGAGCCTTTAAGGCAGACACTAATGCATGTACTAAATGTTTATTCATAATTTTGTCAAAAGATTATATTTATATACAAATATTTGGTACTTATGAGTGCATTGTTGCAGAATATAATCACGAGGTGAAATCTGGACTGCTTCGCGAAATGGAAAAGCCAGGTTTCAAAACGTGATAATATTTTGCGGCAATGCAGGAACAAAATACTTTTAATATGTTTTGTATAACTCGCACATAGATCCTTGTCATTTGAAATTCTTTCACAACACAAAACAGACACGGACACTCGGCCACCCCTACACTCTGAAAATTCTTTTAAAAGAAAAAAATTCTAAACAATGTGGACGACTCCATATACATGTAGATACCAACCTTGTCCCCAGGGACATGACCTTGCCTCTTTGGGACGAATGGGTGGGGAATGTTTATTTTGGAAACAACACTGCAGCATCCTATAATTATCCATATAGGACTCCTACATTAACTTTTGGAGTGTCGCGGCAGTATACATGGCAAAATAAAGGATGCCATGTGACGCATGTTCCACCAATCAAATGACAAGGATTTATGTGTGTGATTTATAAATGTAGATATTTTATTTGCGTATCATGTCACGACCAAGTGGACAGCAACCTTGTAGACTAGTACTGCTGTGTCAATTCGTGCATTGTTATTCCACCATTTTAATTTAATTTTTAGGTTTTTTTGTTCCTTAACTCTCCCACTGTCTGACCATTCAATATCATTCACTGTGGTTTTGAATGATAGATAAACCATGTCATCGTGCAATAATCATATCACATGGTGAAAACACCTACACATTACATAGTCAACCCTCCTACCGGCTGACCAATCAATATCATTCACTGTGGTTTCAATGACGTGGTGTTTACTAATACCTGCAATGGTCTTTGCAGAAGCACAACATCAACTATAAACGCAACCATCCAGCCAATCACGAAGCGGTGTGTAGCGTCATGGAGCAAAAGGAGGGGCCAGAAGGTCTGGCAGATGACCTCTGTGGACGTGAAACTGTCCGTTCTGGTCTTTGCGAGTAAGTCTTTGACTTTAATGTTACGTCCAGACCATGCATACTGATTGTGTGTCTGTTTTCAGGAGTCCATATTCATAGGGCTAACTAAGCCCACAAACCTGCAAAACTTTGAAAATTTAAGCCAAGCAAATTTCATAGCCAACCCAAAATGCTATTTGATGGATGCGGTTTATGACTATAAATAGCAAGTTAAATTTTTTATTAAGCAATATTTTTCTGCTAAGCAGTTTTAGAATATTGGCCCCTGGTCCTAGTCATTGTTTCATTGTCTTGTTTCATAAAGTCTGGAAGCAGATATTTTCTGCTTATGGAGCAGCTCTAAGCAGAATTTCTATTTCGTAAACCACTGCTTACCAGTATCGGAGTAAGGCAGGCTAAGGCCATGGCTGAATTGACAGCTGCGGCTGCGGCTGCGGCTGTGGCTTTGGCTGTGGCTGCGGCTGCGGCTGTGGCTGTGGCTGTGGCTGCAGCTGTGGCTGCAACTGCGGCTGTGGCTGCGGCTGCGGCCGTGGCTGCGGCCGTGGCTGCGGCTGTGGCTGTTGTGAAGTGTGTTGCAATAGGCCTTATTTTTTACTGCAAGAGGGCGCCCTTTGAGGTACATTAGGGGTCAAACCATAGAAATAGTGTGGTAAACCAGATGCAATTAGACTTGTAATAAAGCAGTTAATATACAGCTTTTGAGGTTTTTTTTTATTGACAGTTTTAAAAAGTAATCAGTGTGAGATATTTGCTTGGAAAATTTGTATTTTTAATGTTTTGAAATATTTGTGTTCTTTTAAAATGGAATAGTTTTGCACCCTCTTGATGTCAAAAATACAGCCTATAGGCATCCTCTATTCAATGTGGCGATCTAGCTGCAGCAATAGCTGTAGCCATCAAGTCAGATAGCCCTAACTTGCAGACGGTTCATTTTTAAGCAGATGAGTGAGGCAACAGTGCAAATCAATGGGGGTCGTTGGGACACTATGCGGCACCGGACATACCAGTTAATTTCCCATCGTTTACGGTTTTTTGAGCATGTGCACATTCCCGAGAACAGTGGATTTACCTGGTTAGTCTGCTGCCACCTATCATCCCCGAACGTCTCCCATTGTGAATGTGCACACGTACCATCAAATCTTCTTGATTGTTCACCCGATCTGACTAGCCACCATAGCTTGTAAGCGAAGCGGTCGCATATCATAATAGCTTATAAGTGAGGTAGTCCTGTATCATGATAGCCATCGTAGCTTAAAAGTGAGACAGTCAGGTCTCGTGATAACACAAGCCACCTCGCTTATTGAGTGGATACTCTATCATGATACCATGATAATATCATGGGAGGTTTACAAGCGGGGCAGTCATGCTTGGTGGCTCACTTACAACCTACGGTGGTTAGGCGAATTGGTTAGATTGTTATAAGAAATACACTTTTGCTTTAGCACATTTTTCTGCTTCAGTGAGCCCACAAATTTACTTACCAGTAAACGTTGGGAAAACTTTTTGAGATAAGTTATTTTTTTATTCTATACTAAAAAAAAGAAAAGAAATGTAGCTTCCATATGTTAGAAATGAGGACATTAATTAAAAAGCTGAAATTGTGTAGACAAGAGTACATCTTAAATCGAGGCCCAGTAGCTTCTGACCCAGTGGTTTTGCTCCTTTAGAACCTGTGGTAAATTTGGAGTTCCGTCTTAGCTGGAAGCCTACATGTGAATGGCTCTGGCAATGCCCTAAACTTTGACTCAATTTATTTTGGTATTCATATTTAAATTTAACAATGGATCCCAACAACATTTTAAATTCCACCCCCCCCCCCCCCCGCCCCGGCCCCCGGCAGGATCTGGAGAAAGTATTCTTTATGATGACTTGAAAATCTCAAACTGCGGTATATGTTTTGCCCTTTTATCGCTGTTACACACTATGGTAAATTCTCAGTCATTTTGGTTTTTGCCAGAGCTGGTCTCCTCTTTGTAAGGCAAATTATGGAGCAATCTCACTCTTCACATCAAACCGGCTAACACCGTCCCACCTTTCAAGATGCTTCTCAAATTATTTCTGTTGTTGGAGTTTTACTCTTTGTTCTGTTTTCTTTTGAGCGCTAAAAAAGGTTCAATCCTGAAGGTGTTCGCAGGCCTTGAACTTTGCTCTTGAAAGGGTACTGTAAGTTACCTCTGGTGAGGGGCACGTCCATGAGGAAAATGTAAATTTGTATTGGAACTTTGCAAAGGGCACCACGGCAAAAGCACAGGGCACCACGGCAATTTGCTGTGGGTGCCGTGGGTTAATTGGAGGCCTGTGTTTGTCACTATATAAATGCGGTTGTTGTTACTGTTCTGTTCCTGCTAGGATACACTACAAAGAGTATCTGGTGAGCAAGATGAACCAGAATCATATCGATCCGGCTGATGAGTTTAACATAGAGTGTCTACAGATCATTCTACAACGGAACAACATCCCCCCACCAGCCAGGGCAGACAACGAACCAGAGGCTGCATACAGGGAGAGGATGCTGCAGGTAATAATCATATGTTTGTTATTTATTTTGTGTAAACCAAGACCAAGGATGCCTCAGAAGTGAAAACTTAATCATGGTATTTAGTACATGTAATAATTGCATCGGGGATAATAGTATTTTGGCTTGGAGTGGAGCGGCAGAAGTGTGGACGAGCTGAGAATAGCGGCGATTGAAAGAAAACAGGTGATGCTGGCAACCCAAGGAACATGCCCCCATAAGAATCTGAGAACGAGGCAGCCACTGATGCAAGTCTATACCGAGTGATGTTGTTACACGATGTGTGATAGGCACTGTATACTCGGTGCTTTCCCGAGTGAAAAAAAAAATTAATAGAAATTCAGTTTTTGTTACATTACAAAAACAAGGTGTTCTTGAATGGTGTCATCAAGAGTTGAAATTATTCAATGATGAGCCCATCAAAAGTAGACATTGTACATCTAAAATTACAGCTTTTTAATAGTTATTGCTTCAACTTCCGGTTTGAACTAAAAGACAAGGTCAAATTGAGGTCATCTCTGTGAGACTCTTGTTCATTTTTTCAAAGAACTGTCCGATGATGTATAGATTGTAAAAATCCAAAGTGTGGTTAAGGAGTTACGATTATTTTAAATATTAAACTTTTAATTATTGTAATTTAACCTGATTACATCATATGACATCATTAATATTGTGCTGTCTTCATGTTGAGGTTCAATTGTCTTATGAGCTTCAAGGTTCAAATCACTTCCATATGAGTTATGCTGAAGGGAATTGTTTGAATGAATAACATAGTGGCAACGTAACACAATGGTATTTCCAGGATACCGTAAGATGTGCTTTGCAGGAAATACAGGCCTGCCATTGAAAGTGCTCCTCTTGTAGCAAAATATTTTTCAATGTATTTTTTTTTTAACAGGAGGTGAAAAGAAGTCTCCCTCTAGAAGAGAAAAACCCACGAGACAGAAGTCAGTCAGCTTAAAAAGAATCTGCAGGAAATATTCAGTGAGTAAGCAGGCTTGAAAAGAATCTGCAAGAAATACTCAGTGATGTGTTGGCTTGAAAAGAATCTGCAAGAAATACTCAGTGAGTGTGTCGGCTTGAAAAGAATCTACAGAAAATACTCAGTGAGTGTGTCAGCTTGAAAAGAATCTGCAGGAAATACTCAGTGAGTGTGTCAGCTTGAAAAGAATCTGCAGAAAATACTCAGTGAGTGTGTCAGCTTGAAAAGAATCTGCAGAAAATACTCAGTGAGTGTGTCAGCTTGATAAGAATCTGCAGAAAATACTCAGTGAGTATTTCAACTTCAATGAAATCTCAAGAAAATACTCAGTGAGTGTGTCAGCTTGAAAGAAATCTGCAGAAAATACTCAGTGAGTATTTCAACTTAAATGAAATCTCAAGAAAATACTCAGTGAGTGTGTTGGCTTGGAAAGAATCTGCAGGAAATACTCAGTGAGTGTGTCAGCTTGAAAAGAATCTGCAGAAAATACTCAGTGAGTGTGTCAGCTTGAGAAGAATCTGCAGAAAATACTCAGTGAGTGTTTCAGCTTAAATAAAATCTGCAGGAAATGGTTGGAACATCTTGCCCCAAATCTACCTGACTGGTTGCAGTACCACGGTTCGTGTCTATGCCCTTGAGCACTAATTGCCTTGCAGGCATGTACATATCCCAACAAGCAATGTAGATCCTTGTCAGATGTTTTCCAACAAGATAACACCTGTAAGGACAGTATAAAGAAAGGTATGATCGTACTGTTCGTTTATAGGTAGGCAATTACAGCGTTTGTGTGTTCTACAGGAAATCCTGTAGCTTTAGACAGGTATGGGTTTTCACCACAGTTAAGCTTTTGAAAGCAAAGCAAGGTTAGACAAACTGCAGGAGGATTGTTTGTCTTGTGAAAACCCACGTTACAGTGAACTTATGGACAGGGTCCCAGTTCCATAGAGCTGCTTAACGGCCGATTTTGTGCTCACTGTGGATTTCCATTTCATAGCGCTGCTAACCGTAAGCACTGGAAAAGGTCATGCTAACCTTCCGGTGCTTACTGTAGGAAAATGAAGGACGTAAGAATGCAAATCCTTGGTGAACACGCAAGCTGGTTGCCTAATTTTCTTGCTAACGTGTGAAATACGCTTAAGCAAATTTATCTGCTATAGTTAGCACGAAAATTTGCATACCATGAAGCAAAGCTATGAAATGGACCCCAGGCTTTAAGATTGTATTCAACCCACATCAGGTGTTATCCGCTCTATGCATGACCACTTGGTTGGCCCCTTTCATGTTGCCACAGACTAGTCTCTTCAACAGAAGTGATGTAATATTTGACAACATTGATGCTAATCTTTTTAATTTTAAACTGCACTTCTTCTTTAAACTCTTTATTCTTCCCAGTTTCGGACGGATTTTCACGGTTCCTTTTTGTTTACTCATGTACCCAGTTTTGATGAGCCTATATTAAAAATTACCTAACACATTTTGCCTTTTAAGGTGGATGGGATTCTTGTTTTTTTTGTAAAATAGATTTTAC
This sequence comes from Marthasterias glacialis, assembly GCA_911728455.2. NCBI lineage: Eukaryota > Metazoa > Echinodermata > Asteroidea > Forcipulatida > Asteriidae > Marthasterias > Marthasterias glacialis. The sequence continues at coordinate 18,127,894 of OU452222.1, read as the reverse complement.
TTACTCAAGAAACCCTTCTCCCCTTCAAAAAAAAAAGAAAAAAAAAAATACATTTTCTTTTTCTTTACATTGGTAAAATAATCTGTCGGTATCAGGCTCAACGTTTCTCCTGTGACTTGAGAGAGACCGAGGAGCCTCATCTCATGTTCCCCCACCCTGGGGATTGAAGAGCTTCTCAAATTTAAATCATGACAGCATTCAGTGGAAAGAACTGTCTGTATTTTAAGGAGAGAGAAGGACATTGAACTCTGATAATTTACAATCCTCCCAGAACTACAGAAAATGCTGGATTAAAATCTTAGAACACTGCATTTTGGAGAGAGGGAGACTTAAGGAGCAGAGCCACTTAAGTGCCTCTTTGGAAAGACGCTGCCTCTCTGTTTGACACAACAAAATTTGAAGCATGAATCTTTTGGAAATTCTATACAGTCTTTGAAATAAAGTGTAGCAGCTGTTGAATTTTCTTTTTTGACTTATACATGGCTGCCCCCTCCCCCCCTCACTGGTGTTATCTATCTGCGGGGCTTTATTTAGTCACCAACCTGGCATACCAATGGTGGCGTAGCCAAATGGGGGCACTGCCCCCCTGTGGAACATCTCTCCCCCCCCCTGCTTGCCCCCTTGTCAGCCTCTGGACACTGTGGAATTTGCTATAACCAGGCACTTTTAGACTGGGCCTCAACTAAAATGACCCCTTCTACAAACATCTGTGACTGAAGTATTGGCCTTTTATCCACATTTGCTTTTATATATAAATAAATTTATACATGTATACATTACTTTGTTAAATTATAAATTATAAACTTGGATGAAAGAAAATAGCAGCTAAAATGCATGTATTATAGAGTGCCTAAAAAAGCACTTATAAATTGGTTGTTTACTACATATATGTATATATTGATTATTAGTGTGCTTATATTAGAACTGGTTTCAGATTGTGGGGAAAGCCTTAGAGGTTGGTCTGTGGTGTATGTCTTGGTGTCACCCTTGCTACCGCCAAACCTCGGTCTTGATCTCAGTTTGTGGCTTGCAGGTCTGTAGGCATTGGACATGCAGTTTTACTCCCCCCCCCCCCCCCCTGCCCCGTAGAACTCCACTGTTTTCAGTCTTGGTCACTTCAGGATGTTTTCAGTCTTGGTCACTTCAGGACCTCAAGGTTTTGGTTGCTAAAATAGTCGTGGTCTTAGACCTACAGGCCTCCTCCACCCCAGGCCTTTGTTACCTGCAGGTTCCTGGAGGCTCCTGCAGCTTTCTGCAGGTTCCCCCATCCTCGACTGCAGGTCGTAGTCCCAGTCTTTTTCCTATAGGTAGGGGTCTTGGACCAACAGGGTTTTGCACCCTCCTCAGCCCCCGGACTTCCCGCCCTGCTAGGTATTACATATTATTCCTATTTCCCATTCCTATTACCCCCCCCCCCCCATCGACCAGCTAAATTACAGGTACCCCTTCAGCTCTCATATCGAGTCTCTATCAGGTTTTGGTCAACCCACCCCCCCCCCTTCCCCATGGACTGACCTGGATAAATCGAATGCCTTGCTTCCCCCATTTCTTCCTCAGTCCTCTAAGCCACCAGTTGATGACGTCTTGATCTTGTAAAGACACTGAGGCCGTACTCTAAATGTTTTCCCGACATCATCCGCCAACGGATGAGAGAGGGTCTTAATTGCCAAGCAATAACCTTACTAAAATGCTGTACATTATTATTGTAAACAGGTTCTTCTCAGTCAGGCGTTCATTATGATGAACTCTGAACTATGACCTCTGGTGGTTTGATACCAGGTGTAAATGTTTGTAGAACTTTGTGAATGCCAATCTGTTCCTACTATTGTTTGTCTTAAATGTACGTATGCTATTATCATCTTTGTTATCAGTACTACTAAATGCCGAATTGTAAAAGCTGGATCCTAACCATTTTCGTGGTTGGTATAATCCGTTTGTAATAAAGTCAGTAGTTGCATAAACACTTCAGAACTTGGTTTTGTTCATGGGGAGATCTTTCGCAGGGAAGAAATTGGATTATTGTTTGTTAGTAGGTATGTGGTCATTGTAGGCCAGTGGTTGATTTCAAGAAACACATCAATGTGTATTGGTTATTCCTCCTGCGGTTCTGCGCAAAGCAATGGTCATTGTCTACACTGGTCGACACGTATCAGTGTTGTATCAATAGAGTTACTTACCGAAATGGCGTCCAGTGAGATTTCACATTTCAGCCAGAGTTCCCCATGTTGAGCCTACGGCGGTCTATAATCTTTGCTGAGCAAAAATATTTTCTGCTTAAAGCCCCAGCTCAACATTGGTAAACTGACTAGAAATGTTTCTATTCTTTACACAAATCAAGATAGTTTGTAATAGAACCAACCCGTGAAAATGCCAGCTCATTTCGTTGTTTCATTTGCGAGAAAACGATAAGAATGCATTCAGCATTTTTTTTACGCATTGCTATAGGCAGAGTTTTCGTCTCACTGAGACGAAAACCAATTTTGTAGCTTATTTTATATATTATTTAAAAACGATAACACTTCAGGCAGCAATATTTCAAGGAAAGTTTTCTACCATCACCATGTAAGGAATATGTAAGTCTGTGAACATTTATGGTTTTCTTCTTACCAATGTTGAGCTGGGGTTTTAACAGCTCTATGATATAGGGCCCATGTTATGCGAAATGAACAAACATTGATAGATCTGTTATATTATTTTGTTCAATGATTGCAATAGACCCACTTGAGATTTACAACGAACATTGTATCTCTCTGTGCCTTCCCTGAGATCGTGCTTCGATTACTCTCCCATTTGGCCCGAGATTATTTCCAACCATAAGCGTGTCCAAGGTAAGAATTCGCTCACAGAATCGAGAGCCAAATAGCCACTTTTATTGGTCACATTTCGCCAGCTTAGATCTAGTGATGTTTTTTTTTAAAGTTAACTTGAAGTGAAAGGTCTCCGGCTGGTCAACATTCCGTTTTTCCGCCTAAATTGCAGCGGCGAAACTATGGTAAAATTTAAGGGGGTGTGGGCACAAGGGGGTGCAATTTTTTTTCTAGGGGGGCACTTCTAGCCAATTAAAAATGTTCACTTCTCATAAACAAGCCCCTCTTCAGCGCTCTTGTCATGCAGTTTACTAAAAAAAATTATAAGATGATTGACGTGTAAAAAAAACATACACTACGTGTTAATAGAAAAATAGTTTACAAACAAATATTGAAATTACCACCAAAGACTTTAAAACAATTTAAACTCAAAATTCAAGATTTTAAATGGGGGCACCTGGGAGGGGGCGCGGACATCAATGGGGGGGGGTGGGGGCACGTGCCCCCCCCCCCTTAGTTACGCCACAGCTGTAACCAACATCGCTTAACTTCAGTGTCAGGGTTTGTTCTTTCTAGCTGCAGTAAAACCTAACAAAAGTTTTGACGTGGGACGCGTGTTGAATCACCATAGCGTGGGAGGTCTTTGATGTGCTGCCAGTGCAATTGGTGCTCAATATATGACAGGGTGTACCCACCCCCTCCTATATTGCGTCTTCATTGTGTTCTGGGGGGGGGGGGTTCCCTCTGCCACATATCGGGCATGGTATATGACTGCTGCATACATTTCCAATTCCACTGACAAACACTAGAGGGGTTGACATTTGGGAATAAGGCCGAGTCTTCGGGTTTCAAGGCAGGATTGTTTTCAGGAACGCACTAAATTCTCCTGTGGGACTACGTGCTGGCAGCGTGGAGTTGGAAACTTAAAACACCTTGATTAGATTTCGTGGACAGACGGGACTGCTCATACTGAAATGTTCTGAATAAAAGCAGGAAGAGCCTCGCCAGGCAGACACTGTAAATCCATATTCCTGTAACGACCTTACACATAGAGCTTGCGTGTCTATGGTTACGCCATTAAATACTCGTGTTTCCGAGATATCAACCCACCCCCTTAAAAACTGCAATCGTTAAAAATACTCAACTTGATTTGATATCAATACAAATTTGAAAATAAATGTTGCATGTTTGTTGATGGCTTCAACGCTTTAGTGTTAGTGTCATTGAACGTTAAGAAATTTAATGGGTATGTCCTATTTCTGTTAATCACTTTATGCCTCATCATTTAAATCCTTACTTATTCCATAAGGATTGGGAGGGGGTGGGGTCGCTGTGGTACGGTATACTCGCTGCCGTGTTTGTCCCCAACTTCATGTCCCTCTAGCGCCGTCTGGAATCGGCAACCGTACACCCCGCAGGCCCTTTCTCCTCCCTTTGATATAACACTACTACCCATCCACTTTTTCTGCTGGCTTGCCTCTTCTTGTACAATGTCGGATCGACAAGGACCGTTGAGCAGTTTTACACCATTTACTTTTGAATGATCGGCTCTTTTGGGCGGGGCCAGGCATGACGTCACAACAACGAGCCCCCCCCCCCATATGTGAATCTGTTTCCCTAAGCTCCTACAACTGGACGCCATTTTAGTGTAAAACTGCTCAACAGTCCTCGTCCATCCGACATTCGGTCCCTCCCACCCCCGTCATGAGCAAAAACTTTTCAGAAACTTTACTTTTGAATGATCGGCTCTTTTGGGCGGGGCCAGGCATGACGTCACAACAACGAGCCCCCCCCCCCCCATATGTGAATCTGTTTCCCTAAGCTCCTACAACTGGACGCCCAATCACGTGTTAAATTGACCTCAATTTTCACTATCAACAACCGTCTCTTAAATCAAGATGGCCACAACGTCCACAACACGTGGATTTCACAAAACTAGTTCTAACTAAGGACTAGTCCTATTGAACTATGACTAGTCATATAAGTTAGGACTAATTATACTCGTCCTAACTCGAGATAAGACTAGTCTTAGCGCTTTGTGACATCCACACCAGCTGGTTACTTATACGATATTTTGGAAACCTTGTAAATGGGCTGAAAACAGTTCTTCCTAAATGGCACTGCAGTCGTCCTTTTGAGCAAAATGCACAATCATGTTGCTACTGCCTCGCTTTCAATACTCCGGCTAAGGCAAATTGTGAGAAGACTACTTTATCTAACACGAAATATAGGCCTAAGTTCTCATAATGTCTTTGTCCAGCCCCTTTTAAGGCGAAGTTGAATTTCCCAAGTGATTGTCAATTATGGTGTAGGCCCCGTACTGTTTCTAATAACCATCTAATATTGCCCTTGGCCATTCAGTTTAGACAGTTTCGCTGAAGAGAGCCAGCGGTAAGACAAAATTGTTTCTTTGTTCAGCAAGTTGAGTAAAGCCTAAACCTGTTTATATTTCCATCATATTAGTCTAGCAATCCGCGACGCTTGAGTTTCTCAGATCTTGAGGCAACAACTTTTGTGTGCGGTCGACAAAGAACATCTTTTTTTTTACGATCGGACATTCTACAATTTGATTGCAAGGCGAAGTCACTAACAATGGTACATGTTAGGCTCAAAATCACCTGTTTTTTACATTGGATCTTGGTGAATCAACGCGAAGTTGGTTTTAACCTCGTTTTTGTATTAAAAGCACCTAACCCTTTTTATCATTGTGTTGTCGCCGTAGCGGTTAGGGCATCAGCTGCACTGAAATGGCGTTTTTTTAAAACGTACAATTTTCCCCGTGTGAGCCAGAAAGAACTTAAAATACAGCTTTTCCAAAAATGCCATATAATCAGCCATGGGAACTTCATTTTTAATACATAACAAATAAATTGTATACTTACACACGTGGTGCACAGATAAACGTAAATATTTAAGCTGATGTTCTCGTATATATATATATATATATATATTTCTGGTAAATAAATAGACACTATAGGCCTAGATACAATGCTATCAATTGTATTTTAACATCGAGTGGGGCAGGGAGACGTTGCTCCGCTCTAATCCTTATTATGTCCGAAGATTTTGCGTCCCTAGCCACAGGGGCACCTCGTGTTTGCAATATTAGGAAATGTTTGCTCGTCGTGATATCTTTTTGCATCATTTCTTTCGTCAATTGTTTTAATTTAGCGATGATTTTTGCGGCCCCTTCTCGCCAGGCGTGACCGGCTATTTGTTGTTTACATTGTTCATTTTTGTTTTCATTATTTTTAATAATTGAATTCATTAAACAAATAACTACTTTCAAGAAAAATATCATAAAAAACGAACCAGTTATTTTTTTTTGCATGAGAAAACGGCGTTAAAACTTAGTACGGAATTCCAGGGGTGCCTTAACATCCAGATTTAGTATTAACTTTATCTCTCCAAGACGACGTCCTAGAGCTACGGACGTTGACTTTCCTAAAGCTAAGATGTTGACTTTTGGAGATGAATTCTCTTGAGAAGATTATTTATTGAAGCTAACACCGCGATTTGACTTCTTTAGTTTCATTAAGTCGTCTTGGTGAGATAATTTATTGTTTAGGTAACTCGACTTGTTAACTCAACTCACCCGTTAGTTTGTGGAATCCGCCATATTGAAACCGAGCCAGCAACTTGGATTGGTTTGGTCAGAACAGTTGCGTCACCGTCGTTGCATCATAAAAACTATGTGGGCATCATGTTGGCAGCATGTGGGCAGCATGCTCTTGACAGCCGCGTGTGACGTCAGTGCAAAAGGGTCAAATACCATACAAAAGTCAACTTGGCCAGATAAATAATTTCGGTTTTGGGATAATAATAATAAAATAGTAATAATACAAATCTTATAAAGCGCCCAATCCGTCAAATTGGCGCTAATGGCGCTTTACACTAATACAAATTAAATATAAGAAAACAAATCAAGCGAAAACAAACAAAAAACTTTGGTAACAAAAAATAAAAATAACAAAATACCAGAGGGAAAAAGCCGATATTAAAATGTTTCAAAAGAATTAAGAAAGCAATAAAAGAACATTAAAACTACAATAAGCGTTGTAAACATAATAATAATAAAGGCTCATGTCAAAACACATTATAAGATGAATGAAAAAGACGATAATTGTTTAAAAAACAATGCAAAACGTATGAATTAAAAGCATTTATGGATAAGGCTTGGCACTCACAGAGCTGTCTATAAAGAATAATAGCACTGCAGAAACGGATTCTTTCTGGAATATATAATGTGACAATGTTGATTTTACAGACAATGTAGCATTTGTAATATTTAATACCGTTTCGGTGTTGTCTTGTAGTAGATTACCGAAAATAATATAAGATAGATGTTAATATTTATATTAAATAATATATGAAATTTAATTCCAGAGTTTTTTGCTTTGTACAGATTATGTTGTAAATATTGTTATACATCCCAAAGCAATACCTCTGAGCTTCAATGGGAAAATCAGTTTTCGCGAAGGGTTGGATAGTGGAGGTATACAATTTCCCATCAGTGCTGATCGCCCAATCCTTGACCAAGTGGTTCTCCTTTGAACCCGATCTGTTACGAGTCATATTATGATGCTTTCAGATCAGGTCATATATAGCACATCATACCTTCACCACACTGTTCGGGTGCGTTACTGGGGCACAGGGGCTAGCAACCCTTGTGTCCGTCTCCTGCCTGCTACATAGTTTTTTCTCCTTTTTTATTCATAGTTTTTTCTACTGTCATTCCCTCCCCTTTTCTTACTCTAAACTGCAGTGAACCATTTGATTGGCCTATCAGAATGACCATTTTAATCAAATAGTGATGTGGATACTGTTCACAGTTGCGTTTATATACCAAATAAAATAAAAACAAAACTCTTTATATAATTTTTTCTAAGTCTATTCTGGATACTATTGAAATAATATGCTTCACGGTAGACTGACAACAAAATCCATATAAAAGCAAAAAAAAAAAAAAAAATACCTGAATATAAAAACAAAAAGAAAACAAAGTAATAAACAAACATTTTTTGAGTGAAAACCTGATAGTCAGCGGCTCATGGAAGGCATTAACAATTGATGGCAGCCCATCAGAAGCGTTATATTTAATTGGTTGTTTATGCGACGAAGTCGTTTATCACTGGAAGTTGCCATGGAAATGCCGCATCGTACTGATGGGTTGACAGAAGGTGCTCAATTTACCATTAAATTGAACAAAACAGGCAAGTTCATCTCTTCAGATTCTTCAGATTATTTCATGTGAACTGGCGGTTTGAATTGTCTGTCCCTGAACTTCCTAGCCCCGAAGGCCTTCACTTTCGTATAATACTACACTGACGTCCTGGAAACCAGGCCAATTTCTCTGTGTCTTTGTGCAGCCCAGAGGAAAAGTCCATTCGAGCAGCGCTCGTTTGTGGTATTTTATACCACCGCACCGTAACACGACACGCGCGTCGGCGCACATAGGCTATGTACAAATAAGCATGGAGGATTCACAGTGCGTGTGCGTCGACGCGCGCGTGCGGCGGCCATAGCTGCGGTGGTGTGGTGTAAACGCCCTTAAATGAACTGCTCCAACCTCGTTCCCAGGGGTATAGACCTTATGCCACAGACATTATGTCTGTGCCTTATGCACATGACGTCATATGAGTAGGGCGCCCTCGCCTAGAGGTCAAAATGAGGTTGTTCATTGGCCAATCCTGTGCGCCGCGCGTACAAATCTCTGCGTTTCCATTGTTACATCATCGATTTACCTCTAAGATGGCGGCGTGATGACGTCAATGCATAAGGTCTATTGATGTTGCCGCGCCATTTATTTTGGTACCGAGGTTGGCTCGATCAAAATCTTGGATGGAATTGTGACAAGAAAATCTCCCATAATATAGGAGCTTTTAATTAGGCCTGTGGCCTATCCACTCCACGCGCCGCTCAAATATGGTATCCCGCAAAAATGGCATCATTAATCATAGAGCAACTGGTCCCCTCTCATTCTTCTTTGATTTGTGACCATAGAGCTAGATATTATAGCTCTATGTTTGTGACCTGTCTAGCAGTGTATATATGCAGTTTATGGTGACCGCGTAAAAACGAATTATTTGAGTTATGGTCGCGTCAAAATAACTGCATTTTGCAACGCGCGAACTCATTTTGACACGCGCGTACCAAGCGCCCCTAAGGGCGCTCGAAAGTTTTTAACAGGCGTTCGCGCATAGCAGTCAGTTTTGGGAGCCAATCACCATTGTTTTTCGGCATAATTCGATGCATGTAGCACTATCCCTGGACATAATTGGATACTGGGGGCACTATATAACAGCTTATGATTAAAGCCACTTCATTTACTGTTGAGATTTCGTGAGCTCCCAGCTTTACTTTGGCCTAGATGCAAACAAATACCGTCTCAAAGTGCTCAGACATTATAATACCCCTGGGTGTGGATTTCACAAGCGCTAGGACTAGTCTTATCTCGAGTTAGGATGAGTAACTAGTCTTAACTTATAGGACTAGTCCTAAGTTAGGACTAGTCCTAAGTCAGGACTAGTTTTGTGAAATCCATCCGGTCACTTTGCCATTTAATTCATTCCTCAGACCAAGTGTTGCCAAGTACGTAGCACATCAAGCTTTAATCAATCAAAAGAACCATCTCTGCCCTCACTGGTACCCATTTACCCCCTGGGTGAAGAGAAGCAATTGTATGTAAGTGTCTTGCTCAAGGACACAAGTGTCATGACTGGGATTCGAACCAACACCCGGATGACAGCCAACAGCGCTCGAGTCCCATGCACTGATCACTCGACTGCTACGACACTCAGTGTCCAAAATAGGCCAAAATGTACACTTACATTTGCATAGGTCATACATGTCATAAAACTAGAATTACTTTACATTGAAAACGAAAAAGTTTTTGAAACCAGAAAGCAAAATAACATTGTATATAAAAGAGGTAAAATTAAAACAATTCATCATAAAACAGTGAAAGATTAGAACTCAATAACCCATAGCGTGTCGTAGTCGAGCGGTTTAGTGCACCGGACTGAGTCCCATGGTGACGGTCAAGTCATCAGGGTGTGGGTTCGAATCCCGGTCATGACGCTTGTGTCCTTGAGCAAGATGCTTTTCTATAATTGCTTCTCTTCACCCAGGGGGTATAAATGGGTACCTGTGAGGGTAGAGGTTGATATTGTGTTTGAAAAAGCCCCCTGAGCGCCACGGCAGTTCGGGGCTGTATACTCCCCAGGGAGCTGAGAAAGATTACAGGATATTGGCCCAATGACCTGTTATGGGCACTAATGTAAAGTGCATTGAGATATTATTGGTTATTATTAATTGAAAATTGGAGAAGGTACCTTAAAACAAAAACTCAAAACAAGATCTAGAAGGTCTCATGAAAGACAAAAACATGATGGTGTTTTTGACAATGAGAACTTGAAAATAATTTTTACAATTTCTCTCAAAAGACATTGCCCATGCTACAAAACAATCCACGTTAATGTGTTCACCAAGCTAAGATTACCTTTATCAAAACCAGAAAAACAAGATAAGACCCAATTTTTATTTTGGCCCTTGGGAAATTCCCTCGATGGCGGAAAAATGGGAATGACGAATCTCCATACTACAAGATCTCCAAGTCCTTAAGTCACAACATTAATTTGATGACATCGTAGCACGCTTTTGTAAAGTCAATAACACAATGCACATACATGTACAGATTGGCCTAGTTTATTCAAACTATCCATCGTGACACGCAAGAAACGGTAGTGGTACTTTTATTGTGGCACGGTTCAGTTTGTCTACACTTTATCCTTTCGAGGGAAGTCCCCACGACATATAAAAGTAAGCCAATAGCGTCAAGCCAAGAAAGTGGAAAGAAAGTCAACAACCCAATAGACAGAGTTCAATACTAAGAAAATATACGGGAACGGTAATTATTTCTAACAAACTCACTTAAAACCTGCTTGATTTGTAGATCATCTGTCATATTTTTGTATGTAAATGCATCATTAAGTTGAGCCTTTCTTGCTTTATTGTTGATCTAGCTTTTAACATGTCTCAGTGTACTGACAGACCTTTCTGATGTGGCATTGGTAGCTGTGGCAGTACCAAAACAAGCTACATGACCCACCTGAGGAAAGAAAACTGTCTTGTCTTGTGGAAGTGATCCAAAACAAGACTTCACATCAAAGATAGTTAAAAGACCTGTTCTTTCCTGTTCCCTTTGCATGACTGCACTGATGCTGCTAGAAATGCAAGCCGAAGGTTTTGAGTTGAGCATCTAAGATCTCTTCATCCAAATCTTACTTTAAAAAAAAGCACACTTTGTGTAAATCTGCCTCAAACTCCTCTAGTTTCGCAGCCTTCGTGAGACGAGTTTCCAGTGAACTATACATTTCATATCCCGGTTGGTTGAAGCGACTTTGAATACATTCCGATGATGTGTATTGACTCATTACAGAAGATCTGTCTAAAGTGGGCCTCGGGATTCTGAAAGATGGGAAACGTGCTCTCAATGTAAAAGAGTGAAAACATCACTCTCTTGCCCGAGTGGTGGTGTAATTTTCACTCTTTTTAGAGTGCAATTATCTCTAGTTTGCTCTTTTAGAGTGAAATCTGAGTAAACTTCACTCTGAATCGAGTGAAAAAGAAAATGTTTCCACTCTAAAAGACTTGTCCACCATAGGGCTCTTTTAAAAGAGTGGTATGGGGGACAACTCTATTTTAGAGTGGAAATATTTTCTTTTTCACTCGATTCAGAGTGAACTTCACTTATAATGAATTGCACTCTAAAAAGAGTGAAAATTACACCACCACTCGGGCAAGAGAGTGATGTTTTCACTCTTTTACATTAAGAGAGTGATACTCTTTCACAGCGAAATTTGAAAGATGGCGTCATTGGATATCAACAACAAACACGTCTGTAGAATCCAAAGAGGAAGTTTTGCGTCAGTCCAAAGCCGTTTTCAATGCCGTTTTGATTGAATATCACGGAAATTCAGGAATGAACTAAAAAAATGTTCCGTACAAAAAACATGTACAGACCCATATTTTTCAAATGTGACGTCACTGAATGTTTTTGGATGTTGGCAAAAGTCGCACTGGGAGGGTATCAAACTCTATGGCATTTTACACCGTTTCAACTTGAGGTTAGAGACTTGTCATGTTTTCCCCCCACTTACCGGTCTTTAAAGCCGGCCCAGCTCAACATCGGTAAACTGACTGTAAATGCTTCCATTCTTTGGACAAATCAAGACATACGACTGTAATAGAAAAAACCTATGAAAATTTCATTGTTTCTTTTGCAAGAAAACTGTAAAAATGCATTCAGAATTATTTGTACGCATTCCTATTACATTCCTATAGATCTTTCGTCTCACAGAGAAGAAAACTAATTTTGGATCTTGTTTCATTCATTATTTAAAAACGATAACAATTCAGGCAGAAATATTTTAAGGAAAGTTTTCTACAATCATTATCTTTATGCCACGTAAGGTAGGCCTATATGTAAATATGTGAGCATTTGTGCTTTTCTCCTTACCAATGTTGAGCTTGAGGTTATAATGACTCTATCTATTGGAAAATGAGTGCATCACGAAAAATGTTCGTTTTCTAAGTAAAAAACCATTTTTGAATATGGCATCCAATTCGGTTGTCATGTTTTAGAGATTCAACGAAAAACGATTGGTGTTATGTCAGGATGTTTGTGCACATTTACATACAAGCTTATTTGGATTGCAGCAAACGAAATAAGTAATGGTGATGTTGGGTCTGCAAGTGCTATTTTCTCGTCTTTGGTTGAAGTTTAGACGTAGATATTTCTCTGAAGGATTGGTGATGGTATTACACGCTAAAGCGTGTTGAACCTGCTCATTGTACTACCCCGTAAACAATTTACAAGGTGCTATATAAATGGGTCTCATAATTCAACCCTCATTAGACCTACAAACTGTTGTTCAGTTAAACCAAGACTTCAAACAAAGAAAAGATTTGAGTTGAAGTTCAGCTGGGAAATTTGGCACAAACATTTGGTTATATCGGAATAAGGTTACCAGCTAAAATACCATTTTACATGTGCCATCTGTGACTGGTATCCTGCTTATTTTTCTCAAGCAGATTTTTTTTAAAGCACTATTTGCTTCTGAAACAACCCCAAGCAATTGGGCCCATGGTAATGTATATGTTGAAAATAACAAACCCCATTGCTAGTGTTTGCTAAGTAGTAAAGCCAATTTAGGCCTAGTGTCTGTTTTGATAAAATTGTCAACGGATCAAGTTGTTATTGCATGGGATGGGGTTCATTGCCGTTAATAGCCCATTTCTTTCCAAGTGGTTGGTTATCGTGTCGGGGTGTATTTCCAGGAAACAAATAGAATTAACGAACAACTGCTAGTAACGGGTCCAATCGCTCAAAATATACGACTCAAAAGAGATGACATCGTTGCCAAGAGCAACGCCAGACCAGCGGGAAAACATTTTGTTTCTGCAACTGTGCATGAGCGTAGCACGTGCAGTTTGAGTTAAAGAACTGACGTGTTTAACTATGACGTAGCAATACCGCGCTGTACACTAATCCGAGCAGTGCTCGTTTATGGTGTTTTACACCACCGCAGATATGGCAGCCACACGCACGCCCATATGAACGAGCTGCTCGGATTAGTTTACGCAAATGGTGACTGCTACCCGTGTTTATTCCTAGCACGAGCAAAATAAGTCAATGTTTTACAACAACCCTTACATATATTGTGCCTAGACGTCTAGGTACCAAGAAACTGCTGTTGCTATGGGGAAAGTACATTGGTTGCTGTTATAGTACGTTGGTTGCTACGAGTATAGCGTGTGGCGTTTGCATGGCTTTCTAGTAAAAATAAGACATACCATGATTGTGACGCACTCTAAACCAATGAAATAAAATAAATCAACGAAAGCACATTAGCGGCAAAAAACAAACAAACAAACAAACAAACAAACAAACAAACAAGCAAACAAGCAAACAAACAAACAACAAATTCGAATCCGTTATTACGGATTCACAATCCGTTATTACGGATTCACAATCCGTTAATACGGATTTAATCCGTTTGTATGGATTCACAATCCGTTTAAACATATTCACAATCCGTAATTACGGTTTCACAATCCGTTAATACGGATACGAAATCCGTTATTACAGAGTCACACTTTGTTGAATGGTGTGTATGTCTTGTGTAGATTGCACAGTGAAGTGCAAAATGTCATTGACAATGTACAGAAATGATTCGTTTTAGTCTCAATTTAAATAGGGTTTAACTACGATAACTCGCGTCAGCGAAAACTCTTATGATCTCATTAGTTTCGGCGGAAAAATCATACCAACATAGTGGATGTTGCTTGCATCCTGGAAGATTAAGTACCAAAGTCGTGCCGCTTTACGTGGCCATCGAGTGATGCATTTGAAATGCATCCAAAATGGATGACACCCTTTGAAATTTGTATTACGTTAGGTGACCAATAATAACACGTGTTTGTTGTACAGAAAATGACGATGTCTTTATATAGTTTTAATTAAAACATTAAAATGTTTAGTTTGATTAAACTTATTCCCTTCAAAATGTAAAATCGTAAACGTCGGCCAAATAGAAACAACCTGAATAGAGGGGCCGGTAACTAGTGGTATGGATAATGGTCAATATAAATATTTGCAAATAAAATAAACTTGCATGCAAGTGTTTATGAAAAGGAGAAATAGGGAATGGGGGAAGGAGAACCTATATAGACGAACTTATCTTGAACATACATCTTCGAATGAATCAATTATTACAAATTACCTCCTTTTATTGGATCATCCCGAGCTAAATCAAGCGTAAAAATACGTAGTTTTATAAGAAGGCTCGGAAGAAGACAATTATTTTGTCTGAATTCAAGTCAAGAGACAAAATGCGTTTCTAAGATCACGTAGAATGACAGCGTTTCTTTTAATTCTCGATGGGTCAATGAACTCTTGCGGGTCACTGGGTCTTACAACTCTCATCAATCTAGGATATTACAACATCAAAGTTTAAAGGGGGTGTGTCGTCATGATTGTAGCAGTTAATGGAATAACCAAGTTACTATGCGCGAGTGCAACAAAGTTTGACAAAGACGGCACTCTTTGTGATTTGACCGCAAGCGGGCGGGTGTGCAGTTATCTTGGTGATAGTTCATATTATTTCCATGTACTGCCACATGCCCGATACAATCATGACGACACAGCCCCTTTAAAAAAGCCTTATGCCATTTCATTCAATTCCTGGTAGGTTTCGTCTTCATTGGGATGTATATGCCCTACGTAGAATTTACAAAAATACAATAAGCAATATAAGCGACAGCTCTTTGGTCACGTTGCATCATAACACTTGCACCAATTATAACAACCACAGGCAGGCCGACCTGCAAATAGGACCTGATCGAGTACCCCTTTTTTTTATTTTTAAATCGTAATAACGGATTGAGAATCCGTCATAACAGATTGGAAATCCTTAATAGGATTGGAACCCGTAATAACAGATTGTGAATCCGTACTAACGGATTGTGAATCCGTCATAACGGATTGGAAATCCGTAATAACAGATTGTGGTTCCGTAGTAACGTATTGTCTATCAGATAACTACCAGAAACCTTTGAAACGGAATAGACGGATTGTGAATCCGTAATAACGGACTGTGCTTACGTATTGGTGGATAGTTAATTCACAACAACGGATAGTGAATCTGCTATAACGGATTCTACTAACAACGGAATGTGAATCCGTTATATCGGATTTGAAATTGACTTTTTCGTAATTGTGTTAAAAAGGCCATATTGTTTTGCCAATCAGGTGCATGTGCCTTTAACACAAGCTGAGATTGTTCAATGTGTGTAAAAGAGATGTCAATTAGCCCTTCCCATGAAATATGCTAATTACATTCACGCATGCGTACAGACACTATTGGCGCACAAACGCGTGTGCGTCACGCCACCATTAGCCCCATACAAGAATGCGCGATGTTCCCTCATTTTGCCCACCAGTAGTGCGCAAGCGTGTTGTGCAATTTACATATTTCATGGGAAGGGTCTATTAAGTTTGCTACCCTGCGTTTCAGAGCGTCCTGGAAGTGACACTAAAAAACAACCATCAACGTTTTGCTTTGTTTTTATTTTTAGAAGCGCAAATGGTGAATTGCCTGGACACCCCCTCAGTGTTTTAAGATCGGTTGTTTAACGTGTGAAAAGAAGCATATTTAAACACTTAAGAAGCTTTTCAGTATGACCATGTTATCGTTGTCAAGTCTGTACTCAAGAAAAAGAAAAGAAAAGAAAACAAACAGCAACTCTATTTTTCCTTCTTCTCCTGTTTTTGTCGTATAGATTGCATGTGGATTAAAGACCTCTGGAGGGGGCAAAAATAAGCCTGCATGAATTAATCATGGTTTTAGGGCATTTTTTTACAGTTATTATTACTTCCTATACTTTTATTCTTGCTTTTGTTGCATGGGTTTAATCTCCTCGCCATGCATTCTTCTCCCCCATCTACCCACTATAGACCCCAGAGGTATACGTTTCTCCTCACACCACACTCTTTTCGTCATAGTGTGCTAAAAGCGACCGAAGACTGGACTGAAAGTATTATATCTACAAATCTATGGCACTAATAGCTTTAACTTCTCCTCTCAAAATATCAAATACTATTGCAGTAACGAGCACTCCGTTACCGGTAGCTATCGAGTGTCATGAAGCCTTTGATACGCTTATTATGCAGTTTCAATGAAAGTGCAGAAAAGTCGTCAAGCTTTATTGCTAGACGATAAAAAATATATATACACGTTAATGATGTTTTCTGTCAATAACACCCCTACCAAAAAAAAAGATAACAGTATTAATAAAAATGATTTATATTTTTCCAGGTAAATTTCAGCCAAAAAAAAAAAAAAAAAAAAAATGTAATATCATCAAAACGCATTCAAATTAACGCATTTTCCCTTAATTCGATTAAAGTCCGTATATAAAATAGGGTTTCTTTTTTAGCTACTTTTTGCATTCAATTTTGTTTTCGTGCAAACATGCTTTCGTTCTTCTCATTCAGGTTTGTTTTAGTCATTATATTTTCATTTATAGGCAATCAAGACTATATAGGCCTACATTTCCACCATTCTTTATTACAATTCTTGGTGAATAATGAATGAATGACCAGCCTCTTGCTGCTGGCTTTTACTAAATTGAATGATCTTTGCGACCTAATGAATTTGAACGATCTTATCTCATCAGTGAATACTAAGCTGTAAACAGATGAAATTGAATTTGACTCTTTTTGACCGCTGAATTCTGATGCAACGGAGCTTTCAAAATGTGTATATCATTTTCGTTACTGATCGCTTGTATTGCAATCTATGTCTATTGCTTTTTTTTTTTTGTTAAGGCCATTTCAATTTCCCCTTGTGTGATAAGAAAGTTTTAATCTATCTATCTATCCAATCTATTTTCAAACGACATTGAATGAGCAAGATATTAAATTGAATTAGTTGAAATTGGCCGGGATAGCCTATGTAATAATAGTATAATTGTACAAAAAATACAATGCAACCAACCAAAACGCCTCCGTGTTAAAGGCACTATATAGGATTGGCAAAGCTGGCAGTGCAGTGTTCCTACTTTGTCTGATTCAATATATACATGAAGGAAAAAAAGTGAACATTTGGGCTCCTCAATCAGTCGTCTGAGTCAGGAGAAAAAAACGTGCACATTGGTCCTTGATTTCGATTGTTACAACCGAAATCAGCTGCGTTTTTTTTTAGGTTTTCAGATACAGTTTTCTTGAATTTGACAGCATTTCAGAGGACATTGGTTCTAGTACTAACTTCGATAACAGTAAGCCTTCAGACTGAAACTAAAGAATAGTTTTTTATCCTTACAAATCCCGTATGGTGCCTTTAAAACAAATATATAAAAATGTAAACAATTTTTGTTTGCTGAATCATTGTAAATTTGGACGTATAAGTCAATCTGATGATGATAATGTAATCATATAGATATTGTAACTTGGTTTATAGTGGAAGTGACTAAATGCACATCAGCTGAAATGTAGTTAAGTGCCTTTTGCTTAATGGACACACCATGTACCATTATTCTCTGCTTCGCCAAGTGCAGAGCTGCCAAGAGCAACACGATCGATCTTTATGCCTTTTATACTTGACAAGAAGAAGAACAAAAATACAAGGTTTTATTAATTCAGAAGTGACAGGACAGCCCAAAGATGGAAGTAAATGAGCAAGCGGTAACCTTAACGTGCCGATGCTATAGAGATTGTGTAACGTAGGGGGCAATATGTGAAAAGAAAATGTCAACGGCATGGTTGATGGATGGAGGGAATCAAGGATCATGGATGTAGCAACAGCGGTTTTGATGGCAAATGGACCCGTGCACAAAGCAGTCATTTGGGTTATCCATTATGTTGCTTGTGAATTCACCACCACCGAAAACTATGTAGACAGGCTTACTATACGGAAGCGTAGTGCGGCATAACGATTAAATAATTCCCGCTCTAATTATTGCTCATGATTTATTCGAATTCAAACTTGTTGCCAGAGGCAGAATTGCATTGAATTGTACATGTACATATGTAAAATATCAATTTTAAAAATCTATTTAAAAAAAATCACAGGCAATAAAAGACAAACATTTTATACAAGAATGTAGCAAAAAAGACAATTCTGTGACAAAGCTCTGACTCTCAATAAATTTGATAAAGTTGAAAATTCAACAGGCAAGCCAAGAAAAGACACCCTAACATTGTTTACATGTACATATATAAAAAACATAAAACAAAAAATCGTGTACGTACACGATGACTACCATGTACGTACACGACAACTATAATGTACATAATTATTGTACATACATGATAATTTTCATATACGGTTTTCATGTACGTACACGGTAGTTCTCGTGTACGTACATGGTAGGTATCGTGTACGTACACGATAAGATCAGGGATTGTTGTTATTCGTGAGGCGGCACTACGCTCCCGTATATTAGATACTGAATGCATGTGAGTGCATTGTCGCAGAATGTAACCACGAGCCGAAATATGGAAAAGCCAGATTTCACCGAGTGGTTATGATCTGCGACAACGCACGAACAAAATGCATTCAATATCTGTTTTATATACCTCACATATACATCCTTATCACTCGCTTTTTTTACAAGGAACACAAACTCGTCCACCCCACACTCTAAACAATCTGAACATATTTCTAAATAGGGTGGATGACTCCAAGTAGACACCAACCTTGTCCGCCGCGACACGACCTTGCCTCGTTTGAACGAACGAACGGGGAACGATTATTGTGGAAAAGATACTGCGAATTAAGCGTCGAAAATCCATGCACACCGTCGCGGCATTAAATCATGTAAACACATAGCGAAATAAGATGACACATGACGGGTGTTCCACCAATCAAAAAAATGACAAGGATCTGTGTGTGTGGTGTATAATATACAACAGTGCTTTAATAGTGACCTTATTAAGTGTAATGCCCACAATTTTTTTCTGCATTTCAGAATTGCCATCCTCGAAAATGTTCAATTTTGTTTTTTAGGGATTCCTTTTTTTGTAATCAATTAACACAAACAAACATTTCCCCATTGAAAATCATTACCACAGTGGCGTTTTTTTGTTTGTAAGTTTATTTTTTTGTTTGTTAGGTTGTTTGTTTGTTTGTTTGTTTGTTTGATGTTTGTTCTTCACCTAATACGCGTTCGCGCTGGAATGTTTGTTGACATTCTTCCAGATGTACACGCAGCGTGTAGTTTAATGATTTTAAAAAATACCTGCGTCGGACGAACGACGGCAACACGGAACTTGAGAGGACCACGCGTACATGTACGTACACGTTGCCGTACGCGTTACGCAGTATCGTCTGGCTTTGAGATGGCGTGTTACTTTTATAATGACGCAAACGTGAGCGTCCGTCCGTGAGAAAGTTGCGTTGTGTGACACTTTACAAAAAAATGCCACATACTATTTATCCTTCCCGCATCAGTTTAGTTTAGAATGATTGAAAGGAAAGAAAAGATAATGTTAAACTGAAAAACTCTGACCAACGTCTTCAGGATGTCAGTAAAATCAAGCTTCACGCTGTTATGATTCACGGTGAATTCAAATGAGATTCACGGGGAGTATTCACACTAAAGCAAATCAGAAAATGTTCATAATTGCGAAAATTTAAAGGTGCAGATTTCAATGACCGTGAATGTTTGAGCGTGTACAAGTTATATCAGACCGGTTCTACGCTGTTCAAAAAGTGGCATCGGGTCTCACTCATGAGACAAGGCGACCAAATTGAGATTACTCAAAAGCGCCACTCTTGGGAGCCAGATTCCAGCTGAGCAGAAATGAGCAGGATACCGGTCACAAATTGTACACGTGACATGCTAGTTTGGCTGGTAACCTTATTCTAGTAAGCATCATTTTCTTGTGCTTAGCTATCGGTACTTTTTGTGCTTAAGCAGCTCTTTATAATTGGGCCCAGTGTGTTACCTGCCCTGGGCGCATTTTGTATAGACGAACGCGCTTGCAGTCCCACGCACGTAATTTGTTTGTATTTTGATTCCCAAAATGGCCGACTCTGGGTATCAGACATTAGCCGCGTATGACGTCAGTGCAGAGAGTCATTATTGGGCACCTGATGAGGACATAAATCTTTACGCAACTTACAAGGCCATACGTGACTGTTATTTTACCCAATATGGCTTTTAATAGCCAACCGGGGAGTCAGGAGGCATTACAAAACATTAAGACCGGTGAACCTCGTTATTCCTGGAGTACTAAATTAGCAACTAAATTAAATTAGCTTTTAGTACAGTGACACGGGCTGCGCACTCCCTACGCCAGCCAGGCTGACATCTACTGGCGGTTAAAGACCGTACCCCTGGCTTAAGTAGTCCTAGTGCCCTAATTAGTATTCATAATATCCTTGCGCCACACACTTCAAGAAGTCTCATAATACGATACTCACTCTTTCTAAAAAAGCAGACGCTCACTTTGGCCTTTGACGATGTGGTAATATATTCACTCCCGGTGCGCATCACGTACTGGTAACCCATACATTCGTGATGTCACAGCCGTCTCCTTATAAAATAACACGGTCGTTTGCTAGATGAGATCTTTTTTTTAAAGGCTGGCAAGCTGTAGGTAGACGAGAGTGTAGTTTTAGCAAACACCATGAACGGAACTACCGTCACTGCTGAGACATCTCCCGCCGCCGGGGTTTCCAAGCCGAATATCAGCTTGGCTGTTGCGTTCAGCGTGGTGTTAGTCGTGGCTCTGTTTGGAAATATAGCGACTCTGATTGTTTTCAAATTCAATGACTGGTTAAAAATTCACCGTTGTCATACTTATATTATTGGCTTAGCAGTGGCGGATCTAGGCACTGCGCTAGTCCCTTTGCCTGCAAACATCTTGATATCACTTGGATTATGGAAACTAAGCCGACAAGCCTGCATGACCTACGACTATTTCCGGATTGTCTTGGAGAATAACGGCGTGTTCATTACACTGTTAATAAGCATCGACCGATTTCGCCTACTGAAATGGGATTTTAAATCGTACATAAAAGCAAACACCTGCAAACGCGTGGCGGCAGAAATTGCCGTGACTTGGCTCTTACCGGCCGTCGGTCACGGCATCATGGCCGTTGTTTGGATCCTCACCGTACCCCTAGAGAACCGGCAAGCGGACTACTCCTCGGACTGTCGGGATGTACCATCTGAGGCAGACGTCCCTTTCAGCACCCTCTACGCCACCCTCCTCATCTTCATCCCCGGTGCACTGCTGGCCATCTTCAGTGTTCTAACATTCATTGGTGTGTCGCGTCTGCTGAAAAAAAGACGGAAAATTGCGAGCGGGATGGCGTTTATTGGTCCACCGGTCCCGGATGCTGGGTCCACCATCAGAACGAGCAACAATCCAAGCAACAGTCATCATTGCAGATGCGTATCATCGAACGCCGGTGGTCTCCAGCTTGATCAGAACGGTGCACCATCAGCCCAAAGTGTCACCAACAACGACGCACCATCTCTGTGTACCGTCGATGACGACGGAAAACACTCCGCGGGGCATTCCCCGGCATCAGGACAGCTCCAATTCCTACCGGGTCCGGGGCGTACCTCCACCGGCATCCCCGGTACCAACCCGAGGAAGAGGGACGTTCAGATGACCCGTTACATCAGGCCAGCCGTCATGCTGGCCGGCATCGTTTCCGTCTTCGCCGTCTGCTGGTTTCCCTTCGCCATTTACTACGTGTACATCCACATCATCTCACCGTCGAGTTTCTCGAGGGATACCGAGGCGTGGCTGAAGTGTCTCCTGTACGCCAATTCCGCCATCAACCCGATTATCTACGCTATGACCGACCGTAAACTACGGCAGGGGTACCGGAGGATTTGGCGCAAACTTCGGCGGCGTCTCACGGAAAACTTTTGAATGCAGTTCCTTCAATTTAAGGGGGGAAATCCTCACCGTTCATAGTCTTTAAAAAGATTTACGATCCGTGCTCAAGCTGATTTTACCTTGATAATGCATTGATTCCAGCAAACGAAATTTAAAAGAGCATGTTATTCCATAACGAATAAAATTAATAAATCTCGGTTTTTTTTTTGTAGATGGCTATGAAATTTTGTTTTGGACACGCTCATCCCGGCAAATCACCCTACGAGAAAATGTGTACGACGGCCATGCCCGCTGCTGGGACACCGCTATTATTAGAACGTCATTTCGCCCGCATTTTGTCTCCGTTTCGCGCGGCACCCGGCTGAAATTGAGCACGCAGCGCGCGGACTCTATTTAGCCTATTGTGTGCTCCACACACAAAATTCATTTAGTAAATTAATGAGTCTAATCCGTCACTACTCATTGATGTATTGTTTCACAGCACGACAAATTCATTTTGTAAATTAATGAGCCTGATCTGTCATTACTCGTTGCTGTATTGTTTTCTTCGATATCTCATTTGAAAGTTAACAACTTTGGTAATTGTATACAAACAATTAGCAATTCAACATCTGGGTTCATTTCAAGGGAAAATCGGCTTGAGCACGGCCGGATCATTATCTTTTAACTCGGAGCAGCTCCATTAATCAAAAACTTTGCTGGATCCATGAGGTTAAAATTTCGTCCACCCTGTCTTTAAGGTCAATAACCCACCCTGCAAGCCCAAAGCCATTATAAATCACTGTGGTGGTGAATTTGAGTGCCAGCTAAGACTTAGACTTGTGTTATTTAAGATCCATATGCCGCACAAGCTGTTTTCACAAATTGCATACCGCCCTGTGTCAAGGATCCTTAGCACAAGGTCAATCAATTACTACACTGTGACAGGTGGCTGCTGTCTTTCAACACTCCTTACTCTGCAGTGGTTAGGGTCTGGCCAGTGGGCTTGTGAGATATACCAGGGGTGAGGATTACATGGAATCTTGGCCTTATTGGCCCATTGAAAAAATATTATAACCATATTTTGGACTATTTTTTAACCTTCTCGCTGACGGAAGTACTACATTTAGTAGAGTACAAATAAAAGACCCCTTCGCAAAAACTTTTGACTGTTGGAGGGCGCCATCAACGACATTCTCGGTATTCCTTATAGGAGGCTGAAGGGGGCTAAACATATTGTGGATCCGCCTACTCCATAGTCCATACTGTACTACGGAAATGCGGGTATTCAAACATTTTGCAGTATAATTGATTTTGTCGAACTCGAAATCCACTCTAGGCCTCCATCTGAGCTTTTCAGGAAACTCTGTGATTTAGTTTGTCCGACATAATCGCGGATAGACGACTGTGAGAATCTCGCATGTTGACCTAAACGCAAGAAACTAAATTCTTCTATTTTCAACTCCATACTTTATACGGTGGGAATTCTACGTCCATGGCAATTGATGAGTCCAGGTTTGGGGTCAGAAGGGAGCACAGAAACAAGTGTCACTCCCCTCCCCCTCGCTCTTGGTAGCAATGTCAGCTCACTAGCTATAAAGTCTATCCCAGTGCCAATCCTCCAGAGAAATAATTTCCGTCTTAAATACTGAACAATCGAGTAAATACCATTGAAGACCCCCCTTAAGATATAATAAAATATAATAACTATTTCTTATTTCGACTGCAGCACTGGTAGGGTTTTCATCGCCTTTTGGTTGTATGGTATTTTGGGATTGATAACTTACAGGGCCCAGATCCAGATGTGAAATTTTCTTATGAACATATTTTGTGCTACATTCTAATCCCCTGAAGTATATGAAAACTAAGTGAAATCCCTTTTTGGTAATTTTTTATTGAAAAGTGCTCTTCTTTCAACATTTAACGTTGAAGTGTTAACAAGTTTCCATACTTTTCCGCACAACTGAGGGCGCTGTTGCCGTGATGTCATTTCATGGAGACACTGTGGTTTTCTGTTAAAATTCTTGAAATTGTGAACTCAAAAATTTGCTTATTGAAAGCATTTGTGAGAAAAGTTTGCTCATTGACTTGCTGCCATGAACTGACACAACAACGAATCACTAAAGAAAACATTGAGGTTTCTGCCTGACATGACATCACAATTTTGATCGTGAATATGGAAATTTGAACTAGCAGAAAAACCAACCCTGAGGACAAAGTTGTACAAGTATCAACATTAAATATTAAAAACAAAGACCCCCAAAACCCAACACCAACAACAGCAACAATAAAACTGAATGAAAGCACCTGTTTGTTACAAAGCTTAATTGAATGGCTCTATTCATTTTGGGATCCCCCAGATTAATTCACTGAATTTCTAAAGGTTCTCTCTAACCCATTAATCAATTACATATCCACGCATTTCTCCTTCAGGTAAATTAGATGGACCTTGATCCCTGCGGGCCTCATTTTTTTAAGGAAATTAACTCGTTAACAAAATACAGTTCGACTTTCGGTTTGGTGTGTGCTGAAAAAGAAATGACATGGGCCTACTTTAATGTATGAAATATATAGTACATTCATTACAAGAACAATGATTTTATTTTAATATTATTATCATTATTGTTGTGTTAGTGGTTTCGTTGTTGGGTGTTGTTGTTTGTTTGTTTGTTTGTTTGTTGGGTTGTTTGTTGGTTATTTATTTATTTATTATTATTATTTTTTTATCTATTTATTTATTTATTTATTTATTTTTTATTTGTTTATTTATTTATTTGTTTATTTATTTATTTGTTTATTTATTTATTTATTATTATTTTATGGGGGCGTTGATTTTTTGCCGTTTTGTCACGACTTAGTGAGTTTGTGTTTGGGGGTTAAACAAAACATTACATATAAATAAAATTCAAAACAAGCTCCATGGCAATTGTTTATCGAATTCATCGCTCATTATTAATTTCCTCCCTTCACAGTTGACTAGTTAATGCTAATTTTTGATAATGAAATTAGCTGTTACCATGGACGAAGGTTCCTTCCTTCTTTCATGCTCTTACCAAAAACAAGCTCGTTTGTAACCCAAAAAGGTATCATCTTGTTTCATTGTAATGATACTGAAAAACCTGATGCCTTTAGCAATAAAACAGTATGAACAAGGATTCCTGATAAATCCTTCAAAAACTATTGTGTGCATTTCAACCTGCTCATAAAAACATTAATCGCCATAAAAAAACTCCCGGTAACTACGGAGTTTTGAAGGGGACTAGGTGAAAGGAAAAAAAAGAGGAAAAAGATCTACGTGAATGAGAGGCAATTGGACTTCCCCATGAAATATGTTTCTCCTTATGATTTATTACATCCGAACTTGAATTAATATGTTATTCAATGAATTCTTAACGAAAAAGACGAAATTTGTACGAAAATAGTAAACGAGTATGTGTATCTATTTTAAACCACAATTCTGCTAATTTACATCCTCGGTATTCCGTATTTTAAGAAGACTCGGTCGAAATTCACACAACGACCATTCTGTCGCAAGTTTCTGATATTGCCTGGTACCCGCTATTGCGTTTGGTCGTGAGTACCAGACCAATTTTGTCTTTGTTCCCAAATGGGCCTCGGGCAAACTTGGCCTTAATCTGGCCATTAAAAAGATTTTCGCGTTGTGATTTTTCATTTGAAAGGGACAAGATCCCACGACGTTTTAAGGTCATTCGAGACGATTGAATAACTACTATAACACGTTCAGTGCTTTGCAGCGCGTGGTGAAGTGTTGTTATTCAGTAAAATCCAAGTGCTCCGTTCAATTGTGTGAAGACGGCACTAGGTTTTGTTCAGTGCTTTGAGTGCCGTAAGGCTTACAAAACAACAGCTCTCATGGGTGTACAGAGAAAATTTATACACGTATCTACCAAAATACTTAAGGCACTTACTGTATTATTTTTAAATCAGGTTTTGATTTTTTTTTTGTAAATTATGAAAGCCATTATGTAGCACCTTGTAATAGTTTACAATTCACATTTCTTGTACAAAAACTTGTTTTCACAGAAGTTGTGTAATCTTTACAGGCTTCATTTGTAAAATTACAGGTTATATGTACGCCTTTTATCGATGTTAAAATACATAAATTATGGTTTTTGTTATACGTTACTGTAAATTTGCACACAATGGTCTGTAAAATAATTACACATTCGATGTTTGTTTATGTAACATTGCAGATTTTTAATTTTGTTTGTATAACTACGGTGAAATGTTTGTAAAATTACAGAAACTTTAGGTGTTATACGCCTTTATCGATGTTAAAATGCGAAAATATATTTGCACAACATGGTCGGTATATTTTGATGTATATTCGATGCATATATATTCATAATTATACCGGTACTGTAGATCACAAACGGAGATCAGCCTTCTATTTTGAAATTGAATAAACCCTTGGGAGTTACCCGCAGATGCCTTCAAACTGATTTCGTGAAAGATAGTTAAGATAAACTTATCATGTTTAAAATAAAATATTTTGACAAAAGTGGGTAATAATCATTAGAAGGTTTCTGTTTTTTTTTTTGTAATCTCCCACCATGGCTAGATAAGCCATTGGAAAAATGTTACTTAAATACAAGTTCCTCGTCATTGTAAGTAGCAAGCAAGATGACACAGTCGTGTGACGAAGGCAATGTGAAATAATCCTATAGTAATAACTCATGTATAATATTAAAAAAAATTCATACGGATTGATTAATATTAAAAAGGATGAGATGGATGTAAATGCGGGTTACAAAGTCGGAAGTAAACGAAACATCAGAAAACACGTAAATACAGATGCAGCTATTTGGTTTGATATAACATTAAAAAAAGACTGCATTTTTAACATTGGAGATGTCAAATTGTTTCACGGGTCGTTATCTCAATTTCCACTTTGAAATAATCTTACATAACAGGAACGGTCTGTATTTAAAGCCCCCAGCTCAACATTGGTAAGAAGAAAAACATAAATGTTCACAGATTTACATATACCTTACATGGTATAAAGATAATGATGGTAGAAAACTTTCCTTGAAATATTTCTGCCTGAAGTGTTATCGTTTTTATGTAATAAATTAAATAAGATCCAAAATTAGTTTTCGTCTCAGTGAGACGAAAACTCTGTCTATTATAGGAATGCGTACAAAAATGGCAAATGCATTTTTACCGTTTTCTTGCAAATGAAACAGCAAAATGATCTGAATTTTTCACAGTTTGGTTTTATTGCAAATATCTTGATTTGTGCAAAAAATGGAAGCATTTACAGTCAGTTCTCCAATGTTGAGCTAGGGCTTTAACACGAAATGCACTTGAAGTAAACGCAGTTTACGACGTCAAAGGTAAAAGAAGAAAAACAAAACAAAACAAAACAAAAAAAACAGGAAACACGTAAATACAAATCCATTTGGTCAGAGTTAAAATAACAGATTGCCCATATTATTTCTAACAAAATTATGGATGTAAAATTAAATACAGCTACCTTATGAAAAAAAAATCGTCTGTGTTTTGACATCTCAGTGTCTGACGAGGCTGCTGCCACCACTTTTGATGTAAATTAACATTTTTTTTTACAGTGTACACACTTCAATGGACATCTGTATATTTTTCTTTAGATTTTAAAATTAGAAATTTGGGGGGTATTTTTTCAGATTGTTGCTATTTTCCGTAATAATCAAAACAAGCAGCATATAGCGCATTATGGATCACAGATCCCTCGATGCTCTTAACAATTAAAAAAGTAGGTTCCTGCGTAATTGGAAATACTTTAGAAGACAACACCTCCAAGTTAGGTTTCGGTCTACAGCGAGGGGATTATGCTTTTGTATCATGTAAAGATTCTAATTTTGACAGTTTGTAGTTAGCCTCTGGGCCCCGTAGACCTAGATTCTAACATCGCCACAAAGACTTAATCAAATAATCTGCAAGGCAATCATTATTGGCATGACGGGGGCGTTCAATCTGTGCGTGGGACGGACGAATACCCCCAATTATTCGGGTTTTTGAGGTATGGCAGACGCTATAAAAATAGAAGCTCACTGTTTGATTTTGGTGTGTAGCCTACAGACAAATGTTCCCAAACCATCTCAAAATGGTGCACACATTACAACCCATTTTGAGATGGTGGACACATTACCAGGACACTATTTGGTTTGGGTAAATTTGTCTGTATACACCCAAACCAAACAGTGCACTCCAAAAGTGATGTTCGTCGTACAAAAAACCGTCCCTCCACGTGCGACTTTGATATATCAGGAAAGGCACCGGTCCCATTAGGCTAAATTGGGACAGGTGACATTTCCGAGTCAAGGTAGTATGGCTGGAAGTGCCAGATGCCAACAAAGGAAACTGCCAGCACACGACGTACGAGGCAAATTGGATGCAAGCGACTGCATGATCAAATAAAACAAAAACCTAAAACACAAGGAAGATTGGTTTTCTGACGGTTTCTTACTTTTTCCCAAGGAGTAATGTGAAGATGTAATAAAAATGTGTGCCAAGCGTACTTTCCTCTGAAAGGTGTCGGCTGCACATTGATCCGTGTTACTTGGCCCTAATGAATCAGCAGAATGCGAAGCTTATTGACATTTGCAGGGACTGTTGTTACTGTGTATATATGTAGAACGGTTCCCAATGGTCCAACTCACTATATTCATGACATCTCATATTTAAAAAGGAGAATAAGAATAATTGTAGTTTAAGGGTTGCCTGGCACAAGCAGATTTATGGCAAAAAACAAAAAACAAAAAACAAACAATGGATTTGGTGATTACCAGTATTCAGTGCCATCAATTTTAGATAGGCTACAAGGGGTCGTGACGGACCTCGTTAGTGACCCTCAGGCCTGGAAATATTGTCAAAGTAGGATGAACTACCTCGATTTGCAGCGTGTCATCGAGACGTGATGCTCGGTTGAGAACACAGTCACCAGACATAGGGACTTTATAGGGCATTTTCGAAACCACGGCTTGGACTTGAGTTCCGGCTTAGGCTTCGTCAGCCTGTTTGAAGCCCCCGTGTCAAAAGCGCACTATTTTCATGAAACATGACGGAGCCTAAGCCAGATGCCGAAGCCGAAGCCGCGTGGTTTCGAAAAAACGCCGTCACCTGCCGCATTGATGACTTTCATATCTCAATCACACTGTCTATTGATGATACACCGTGATGTGTGAGGGCAGTGTGTTGCCGAAACAGTGGGGAAAGCACGGAGTGGGGGAAGTAAAACAATAAAACTGTTCAAAGTGTGTGCCCTAGTCTGGTTCCCTGACTAAAGATTCCCTGACGACTCTTGTTAAAAATCTTAGGTAAGGCATCATCCAAAGCTAAGCATAAATTATGACGCAACATATCTAAATATTCATGACTTGTCACCAACGGTGGACGATGTAATTGGATTAAAAAAGGAGCGCTGATGACGGGCTTTGTTTACTTTCAAAAAAGCCAGGGGTATTTTTGTTTGTAAAAATGTTACAAATAATATTCAAATATAGTGTTGAATTTGTTGGGGGAAAAAAAGAAAAGAAAAACGAGAATGGAATGTGTCTGCAAAACTTTCGAATTTTTATCAACAAAAGAAATGTCCGACCATCCGTAGCCGAAGTCGCTTAAAGCCCCAGCTCAACATTGGTAAGACGAAAAACATCAATGTTCCAAGATTTACATATACCTTACATGGTATAAAGATAATGATGGTAGCAAATTTTCTTGAAATATTTGTACCTGAAGTATTATCGCTTTCAAATAAATGAAATAAGATCCAAATTAATTTTCGTCTCACTGAGACGAAAACTCTGCCTATAGGAATGCGTACAAAAATGCTGAATGCATTTTTTTTTTTACCTTTTTCTCGCAAATGAAGCGACGATTTGAGCTGACATTTTCACAGGTTGGTTTTATTACAAATATCTTGATTTGTGTAAAGAATGGAAGCATTTACAGTCAGTTTACCAATGTTGAGCTGGGACTTTAAATCGGACGCGGCTTTATTTGCACATTCAATACCGGTATAGTTGGGGATTGGACTGCGTTAAAGCATTTACAAAACGGAAACAAAATGGCAAGTGAGCAACTCAGTTTATAGGCCTAACTGTTAATTTATTGCAATTCAACTATACATTATATTTGATGCTCTCCCGAAGGTTCAAAGCATTCAAAACATTTCCAACGTGGTTGAAACAATAAGCAAGAAAGTTTTTGAAAATGCAATGTGCTGCGTGTGCAGCCTTTTCATGCAACAGCAATTAATCATGTGGATGTCCTGTCAATTAATTTAAAAAATTGTTCATGATATGAGGAGATTTTGAAAAATTAGCTTCTCCTCTAAGACGATCAGCGCATACTGGCCGAAACGTCGAGTTACGCACTGGTTCTTTTCAGAACCACCACAACTCATAAAAAAACACACGAGTTTTTTTTCTTCTTCTTCATTGTCGTAATCTTGTAATCTTCAGATGGAAAGTTACATTATAACGATAAAGGGTGTCTGACCCTTATTGACTGATGACTGATGAGTTAAGGTGTTTGGGATTTTACGTGAGGAAAAAACCAAACCAAACAAACACCCACAACCAAACAAGCAAACAAAGCCAATATGGCTATAGAGTCAAAGTCACTTGTCTTCTCATTGGTCATTTTCGAAACCACGCCTATAGGCTTAGGGCTTCCGGCTTAGGCATCGTCCGTCTGTTTGAAGTCCCGTACCGAAAGCACACATTTTCAAAATTACTGACAGAGAGCCCAAGACGGAACCTGAAGCTGAAGCCGTGGTTTCACTCGCCTATAACAACCTCGACTCGCACTTTGTTCAAAAGATCTTTACTTTGAAAATGTTTTTTTTAAAGAACCTTTACTCAACCACAGAGAAGCAATATGGTTTTCAATTATCTTTAGTCTAGACAACTGTTTTGTGTTTGCTAAGTCTTTACGTGTGATATTCTTATTTCATGTTTTGCAAGTCAAGAACAATGAGGTGGTGAGAGGACATTTCCAACAATAGACTGAATGGGCGACCAATGTTAACATGTCATCATGTGACATAGGCCTACTCCGTCCTCTCAGCTAATGGCAGAGACGTGCAAAGACTATGCTGTGACCGACAGAGTCACACCGACAGTCGGCTTTTGGTAATAACAACACAGTTACTAAGCCCTTTTATTTAAGTTGTATGTTGTGACATACCAGTATTCTATTACAACAGAGGTTTATTACGAGTTATGCACAACCAGCGGCGGACGACAATGTAGATACAATGTGAGTTTGTTTGTAATGTAAATCACTGCAGTAATTAATATAAACATTGGAAAATTGACCATTTATGCCTGGCCTTGCGGAATGTCAAAATAGACTATAAAGGAATCAAACAGTTTTGGAAAGCCTTTTTTATGATTTCAGGCTTAGCCTCCCTGGATAAGGTGATAATGATCGGCATTTGTCAAAACTACAAACTTTGTCTGAACCAACCTGAGATCAACTGAACAAAACATATAAATTATATATAAATCATTATAGGGTCATTGATGTTTTTAAATGTT
This sequence comes from Marthasterias glacialis, assembly GCA_911728455.2. Taxonomy (NCBI): domain Eukaryota; kingdom Metazoa; phylum Echinodermata; class Asteroidea; order Forcipulatida; family Asteriidae; genus Marthasterias; species Marthasterias glacialis. The sequence continues at coordinate 18,096,140 of OU452222.1, read as the reverse complement.
TTTTGTTGTTGCAAGAAACGATGCAGAAGCATGAGCCGTCGCCTCGTCATTCGTCACCGTTACCAACGAGCCGCCGGCCCGAGTCACCGAGGAGCATCTCGTAGTCGTCTCTACGGGCGTCTTTCCTCGATTGGAACCACCTGCTCCGCCGACGTATTAGGTCAATGATCAACAGAGGGACTGGAAGCATCTCTACGGCCCCCAGACTGATGAACGACGTGTTGTAGCTGCCGCTGACGTCATACAGCCAACCTGAGTTTTTTGGCGAGAAAATTGGCGGGAACAAATTAAGTAACGTCTGCTTCCGTAACCTTCAAGGTGTAGATAATCACACACTTACATTTTAAAGAAGTCTTATTATTAATCCTGTGGGAAATTTTTATATTTCGTCGCATAAAACAGTCGAATAATTGAAGGACCAATTAACAAAAAGATGAGGGAAATTTCAAGGATAGCCAAAAAGCCAAATTGCTGTTAATTTGCGAAAGCGGTTTATGAATGTCTGTTAATACTTTATACTTTAGCAAAATCAAACGGCAAGCGCAGAGAGATAATTACGAACACAAGGTTAAATGTTTTCTGTTTAAATACAAATTGAACAAGGTTACGGTGCTTTTTTTATTTTTAAACAACAGCCTTGTCAAACGTAGCATGATTTTTATTTTTATTAATTTTTTTTTTTTTTTTTTTTTTTTACAACTCAAACAAAGATTGCTGTAACAACAATGGTGGAAGTACCGGTATATCAAAATTGAAGACGGCGTCGAGGGAATCTGATAACTCACCTGGGATGAACCCCATAGGCATCCGTAGAATTCCCATTATAAACGTACACCACCCGAGCGCAAGGATGAACCTACTATCTCCCACTAGATCCTTGAGGACTGTCACACCGAGTGGGAATAAGGTACCCACGGCCAGGCCGTACACAACACCCAAGACGAACCGGCCGGCAAAAGTAGCCGCCAGTGGGTCCAACATCAGACAGAGACCTGCTACAATTGCAGTGGCACAGAGTAAAGAGTTGGACGTGACGAGTTGACTGTCCACGAACAAACCCTGTACCACCTTACCGAAGAAGTTGGCGAAGCCCGCGCCCGATGGCAGCGAGGCGGCCTGGTACGGAGTCAACCCTTCCTGGATCGCATGCGGGACGAGGTAAATCATCCATGCCATGAAGCACAGTCTTTCACAGCACAGGATGCACAAAATAGCAAAGAAACTGAAGTCTTTAAGCAGGTACAAGTGACTCTCCCGCACGAACTGCTTCCAGCGCGTTTTGCAGCTCCCGTCCTCTGATACGCCTACTGCTGATGAAGGAGACACCTGAATATCTCCTTCTTCGTCCCCAGTGTCGACCGGTCTCAGCAGAGCCCCACACACCGTCACATGGAGTGAAATTCCACCCCACATGAGGAGTGCCCCTCGCCAGCCGTAGGTGTCGAGGAGGAATTGCGTCATTAGTGGGGCCACCATTATAGCGATGGGGATGGAGGTCAGAGCGAGACTAGTCGCTGTGGCGTACCTGACGTGGAAATAACTGGAGATCATTGAAAGAGTTGGATTCTCAACCATTCCCATGCCAATACCTAAACCGATACAAATGTCAAAGTAAAGAAATATGAGAGAAACAAGAGGAATGGTTTAGTTCTTGAGTATGTGACTCTTCGCTTTATAATCAAATCAAGACGTACCATGCATCTGAAAAAAATGTACCCTGAAATCTCTAATCGTGAATTCAAGCTCGCTTTTGTTTGTTTGCAGTCTCGGTAATAGTTTCCCGTGATATTTTCCGTCTTTTGTTGTATTTGGTAGAAGAAATCAGCATCATCTCGACAACACTTTTTAATTATCGAATAGTTTTGATATGTGTTAGTAATTGGTTGTAAAGTTGTTATTTTAAGGAACTGTGGTATGGGAAAAAGAGAGAGTTTTTTTAAATGAGAAGAAAAAAAAAGAAAAACACAGAAAAAACACATTATTGTTAAAGAAAATTTGACGCAAGGCGTACGCTTCTCTTTTTCGATCGCAATCACTAACTTGTGAGTATCAATAACGGTAATATTAAAGTTTGTATTAAAATACAAATTATAATTATGTCATAAAACAAGAATTGATTCATTTTTTTATAGACCAAATTGATGATGTTTAAATTGCTGCAGAATTTCGTTTACATTCGTTTCCTTTGGAGTCACATCACCATGAAAATCGGTACACTCTGTCAAGTCCAAGATCAAGAGTTATCGTAAACAATCACTTGCTTTGTATATTTTCCATACCATAGTGTGCTGAATAACAAACTACGGAAGCGTATTGCCGCCACGTGAATAAACAAAAATCTCCCTCTTATCGTGTACGTACATGATAACTATTGTGTACGTACACGATAATTATCGTTTACGTACATGATAACATAAGTTGGGAATTATCGTTTACGTAACTGATATATTTGGACTTATCGTGTACGTACACGATAATTATCGCGTGTACGTACACGATAAGTTGGGAACTGTTGTTTACGTAAGTGATAAGTTTGATTAATCGTGTACGTACACGATAACTATCGTGTACGTACAAGATATTTGTCGTGTACGTACACGATAACTGTGAGAATTTGTTTTTATTCACGCAATACGCTTCCGTAACAAACCATGCTCATCAGCCAAAACCTTTATTGCCAAATTGGATTTTGCTGTGGTTTGAGCCATTTTACCTGTGACAACGAGAGGTGACACAAGAGACAAAACACCCATGCTTAGAGAGCAGAAAACGAGGCCGATGCTGACCATCAATCCCCCGGTCATCACGACCAGACGGTGACCGCATCGTGAACACAACCATGCCGCTGGAAGCGCTGTCAAGGGAAGGAGTTACACAAATGACAAAAAAAAGTGTTAATGGGTTTCACTTTTCTTGCCCTCAATGTTTGTTACACCACGTGCCTTTGCCCCCCCCCCCAATGCGTTTATGCAAAACAAGACGACGAGGATCGAATCAAAGCAAACTGTTGCAAAAAGATTGGATCAAGATAGCCAAAAATAAAGAAAAAATTGAACCAACATCATTTGTAAAATTCGACTCAGCAAATCGGATGACCTTGAATGTAGATGATGATAGCCTGAGATATAGCCTCTGTTGTGAATAATTAACCATCGTTCACACAGGTTGAATCCCAGGGATTGTCAAAAAGTAACCATGTTTTTATCCGTTGTTGGTTCTGAGGCCATGTCCTAATAATTTGACGACTGCGGCTACGGCTGCGGCTGTTGCTAAGGGTGTTGCTATGACATCCTATGCTTCAACGCTTGTTCACTTATGTTAAGATCAAGCCGTAGCCGCTAATTTTGACATGGCATAAGACCCCTTTATTCTCATACTCTGAGAGAAATATGTTAAACCAAGGTCGGTTGCCGGTGTGGTAGGTGATTCTGCCCACGCCTCACACTGCGAATATTGTGTAGAAATTTCGTCTGATAGCGCCCTCTTTTGAACCAACTTCATTTAGCCCATGTTTGAAACAGAGAGCTACACACGGGGGACAAAATCCCCAGTGACGCCTATATCGACTTCTATGTGGTTTGAATTAGTGAACTACCGTCGATAAAACTGTAAAGATTGAAAAGGCAAACCTGTGAAGTCGGATAGGGTTAGCATCGCACTGATAACCCAACCAATAACCGATGTGTCTATCTCCAGATCATCCCTGATGCTCGGTAAGAGGACCGAGAGGACCTTCACGGATGATGCTCGGATGAACATTGCGAAGAAAGTACTCCCTACGATGAGCCAGCCCCACCCACCATCATCCCGCTTGTCTGCTGCGTCACCTCCACTCTTCATGATCCCGCGCACTTCCTCCTGGGTAGCCCGGAGATACCAAAACCGAAGTGCCTGTCTTGAAAATATCCTTCTCTATCTTATCGGTGTCTCCAAAGTAAAGTTTACAGCCTATAAATTCTTTTTGTAATATCCAACTTTTAATAGAAGTAGAATTCACTCTCCAAACTTAATTTCTGCTTTGCCGAAGATTCAAGAACACGCACGCCCCAAACTCATCGCTTTACCGAGTCAAATTGGAGATGGTCCCGGCATGTATAGCAACAACAACGAACTAAGAGTTGTTTCATCCTCTGCCGTTGGTCGGCTGCAACGTCCTTCTGGAAAAAAAAGAAAGGTCATAGCTGGTCAGGCGACTCATTTTCCCCTCTTTTGATCACGTCGTATTGATGACTCAGTGAAACAGACCGTCACTTTGAGCAGGAATCATGAGTTGTTATGATTAATTTGTATATGATCACTTGTTAGAGATGACATTTTGTTGGAGATGTTATCAGGTGTTAACTAGCAGAGCGTGTAAGCAATAAACCCCTGTGAGAGAGGTTGAGCTTCTGGTTCGTGGGCGGGCGAACACTACCACGTGGGAACTATCTATTTGTGATGGTTTTTAAGCAAGTTCAGGTATCTTCAACAGTCTAGACCAAAAGGAGACGGAATATAATATTAGTAATAGAGGAGTTTTTGTTAGTTCTGCATGTACGCGTTGAAACGTTAGTATGTTTCGTTACATGATATTGTAGTTCTGGACTACCGACTGTAATGTAACAATCATCCAAAAGATGATTGTTTGTTTATTTTTTAAATAACTGCATACGTTTTAAATGTTACTTTCATTTTTTGTTTTATAGTATCTTATTGTTTTAAATGCCGGGCCCTCAAGTAAAGCAGTTTTTAACCGAGAAGGCCGCCCTGTTCAAATAAGACTGCAAGTCAATAAGGTGATATTTTCACACGGTTCAGTGTGAGGTGCTACCTATTACAGCTTAGCAATAATCTCTTGATGTTTCTATGTGAATGTTGAGTGCCAATGGTTTTCCCAAATTCCTTTGTTAACAAAAGTGAAAACGTTTTAGCGATTGGTACACACGAGTTGGCAAATCAAACACTAATGATGCACAACACCGGTTTTCATTTTCTGGTACTGTCTCAGTCACCTTTAAATGTGTTAAGTGGGTTACATGTACATGTACATGTTTTTGTAGATGCTACTGTTGCTCAATAAGTACATACAGACATGGGCGGTAGGATGGCTTGATGGATCGGTAAATTTTGGCTGATCATGTAGGTCTACTATTTTGCAATCCCAATTAATATACCTGTATATAAGAGATTTGACATATTTTTTTATTGAGGGGGGCCGAGTGTGAATGGAAATAAAGAAAACCTGAAGAAGAAGAAAATAATTATGTACTTGTCACACACACAGCATTTCCATTTGCCCACCCATCAACCATTTTGAATCTCATGCCCTTTTCGAAACATTGGCTATTTGGCTCCGGCTTTAGAATCTTGAGTTGCTTTAAAAACGTGCGCTTTCGGCACGGGGGGTTTCAAACAGGTGGACGGAGCCCAAGCCCAAGCCGTGGTTTCGAAAGTGGCCAATACTGAAAATGGAACGTCAAGTTATGTCTTATTCCTGCTTCAGTTTGTATGGATTCGAAGAGGTGAAAAACGTGATGGCTTCACTATGAGAGAAGTTCGTGATTATGTTTGCCAGTTGTAGTGTAACAGGGGAGGGGGGGGGCAGGAGCCCAGAACCCTTGCCCACTCTTCCCCCAATGAGATCGAAAAACATGCACAAATGAATGGTTTGATACATTAAATACGGCCCCCATTCTGTCTTTGCTTACCTGTCCCCCCCCCCCCCCCCCCCCCTGATTGACACGTCTTGTTACCCCACTGATGTTTGTTGTCAACATGTTTTTACTGGCATGATAATTGTAGGAAATTAGTTCGGTGACTTCTTAGGGTGTATCCATCATAGTCTCTTTTTAGGAAGGAAGAGCTGACTATACACAAGGCCATGTTTTTTTCCCCCTCACATCCTTTCAACTTGGCTGAGCATCACTCTAGATTACCGTGCTTTGTTGTTTTGCTTTTGTTTTGCTCACAGAGGTGTGGAAGTAAACAATAGTACAAATTAAGACCAGTGCACGCCCCCACCCCCGACCATCCACTCCTACTGCGCAACCGCCCAGGAACAAAGATAACCGTAATCCACTAGATAGACATGCCACGCCCAAGTACATCTTATTGTTCAAAAATAAATCTGAAGGGTAACAGGCAGGAAAATTGGCGATGGCTAACAGAATATATCAAATCAGGAAGACATTTTTTTTTTAATCATTAATGAATGCTCGGGTACTTGGGCGTTTATTTTGTGTTTGAATTAAATCGCCCCAGCAAACGCAGCGTTCTATGTTAGCCCGATTATTGAAGCAAAATTTTGATATTATTATTGTGTGTACTTTCATGTATTGCATTGGTGTCCATCCACAGTACGTGTATGTGGGTTTAACACTATCCACGGGAGTTCATTGGCTGCTTAATGAATTGGTTTTGAATATTCATGACAACCGACATTGCCTAGGATACGCCACACCCCACTGTACACACTACCGCACTAAACAGTAACGGGGTGTAGATCGCTGGTAACCGTGTAGTACATAAGCACACAGTATGTACACTGTACAGTGAATGTACATGTACATTACTTGCGAACCATCGGAACAACACATGCTGCCAACTAGTGCTTCGTATACACAGCAGCGACAGAGCAACGAAGACTCCTGGCTAAAGTAAAGGCAGATAACGTTAAAGTCTAAAGACAGAGACATAAAATGGAGGTTGTTTCGGCAGTTTTGGATGATCTGAGAAAAAAAGCAGGTGATTTGAACAGTTATCCTGGTCTAATGGACAATGGTGAACCGATAGCGGCTAAATCAGCCTTTAGTTACGTGCCAACAGAGCGAAATGATGCACCTGATCACACCGTGTTCAACAGCACAACAAAGGTAAACAAACCAGTCTAGAACTTCTACTTAAATCATCGTGTGGCGGAAACAGGAATCGAACTTGACCTAAGTTAATGGATATAGAGTGGCAGTCGGATACGACATTTGTAACTGTCTTTTTTTTTACACTGACAGTACTCTCAAAAATTCTTGGAATTACCGGGGTTGGCCAAATCTAGTGTACCATTAATTGATATGTCTTGTCTTGTCTTGTTGGTACTGCACAAACCACCTTCTGTAGGTTATCAACGTGCAGGGCATCATGCATCGCGGCGCCAACCTAGACTAGGCCTACCATGCCTACTACACTAGTACTACTACTAGGACTTTAAACTACCAACTACTACTACTACTACTACTAGGCCTAATACTAATACTATACTATAATTAATGGACCCAGTAACTGGGGCGCTGTACTAACGCCCCAGTGAGGTATATGTATATTTGCTTTGTCGTCTTATGACGAAGCGGATTTAAAACGAATCTGTGATACTCTGTTCAAAACATTGCCAAAATTACGACAAAGACTCAACAGAATTGCTGGAAAATCGCCTACTGGCTTCTCAATATATTTTGGGGGAATGTTATGAAAAAATCTCAAAGCTGATACTGTCATCAGAGCCATGATGGTTGCTGTTGCACATGCGCGCTGTACAGCGCTATGACTTACCACTATCAGTTATCGCGGAATTCTAAACTTATGGTGCCCTATTCTGCGCTCAAGATTTTTTGTTTCTCTTTTGAGAAAATATCAGATTCATTCACCATGAATCACAAAACCTCGGCTGTGAGACACGGCTGATAATTGGTCCCACGGCTGGAACCAAAACCTAGGCTGGAATCTCAGATCAAGCCTCCATTGAGCCGAAATACTATGATTGGTGGAAGCCTCTCAATGTCTCGTAAATCCTTTTATAACAAAAGGAAAAGGGTCTGGTATTGGGGGATTACACAATAACCCCTGCTGAAAGGGAGAATTCGAACTCTGTTTCCAGATCTGTCCTCTTTGTGTGGGTGAAACAAAGTGTTGCACGTTGAGTGCATGCGCTGTGCGCACACTGGAATGGAATGACAGCATGACCTTCGTTCCGGTCTTCGGAATGCACACAAAAATACAAAATTGACGTCGCCTGATTTTCTGGCAGGGAAAATATTGGCGTGTATACACACCTCATCCGGCCTTAACTGGCTAACAGTCTTACCTCTCAGGAAATGTTTAAAACTTTAATCCTGTAATGGAAGACTTTGGAACGCTAGATGGCTGCAGACTAACCAGGTAAATTTCCATTGTTTACGTAGTTCTGAGCGTGCGCACATTTCCAAGAACAATGGATTTACCTGGTAAGTCTGCTGCCACCTGGTGTCCTCAAAAGTCTCCTATTCTGAATGGTCCCTAAACACATTTGTGTGCTGTTAACTGTCTATTACGGAGTGGTCCCTGGCCACAATTTCATAGAGCTGCTTAAGCAGGGAATGCTGTTTAACCATTAACAATTTTCTGCTAAGCAGAAATGAGCTGCATACCAAGCACAGATGGTACATGTGAAATGGTATTTTGGCTGGGAACTTTATTCTGATATAAGCATAATTTTATTGTGCTTAGCTAATTTTCCTGGCCTACATATAATTTAATACTATACGCTTGGTTTAAAGCCATTATACACTATTGGTAAAGTGTCTGGAAATACTTCCATACCTTATGAGCATCAAGAGTTATTTAATAAAATCAACCTGCGAAAGTTTCAGCTCATTTCATTGTTTCCTTTACGAGAAAACAACACAAAGTCATTCAGCGTTTTTGTATTGATTCTAACGGCCGGAGTTTTCGTCTCATGAGACGAAAAATCATTTGTGGATCTTATTTCACTGATTATTCGAAAACGATAACACATCAGACAGAAATATTTCACAGGAAGTTTTCTACCATCATCGTCTCTATACCATGTGAGTTATGTGCAAATCTGTGAACATTCTGTTTTTTGGTGGATTCCCAAAAGTGAATATGGGCTTTAAGACTGTGTTTTGTAAGTTTTTGATACAAGACCCACCGTTCCATTCTGCACAAGGGTGCTACACAACCGTTATCACACACGAACCCTCACACAACTTGTATCAAAAATAATCAAAACTTCAATGTTTACAATGTACAAAATACAGTCTTGAACCAAGACCAGTAGGCCGTAATCAATGCTTAGCAAGTTTATTTACTCATAAAAAAAACAGAGGGACATCAGTCATAACAAAAAAATCCACTTAAAGCACATTTGTGTGCTTAAATAAATGTGGTTACAAAACAGGGCGCAATTTCATACAGCCGCATTATGGAATAGACCGATTGCGCGACCAACGTCACGTGACCCCTAATGGGTAAAAAATGTAAACACACACGTAATCCTCCATAGGAAAGGGTGGTACGGTACACGATGATTAATGCATTTAGTTTATTTGATCGAGGCTTTTCTTGCTCGAAATTTGTGAAAGATATACCAGAGTTTGTACCAAAGACCTTCAAGTGGCTGAATAAAGCAAGCAAGGACAGTTCCAGCAAGTCTTGACAATTGTAAAACATACTGCCAATAAAAAAAAAAGATTAAACTGTAATTGTGATGCAAGGAAATTAGCCATTGAAAGCGCCCTCATGCAGTCAAAAATATGGTCAATTGAGTTAATAGGAAAGTATTAGATGATGGTTTGTCTCAGTTTGCTTAAATTGACCTCTTGGTGTTTTTTTATTTTTTTTATTCCAGCCACGGCCACATTCTACGTACGACAGACTCTTCCACAAGCAAGAGGGGTATAACAACAAGCTTCATCGATGCGATAGGGAGCATGCCAAGTCTAAAGGTTTAACTGTCAATGATGAGGTGAGGCACATGACCGTGGCTTTAGTAACTACCCCAACAAACCTTGTAATTACCTTTTGTAGACCCTGAACACCAAGGTCTGGGCTCGATTTCACAAAGAAGCATTAAGTGCAAGTCAATCTTGCATGTAATTGCTAAACAAAGTGTGATATCACAATACGAATAACTATGGTAATACTGACGACTCGTCTTAAGATAAATCTCAGAGCTTTGTGAAATCGACCCAAGGACTGATTTCAATAGAAAATTAACTTATGGATATGTCTGTTCACGCCCCATTGCATTTTATGGAACCTTTTTTTTTACTAAAAGATATTTTGCTTAAAGACTGACCTGAACTGGCTGTTATGCCCAGGTTATTTTGAGCAAGGTCCGTATGGTTAAATAGGGGGGGGGGGGGTGTCTGTTTGTGTATTGAAGCATGTCTATCTCCTAACACTGCACTGACACACAGACAACTTTTGATTTTGTGTGTACCACTGGCTATTCTTAAAAACCCTCCTACAATCAGTTCACTTTGTTAAAGAAACAAAATGTATTCCAGAAAATTCCACAAAGTTGTCAATTTGTGGAATTTTGAAGAACATTGCTGTATCAATGTAATTATGCACTTCCACCTAATTCCACAGCAGAATGTGGATATTTGAAGAACATGTGTGGGAGTTCGAAAAAAAAAAATCCACTGCCACCAAATACCAAAGCAGACTGTGGAATTTTGACGAACATTTAGTTCAACATACATGTACATGTATATTTCCATGGCCTCTGAAAAAAGGTGAAAAAAAGATATGGTGTATGTAAGATGGTAAGAGGCAGAATCCATGTAGGAGACAATGGCCTCTGGGAAACAAACACGACACTGCGTGAGCATAGCAGGCTGGTTCCACATAGTCCTGCAGTATTCTGTGGAACTCTTCAGTGTATGGGACTTCACAGTGGAACTTTGTGGTACTTGTGAAGAACATGCAAAAGATTGTGAACAATCATGTAAATGTTGCACAGATGTAAACACTGCATTTAGCATTCATACATTTTCTAATAGCTTATACACTCATTTTTTAATGTGTCTCTTGTGCTTTTTTTTTTAATTGTGACTATATATACTTTTAGATTTTATAATATGTGTGTTTTTTTCAAAGCCATGTTCTATATATATGTTTAATGGATTTTAATGTTTGTCTGTTCCTGAAATGTAGCATTAAGGAGATCAATCTGATAATACTTAGGTTTATTTTTGTGAAATCTTTTAGGGTGCTATATTTTTCTAAACTGTTGGATTGTGTTTGTTGCTCTTACTGTTGTTACCGTTGTTCTTTCATTTGTGCAATTGTTCATGTACATGTGAAGTTAATAAATGAAATGTAAAGGGTAGGCGATTTTGTGGAACGCACGTTTTTGGAACAACCAAGAAAAAAATTGCTCCTCTAAATAAAAAAACCTATTCACTCTTTAAAGGCATTGCATACGTTTGGTAATGACTCTGAAAATTTTTGGCAATAAAAACTTACTTGGTAAGGAGTACAGCAGCTTTGGATAGTATATGCATTTTGAGAAACTTTCACTTCGAAGTACTGCAGTTGTGGGAAAATATATCACTTTTAATCCCCCAAAAACTTGAATCTGAGAAGCGTTATGGCCCTAACGCTTCTCAGAATGTGTATTCCAATGACGGATACTTCTTCTGCGTGAACGCAACCGCTCCAGATTTTTGGCGATATCTCAAAAACGCTGCCTCCTTTTGAAATGAAATTTACACAGGTTAGTTTTATGGTATATATCTACCATTATATAGCATTAAGGCAAACGTACAGTTCCAAAAACCAAAGGTATACTTTGCCTTTAAGAACCCATGATTGCAATATCACACATGGAATGCATTATTAAACTCCACAACCCATTAACAGGTATATTACTTATTACTCACGGTCTTTTGAGCGATAGTGCTCTTTTTGACCTTGAAGTTTTAGTCTTCATTTTAGAGCAAATTTCTTCCAGATGATATATGAACGTGTGAAATTGGCATAAAATAAACGATGATGCATTGCATTAGCCAGGGAATTTTATTTTATTTGTGTTTATAAATTATGTTTTAAAATGGACACCAAAGTTTATAATTAAACATTTATTATGAGTGAGCACATGTTTGATCAATTTACAGCTCAGTTTGAAACCAATTAAATGAACAATGAACAATAATTTAAGCCCAATTTTTACTAATACGGCATTTTGACCACTTATGTATATTTATGTACAGTCACACTACTTTTAATTTTCCTGTTGAAAATAATGTTTTCTTCCAAGTTGTGCTATTTGTGTAAAAACAAAAAGTTATTGCAGTATTCTTTCGTCCCCGCTTTGTATTTTACCCTGAGAAGTAAAACAAAAAATGCAATAAACATTGAATCAAAATCAACTTTTTACCTGTTTGTGTTTACATCCAATCAGGAGAAGCAGAAGATCATTCCGACATTAATGTCCTCAGAATACGGACATCGGTTGGACTCTTTCAAGGATCCACCTGGCCGGGACCACGTCCGCATTGCGCATGTCCAGACGGAGTTTTACAGTCGGACGGGGATCAATATATCCAATGAGATGCACTGATGAGGGTCCAACTGCTGGTGAAAGGTTCTACATTAAGACGTCTGGTGTTGTGGGAGGATCGATGTGGTTGTGGCGGCAGAGCTAATTTCGGGGGGGGGGGGGGGGAGGAAGAAGACTGATCTTGATGACCATGTGCAAATGATTTCATCAGATCACCTCATCATGAACCGTGGTCATGCCTCAAATGGCTCACTTTTAAAAACGATGTCCTTCAGCAATGTTAACCAATCACAATGTAGATTATCCTTGGCATGGTGAACCCACTTACCAGCTTACATTACAATGCATTGCTGATGCTTTCCCTTCACCCTGTTAGCCTTTTTTGAGATATGGTGGACACAGCAGAAATGGATAGGCATACACTTCCTTGTGGGGACTGTTATACATTGGAACACAACGTTTTTCTTTGTCAAACCCTGTCCCCACTGAGTGACTCTTTAGAAAAGGGAATAAAAGAACAACAGTAGGACGTCCCCACACGGGGGTCTTATAAAGAATGTGTGACTTGGTTGGCGTGGGTACAAACTTGACCCCAACTTAATAGTGTCATAGTAATGTCACCACCATATAGTAACCACCATATCTCAAAATCGGCTTATAGTGCGATTTCAAATTACAGAGTACATTTTCTATTTCATCCCAAAATACTGGCAATCATATTTTCTGAGAGTAAACGGGTGATTTTTTCTATGATTTTGCCCTCCTGGTCTTGGTGCCTTTTGTGAGTAAGTTGATGCAGCTAATTGTGAAACTGGGCACTGGTCATAGAAACTGTAAATTAACGTTTTCATTTTAAGAAACAATTGTTGAGTACAGAACCATAGAAAAGCCTTTAAAGCATAAAATCATTGTTGATAAACAAGTGTTTATATTCTAGAACTACTAATAGTGTACATGTAAATGCCCCGTTAAATACAGAACGTTGCTGATCAACTTTTTTCATCAGTTGACAATATTTAAGTTTTTAATTTTTTTTTTTAAAAGATTGAGCTTCATCACAAAAGATCTTGTAGGAGGATAGTACAGATGAGCAGGGATAAAAAATAACATGTTGGCCGTATCCGGATTGGTGGCTTTGGCTGTTGCTATGGACGTCCTTATACTTCAACACATGGTGACGTGGCGATCCAGCCCTAGCCGTAGCCGCGAATTCGAACACGGCCTTACTGTCCCCGTTTCCTTTGTTTGACATGTTAAGAGTATAGTGTTGTATAAATATAACTTGATGATGAATGTTGTGTAATGTTATATTCTTGTAAAATTGTATAGAGCCCAATCTTTCATTTTATACTCCCAAGATAAAATCTTAATGCTCCTTCATAGATAGCTGCACACAATTCACATTGTGATCCTAACCAATTGATTAGTTTTCATTGTTAAATGTAAATGTACATAAATGTAATAAAATAGTTTGATTTTTGTTTTTATAGAAATTGTTTGTGGCATGGTTGTTTTAATAGTTGTTAAATTTGCACTGTGGATCAAGATTATCATTTGCGTTTAACCCTACATGGATGTGTGTATTAGGCACTGTATACTCAGTGCTTTCCCCCCGAGTCCTGTTGAAAAAAATCCACAGGCATTCTACTTGAGTGGGATTCGAAAACCGTCCCCCGCCCATTCCAGAGCAGTTGTCTTACCACTAGACCACCGAGCGTGCTCGGTGACAAGAGGCCAGTTTGAATCCTTTATAAATTATTAGCAGCGGGTTCAGCACAAATTATTATTAGATATAATAATTGCAGCGGGGATAAAGAATGTTATAACACCCCTTACAAAGATTCTACCTTTTGATTGGTTAAGGTGCGTCACATGGTATGTCTAATTTTTACTAGAAAGCTGCGCGAACGTGACGCACTATAGCAACCATTGTACTATACCCATAGCAACTAACGCACTAAATCCATAGCAATCAGTGTACTAGACCCATAGCAACCAATGTACTATCCCATAGTAACCATTGTACTATACCTATAGCACAATGTACTATACCCATAGCAAGCAATGTACTATCTCATAGCAACCAGTGTACTATACCCATAGCACAATGTACTATACCCATAGCAACCAATGTACTATACCCATAGTAACCAATGTACTATACCCATAGCAACAGCAGTTTCTTGGTACCTAAACGTCTAGGCATAATATATGTATGGTGTGTTTTAAAACAATGCTTTTACTCGTGCAGCTAGGGTTAAAACATACATTTCCCTGGGTAATCCCCATAGCATTCTATTTTTCCCTCGGCTTCGTCGAGGATCACCTTCAAAGTCGTATTTTTAAAAATAGCACTTGAAGCAGTCAGTGTTTGTATATTACAGGCCTACCCAGTACTTGAAGGTTATTGCTTCAAATGTCCCAAGTCAACGTCCTCTTCTCTATTTTTACCAGAGCTGTCATCAAATACTAATAATTGGTCTGAACTACAATGCACATCGCACCTTCATAAGAGCTATTTTGAAACTCAACATCGAAAGTGGTTTGAAAAGAGTGGAGATAATATTTCAATGTAATGTTGTTTCTTTGTTATTTTTGAGGCATTGCATGGTGAGGTATCAATGTATATTCGGTTTGCGTTAACTCCATGTGATAGTATCTACTTTGCTGTGTAGGTTGTTTGTGTAAGAAATGTCTGGGTATTCATGATATTTGTCTACTGCAGTGGAGTAGATTAGGGCAACTCAGGAGAATTTTTAGTTCTGATAAGAAATTGTCCTACTGTACATCTAATAATAACAATAATATGCAGTTCTTATTATAGCGCTTTATCACACCCAATGGGCGGCTCATCAAAGCGCTCAGTATTTTTTCTTGCAAGTTATGAGGAGTTATGGTTTGAAGTATGAGACCTGTTGCTTTACATAGCACCATGTAATGGTTTACAAGGTGCTGTGGCGCAATCTGCAGCCGATCAAACCAGCAACACCGGGGCGGACCTCTTCTCTTCGCGATAAGTGCACTGTGTTCTTTTACATGCATTACATAACACACGGGACCTACGGCTTTACCTCCCATCCGAAGGACGAAGCAATAATGGTTAAGTGTCTTAATTAAGGACACAAGTGTCACGACCGGGACTCGAACCCACACGCTGCTGAACAGAAACACCAGAGCTTGAGTCCGATGTTCTTATCCACTCGGCCACGACACGCCACCTCAGAGTGTCTAACACATCTACTACCTCGGAGTAAATAGGAAATAAACAAGGGACTTTTTTTTTTTGCTTATTGGATTGAGGGAACTTTTTGTATTATTTCCTCTTTCTCGGAGTGAGATATTATTATAAGAGTGTTAGAGATGGTTGTCTCTATATAGGTAGTGTTAGGATCCAGTGTTCTGGTGTTGGACACTGGTGTGTTATTTTGTTTTGATTAGTAATGAACTCAGAGATTCAATTTGTCTGGCGGTAAGCGTGTCGCGTCTGAGCAGTCTAGTCCACAGAATTCAAGTTCTGGTGGCTGAGTCGTCACAATGTGGTTCCACCCTTGGTCCTGGCCCTTGTGTCCTTGAGCAAGACACTTGACTGTAAATGATCCTCAGCGTTTATACCCCAGGCCCGGAGTTTCATCTGTGAGAGGGCAGGGGCATTTCCATTGGGAAATCTGGGACCTTTGAAAGGGGCACCAGGGCCAAGACCAGGGCAACAGAAGTCATGGTCTCCGTGCCCTCTGTGTAATTTCAGGCCTGATATCCTAAACTTAATGGACTCTGCCAAGTAATGAGTAGAGGGTGAATGGATCTAAGCTGTGTTCCCAATGGGACTGAAAGACTTCTGGTATACCTTGTTGAATATTTATTAAGGGCAAGTGCACATTTGTACAGATTGTTTGTTAGAAGAGTAGATTAATTCTCACCCAAATAGCTACACATTGCAACGGCAAACAAGTGCTCATAAAACTAATCTGAGTGGCTCCTTCATGAGCTTAACACCACTGCAGCTATGGCTGCTGCATGCGCTCGTGACGCAAATGTGGTGTGAATCCTTCATGCTGATTGGTACATAAGTGTGGCTGACGCACTATTGTCGCGTCACGCGAGCGTGTGGCGGCCATGTATGCCATAGCTGCAGTGGTGTAAGCCACCATGAGCGAGCTGCTCAGATTAATGTATCGGGGATCTAACATACACTGTATACGCCCCAACCCAATGGTGCATGTAAGGTGATCATTGCATTCTCAAGTAGCCAATCTAATCGACTTTGAAGAGGAAATTAAATCCATGTATTACAGGGTCAAGGTAGAAGAGTAACAATGGCTAGCAATAATTGTCAAGGATTTCAAGTGCAGAGAGTAATACTGTGACAACTGGAAAGATTTTGTATGTTTCTTTGGAAATACCTCATTGAAGCAGGAAATTAAGATTGATATTTACTAGTTAAAGCTGTGTTCGCAGTGGACTTTTTTTTGTGGGGGTAAACTAAACGAGCAAACGGGTAACTTGACCATCTTAAGTCCAGGGCAAACAGCCCAGGAAAATATCACTCGGGTAACTTAACTGAATCCAGTGGGTAGTTTAACCGGCGACCTTCTGCCCAGTTAAACTAACCCAGATTTACCCATTGGGAAGTTACCCATTGGAAGTTACCCATGGTTTCACTTACATATTAATCCAATGCGAACGTGGCTTGAGAGAGGGAAGGGTCTCGAGGTGACGTGTTTCATGTACAATCGTTTTGAACTCTGGAGATGCCATATTTCTGGAGTAGAATTGAACATCTTTGGCTGTGGCTTTCATCCCTTGTGTGTGCTACATACTTGACAGCACACACAGGCCGTGTTACTCCCAAGCTGAGATGGTTTAAGGATTTAAATAATAGGCCCAGTGACCAGGGTAATGATGTTGAGGTGCAATGACCAGCATCTAAATTGGCGATTACCAGAGCTACATAAGTGTCCATTATTATTATTATTATTTTTTTTTAAGTATTGGTGAAGCGGTCGTTTAGCCATTCCACTGAAGCTCTAACCAAAGGCTAGGTTTGGACACATTCTTGAGTATTATATATTGAGTACTGCTGTGAAATTTCTGGTTCTGCTGCATTAGGGTAATGTGCAAGAAGTGGTAATGGCCTAAATGTTTCCAGTCTTTTTTGTCTGAAGCCTTTGAAAAAAACTCCGATAGGAGTCATTATATCGGGCCATTAAAACATTTTGTTCATTTACACCACAGATCATCTTTGTTGGTAAGCAGTTTGGAACAGCTAGTTCTGTTTTTTTTTTTTTTTTCTTTACATAATGGTGATGAAGAGTCTGCAAATGAAGTAGCTGCAAATGGCCTAACAATGGCTAAAAGCTGTGAACTTTTCTTGGACTCATCAAGTGCTCCTGGCCAGGGCTGTGATTGTACGTTGGGCTATATTTTGCAACGGTTAAGAAGAATCTATCACAGTGCTTGTTGACTCTGTCTTCTTTACATTCTTTGAGTTTCTGTTTCTATGGTTGATACTTGAGGCTTTTGATGCACAGTGGAGTGTCAGATTCAAGTTGGTTATTTGTACATAGCCATGTATCCCCCCCCCACCCCCCGTTTTGATTTGTGTATAGAAGTAGAGTACCTGTAGACTTAGTGACCAAGCCATAGTCCAGGGATGAGAATCCTCCGGATTTTCTTTTTTTAATGTCATTTACATACATCCAGGCCCTTAACACAGTACATGTACTGTATTTTGACTACACCAAGGAGCTTGCCCCCATCTACATTTACGCACAGAATGCTGCCATTGATATGGGTTATGGCGTGGCTGCTAGCCACCAAACCCCTCCATCTGTGTTTCGTGGATTTTTCATTTTCATCCACTCTCATCCCCAATAAGTCCCTGAATAAGCTCTTCCACAACAGTTTTGTTGACATTCATGGAGCACAATTTTCCTCTTTTTCGGGGCAATTTCCTTTTACTTCGTGATAAAACACCCCACCCACACCCTCTTTCAGGAGTTGTTAACCAAGCTACCAGCTACCAACTTCTTTTCGTTAAGGAGTCAATCTAGTCTCTGTCCTCGTTGTCTTTTTCTGATTTTATTCCACTAATTTTATGCTCAACATGTCAACTTCAAAACTGAATGCTCGGAAAACAAAGAGCCATTTGCAAACCTCTTGGAATTCAAAAGCTTTGCATAATATCACTGCTGGTCAAAGAATGCTCAGATCTAAAATTGAGAAGTTGTTTAATGAGTATTTTTTACTTGTTTTCCCAAAGGGTTTCTTATCATTGACACAAACTTAATTTCTAGTCCATACTAACTACATGTTTAACATTTACACCAACATATAACCCTGTTCAGATAACTCGCAAAACAAATTTTTTCACTTTAAAATACAAAAAAACCCACAACATTTAAAACAATTTTATGTGACCTTACATATCTCACAAGTAATATACATAAATATACATTGAATCGGTAGTGTGTAGCATGCATTTTATTTTTAAACAAAAATTACTCAGAGGATTAAGTAGGAAAACATATTTTACAAAACAAGTTTAAACCAGAAAAAAAAACATCAGAAAAACGTATTTTCTTAAAATGTTTTTGAAACTGACAAAAGGTTTGACAAAGATCCATAAAACAACAGACAAGAAAGAATAACAATTCTTCAGATAAAGTGGTCCAAATTGCATAATTTCGAGTATTTTCCTTAATTTAACCAACCCTTACGAGCCCAGCCATTATAGAACATCTTTGGTAAATTCTAGATAACCATAAAAAAAAAATTTAAAAAATGAGTTTTAGTATTTTGGGTTTTACCCTTACACCGATGTGTGTTTAACGCACTGTATTGACCCCTTGCACGCACATCAACCATTTTGGAAGTCAATAGGTATACGTGTAAACTCTGCATCGCCTAAAATGCGCACCGCACTGTATAACACACAGTGACATTGACTTCCAAAATGGCGCAACTGAAATTATTGTGATGATGACATCAGGTTAAGTGGGTCAATACTCGATGCTATTTCAGTCCTGTGGGGGGAAACAAATACCCTTGCTTCCATGCACAGGCTGCGCCTCCCTAGGAATTGTTGTCCTGAAGGGCTCGAAAAGCACCGAGTATACAATGCTTATCACACGTTTGGTCTATGGGTAAAACCCCCCAAAATATCCCATGTCCCTGATGCAATTATTACAGTATCTATTGGGTTCACTTTGGGTGACTCGATACATGTAGCTAATTGGGTTGCAACGATCATCCCTCCCATACTTCTTGCATCAAGTTTTAGTAATCTTCACTTCCCATTATCCTCCCAAATCAATACACTGGTCCTGTCTGTTTTTTTTTACTAACCCCCCCCCCCCCCCCCGGCCAAATCAACAGTAGCGTAACTAGCTATTTGGGAAGGGATGGGGGACAATCAGGAGAGAGGTTTGTACACCTTTTCTATTTACATGTAGGTGGGGGCAAGAGTTTTGAGTGTTACGTTCCTCCCTCCCTGGCAAATATAAAATGTCGGTACCTCTATGAATTGCCCAATAACTGAAATATTTAAATTTGAACAAAATGAATAAAAAAACAACCTTCTACATACAAGCAAATTTATTTACTTTTTTTGTTTTTACAATATTGAAATTTGTTATCTCTTCTGAGAAGGCTTTGAACTGTACACCAACAAGACTGGATGTTGTATCATCAAATTTGCATAAAAGGGGTAAGCTGTTTTGGCAGCCTCATCTCCATCTTCATATGCATCAGTGCCTGTTGAAATACAGGCAAAACAGTTCTGAAAATACCCAAGAATTTTTTTCTGTAGATTTTTCTTGATTTCATTTACCTCTTTTTATTATTTGAACCTCTTATAATGTTCTAAAAAAACCAGTTGGTGCTGAATGGCATATACGCACGCAAATACTTTCAGAGCCAGCAAACGGGTGACATGAGTTTTGTATTTTTGTGAGAAATTCCAAGCCCAGAACAAAGGTCACCCGACATTCTACTGCTGAGCATGCACAGAGCACACACCCACACACACACACACCATGTAAGGCTTCGTTTCACCCACACAAACAGGACAGATGACGCTGAATATTTCGCCGTTTTTTGCATATTGTGCGAGGGTTATCGAGTAATCCCTGATTCCAGACCTTTGTCCAAGAAGAGGATTACGAGACATCTAGAGGCTTCCGCCATTGTTTATTCATTGTATTTCGGCTCAATGGAGACGAGTCAGAGTGAACCGAGTTTCTAGCTTTGGCTCCAGATTGAGGAGCAATCAATGCCGTAGCTCACGGCCGAGGCTTTGCAATTCACAGTGCCTGAATTTGAAATTTTCTCGAAAGAGAAAACAAAAAACGTGGTGCTTCAATGAGAATCTTTGTTCTCTTGGCTTTGTCAATTAAAGGTTTCTTTTGGTGCTCTCTCAGAAAAATAGTTCCGGCAATTCCAAGAAAATAATCCCATCAACTGGTTAAAGATAAATTACGTGATGTTTCCAACATATATTTGTATCACAATGAGATAATATTGGCAAAATCTGTTTAATCTTAGAAATTATTGCACTAGTGTTAGTTTAGAGAGGGCGCCCTGTAATTGGCGTACTACTACAACAAGTCCTTAGTACAATTCTATTAGCCACAACTTCAAGGGATGCAGCCACAAACAGTTGCATTGAGTTTGGCTGGCGACCAGTTTCCTTTTAAGTCAAATTTGTCTTGTGTTCGGCAATTTGTTGCTTTGGGCAACTTTTTTTGTGCATTACAGCTGGTATGTTTCGTCAGGAATTTTATCAGTAGTTTCCCCAGAGATTGGCCCAGATTGATTGTGTATCATGTTTTTAGGTTTCCAAAAGTATCGGTTGGGCTTAACCCTTAGCAGTGCCCTGTAATTCCATGCATTTTAAAAGCTGTAAATCACTAGAAATTGCAATAAATATTTCAGGAACAATGACTGCAGTCAAGGCATACACAAGTTCAAAGCCGACTTCCTAAAGTTTATTTTTGGTCACAACTTGAACTTCCACCAAGGTCATTTTAAGGTTGTGTGACGTGTTGTAACCAACACCATACATAACACGTTATAGATAGATCGGCCCTCTCAATTCACTGACTAAAAAGTTACGATATGCATGTATATTTTGTCAGGAATTTCGTGCATGCAGTCATTCATAGATGCTTATTTCACTTTGCCAATCAGAACGAGAAAATGAGTGTTGGGTGGCAATTTGGGCAAACCTTGTAGTGTTTTAGATGGAAAAATGTTTTCAGGACATTTGGTTTCTGGTCTTAAGTTGATAAAAACTAAACTAAGAGATATAAAATCCTTCAGAAGTTTTCAACCACCATCGATCATGTACCATTAGCCTTTTTGAAGTATGGCAGACATCACTATAGGAGTGCACTGGTTGGTCTGGGTGTACACAGAAAAAATTACCCAAACCAAATAGTGTCCTAGTAATGTGTCCACCATATCTCAAAGTGGATTGTACCTTTAAACACTAATAAGGATTAGCTCTGAGCCAAAGTTGTCCTGTCCTTTTTATTGACCCAAATCATCTGACGTCATCACAACAATCGTGGTTGTGTCATTTTTTGAGTCAATGTCACCAATGTTATACAGTGTAGTGCATATTTTAGGCGATGTGGCATTTACACCTTTACGAGCTGACTCCCACAATAACAATGGCAGACAGTATCCTTGTGTATTGTTGGTGCAAGAGGTCAATAAGTAAAATTTCATTCCCACAGAGGTGTATTACAAGTCTGTCCTTGAAGTGCCCTCATTGTTTCCCTCTACCCGTGACCTTTTAAAGGTGGCATCCCCCTTCCTCAAACTTTGCGATTTCCTCTTCAAGTTATTCAATTGGCTTGCCTGACTCTCCTCCGTCTCCGCTGTTTCTCCCACCTCCTCCCCAGAGTGCAGCATAGATTGTGGAGTCTTGAGGTACGAATGTATTGCATTGCTCATGGGAGTCAAATCATCGTTGATGTCCACTGGTGTATCACCTGAATCATTAAGGAGAAATATAAAGCAGTCATCTTTAAGAATACACTATTAACTAGTAAACTTGCGGGTACAACCATGTGTTTGAATCTATACAAGAGCCGGAGTGGTCTCAACGTTTCGATCAGTATACTCTGATCGTCTCCAGTCATCTTTAATAGTTGATTTTGTCCCATAGCCATCTTTGTCTGGTTCCCTGTGTGCACAGTAATGATTAGCACTAAAATGTGAAAAGGAGCAGACTATTTTCCAATCGGTCAGAGTACCATTGCATGGACTTGCTTGGAGTATTGTTAATAGTATCAGTCTGAAAGCTTACTGATTATGACGTATATGAACATACCAGTACCAATCTTCCATAGAAATGTTTCTGTCTGAAATACTGTCAAAGTCGAGAAAATAGAATTTGAAGACCCAGAATTTAATTTCGATTGTAACAATCACAATAAAGGACAATGTGTTTACATGCTGAAAAAATATGCATGGTTTTAGTTTCACTATTTTCTCCTGACTCGGACGACGGATTGAGCCCAAATTTTCACAGGTTTGTTTTTTCATGTATATATTCAATCACAAAGTAACAACACTGCTCTATCAGCTTCACCAATCCTGAAATAGCTATACTTAAAAAGATAAAAGGTGACCTAGGCACCACCCCATGTTCTAGTCCTCCTTGATTTATTAGATTCCAATGTGTAAGTTTTTTCAGTAAATTAAACGTCATTATTCCTTTCCCTTCATAAACATTGCAATATGAGTTTGAATTTTGTCTTGTGTGATCTTACAGTGTGTGAGAGTTCTCATGAACTGAAATGCGCTATCTAAGAATGAGTTATTATTATTACTACCTATTGATTGCTCTTGAGGACTGGAACACACAACATCTACTCGGCTTTAGCTACCATTATCTAGCCAAAACATCCTATCTTGTATAAAGCGGTCGACTGGTTCAGTTTTGAATGTTCTACACTTCAATAAATTTGGTTAGCAACTGCTTAGTAGCTTGAATTGGGATGGATCATCAGTGTTATTTTTATTTTAACCCTTACACCGATGTGTGGTAAGCACTGTATACTGCTTTCCGCGGCATACTACTCAGGTGGGATTCGAACCCACAACCCTTGCATTCTAGAGCACATGTCTTAACCACTAGACACAAAGGCGTGCACGGTGACGAGAGGCCGGTTCGAATCCTAATTATACCAGCGGATACCGCTATGAAATCATCAATACCGATGAACATATATGCAAGTCACTGTAATCATTACCTGTTAATCTGGACCCGGAATCCGAGGCAGCGAGAGGAACTTCTTTCACTTCAACTGGATCATCTTCTAAGACGGCAGCGTCATCTTCACAGTTGTCGGATAAATGCAACACCTCATCCATGCTAAGCTCCTCTTCTTCCTCCCAATCTTCAACGTCAAAACCATCTCCAAAGGAGGATTTGCTCTCGTTGTCCAGGAAGATGTCTTGTCCATTGTCACCGTCAGAGAGACGTCGAACACGATTGCAGATATCCAAGTTACTCTCTGCCAAAGGAGACTCATTTTGGCAATTCTTAGAAATATTTTGAGTATTTTCCTTCCTTTTGAGGTTTTGAGTTGAGGATTTATTTGTCTCTACGTCTGGAGTCCCACCCTCTTCAATGGAATCATATGAGATACTTTCACATGGTAATGGGCTTCTTCTGGCAGCCGCCTCTGAGGAGTTTGTAAGTGAGTTATTCTCATCAGGATTGCTGGTTGACGACGCACTGTCTTCTAGGATCCAATCCCCGGTAATCTCATCTCCAGTTGTGTTTAAACCTACGATGTCATTGTCATGGTTTGTATCGTCAACTGTCCCAGGGAGTTCCTGTTCAGGAGATATGTGTATCGGTAAGCTGGTTGCCAGCTGAAAACTGTCTATCCCTCTCTCTTCCTGTGGAATGCTTTCTTGGGAAGAGTCAAGGAAGTTACCTATCTGCTGAAAACTGTTAAGACTGGTGTCCTCCGAGAGGAAGTCACCCTCCAGAGATTTGTTTGTGGGAAAGCTGTCTACAGAGTTACTATACTCTTGGAAAAAATTTGTGCTGGCATCTTCCGCTGGGACGTCTTCAAGAGACCTGCTTGAAGGAAAGCTGCTCTTGGAATTACTCTCCTGTTCACAACTGTCGCCTTGTTGTGGAAAATCATCTCCTTGAGAACTATTTCTAGAAAGCTCTTTCTCAGAGCTGGTTTCCAGCTGTATGCTTCCTTCTTCAAAACTGATCTTACATTCATCTGCATTATCCTCTGTGATGCTACTTGGTGAAATGCTACCATCCAGCACCATATTGTCAATAAGAGATGTGTGTGTCGGAATGCTATCCTCTAAATCACTCACTTTTTGGAAACTGTTTCTACTGCTGTCTTCCTGTTGGAAGTCCTCATTGAAACATTGTTTTGTTGGAAAGCTGTCCCCTGAGCTACTGTCTAGTCGTGTGGAAGGATCTTTACGACTGTTCTCAATTTGACCTGTGCTGTCATCATGGATAACATCATCAAGTGATCTGTTTGTGGGTGAGCTGTCCTGGGAACTTCTTCCATGTTGGGCGGTGTCTTCCAAGATAACATCACCACTTTCTCCCAAGATTTTATCCTCTAAGATATTTGATATATGACCTTGTTTGCCCTCCCTTTCTCCTAAATCTCTGTCTACTGTTCTTAAGCCAGAATCATTCATTGTGCTAAGTTCAGACACTGGCTTGTCAAAGTCCAAAACAGCAGTCTCCGCACTTGGCGATTTGGATTCCGTTTCCCCACTCATCTTTCTAACCCTCAAGGGAGGAACGTCAACAACTTGTTCAGTTTGAGCTACTTGGCATTCCAACGAGGGCATCTTGCCTTCCTCATCACTCTCCAGAAGAATGCCGTCATTTATGCTGCTGCTACTTCTTCCAGATATACATGTAGGGTCGTCCACTGAAATACAAGGACCCACCTCAGATGGACAGGGAGATGCCTGTTGGCATTGACTTGAGCTGGTACCCTCTAAAAGTTTGTTGTGTACCTCTTCGGAAATGATGGTTTCTGTCTCGTGACCATGTGAGTGGTTACTGGTTGAAGGTTTACATTCCATGTTGTCATCTTCCATTTCACTTATGGCAATGTCCTTATTTACCCTTTGGTAATGCAGAGCTATCATAGTCAGAGGAAGGTCTGTTGGGCTAGTAGCCTCCCCGTCACTCTCAACCTCTCTTTCAGAATTATCTACATTGCTCCGATTCTCATTTCCATTCGCTTCATCATCGCTTGAGGAATCCTCTCCTTCCTCGTTATCGGAGTAATTGGCATCTTTCGAATCACTGCCATCGACATTCATCTTTTCTTTGTCACTGTCAACATCTCCATCATCTTCACTTACCGACAGTTCCCCAGGATTTTCAAAATTCTTTGTTTCTCGATCATCTGGCTCTTCTAGACTGCGTTTTTGTGAGTTAGTAGGACTTGGTAGTGCACTGGATGTATGTCCTTTCTTTATCTGTACTTCATATGGAAGAGTATTTACTGTTTCTTCATCACTGGAAAATATCTCAATAACCTCATCTTTCTTCAAGTCTAGTAAGTGGGATGAAGACTTGCTTTTAGCAATTGCTGCTTGATTACTCACTGCCTGTCGGTCTTCTGAGTTTGGAGACTTTCCTTTCTTTTTCTTCTTTTCCAATGGCAACATCATCAATCCCAACCCAAAGTCAAGTCCCATTCCTCTCAGGCTACGTCTCCCCGGTACAGACACATTAAGAAATCTTTGCCTGACTTTTGAGGGCGTGAGATTTTTCTTTTTCACAGCCTGTGTCAAGTTATGCAGCTGAGGTTTGGGCTGTGATGGGCTGCTCATTATACTTTGTTTGAGAGCACCTGGACGGGATTTTTTCCTAACCAACAATGTTGACGAACCTTTTGGACTTGGCTCGATCCACTCCCCCTCACAGCCTTCTAGTGTTTTAACTGAACTTTTATACGGTGTGTTCTCCTCTTCTCTGCTGGTTAGTTCATGGTCTCTATGGTGGCGATGCTTATGTTTGTGCTTCTTGTGCTTGTGCTTGCTGTGCCTTTTGTCATGTTCTGCCACTAAGTTCCTTCGAGAGCGCCTTCTTAAAAGCATCGATTCTTGATGCAAGATTCCTGTGGTATTAATGAACTCCTCAAGGTTACCCTCCTGTGTTGATGTTGGTTTGTTGCCCATCTTGAAGGGTGGGGCAATGAAGTCCACCCACTCCTTGGCCTGCTGGCTCGTCATCCTTGTCTGGAGTATGCCTAGCTTCCTAGTGTCGTCAAGACAGGTGATGGCAACACTCGGCTCGGCATGTTTGCTCAGGTGACTCGAAAAATCTTGCTGGTCTTCAACATTTCTTGCATTCCCAAGCAACAACGTGGAGCACACGGTGCAAGCACTGGAGTAACCAGACGAAGAGATGACGAAGAAGGATGCCAACATGGCCGTCGGGATGTGAACTATTGGCAAAATTTTCCCTGCCGGCGGGTGGGTTGTGCAGTCGATGTGGTGGAGCTGCAGCAACATAAGCTGTGGAAAGGACTCCTTGCAGCGGGCACACTCATACTGTACTCTTTCGTCAATCTTTATCAGATCAGCTGCCTTGAATGTCTTCGTGTCTTCGAACTGAGATTTCAGAAGCTGAATATCCAAGGCTGGTTCTTTCAAATTAGCAAGAAAGCTGACTCTACTGGCTGGATCACCTGCTGCTGGTTTAAACATGGATTCTACACGAGGCACAGTATTTTGAGCCCTTCTAACGACAAGCTCTGATGGCTCGACAAAACAGCTCGGACTGTTCACCGACGTTCTACTTTCCAAAGACTGTGTAAGTGGGGATGTTGCAAGTGAAATTATCTTATTGTTAATGCTGTCTGTATTTTGGGATGCGTCGGTTACTAAAGAAGGGGAGTCTGTCTTCGGAATGGACTGCAGAAGTTTGCCAACCACTGGAAGAGTCGCCGCAGGATCACTTGCGTGCAGAGGGGGCTGAACAATGCAAACAGCATGTTTTACAGTAGATTTATTGTCTAAGGGAAGGTGTACCATGAATTTTTTTGAAACGTTAGTCTGGTTGACAGGCACCTTCACAAGGAAGGAATGACCATCTTCGTCACCCTTGGAAGATCCGTTTATACTCTGTGCTTTGGGCACTTTGATCACATAGGATATCATGGGTGGGCCCGCTGGGGTGGCCCCCTTCTGGGAATTGGGCTGCTTGGGCATTGTGCTGCTCGTTATTGGAACTGAACTTTGGGTGGAGGTAACGTTTGCGGCCTTCGCCCTTGAGAATTGTGCCTGATTATCAGCATGTACAACATGAGGACCTAATGAGGTAAGTTGCGCTGACGACACCACGCGTGGAACAGCTGAAGTCTTTATAGTATCCCACTGTTGTGTGTTCACTACTGCAGGAGCCATGGTTCTCTTACAGTACTCATGGTTAAAGAGTGCAGGAACAACTGGTACAGGTTTAGGATTTACATTAGACATTGTGGCAGCATTTAGCAAAGCATTGGAGGCTCTCATCTCTAAATGCTGTTGGTTTGCTGACTGCTGATTTGCTACAATATCTGGACGAGGCATAACTAGTGGAACTGACATTGCTTTATTTAGACATGATGGGGTGACGCCAGGCTGGGTGACGCTCAAAACATTTGGGTTCTTGGTGGAGACATTGCGCACCACAAATGCAGTCTGACCTTGCTGAGGTGAGGCCGTTTTAGCAGCTTCCTGGGGCTGAGGGGCAGTGTTCTTGTGCAACGGGACTGGACTGCTGCTTGGCAGAGATGCGCTGGTTACCGGGAGTGCTTTAGTACCTGCGAGCGCATTTGTGTTTGTGGATGATATCACGTAAGTCGTGCCAGAGATTTTGGTCACTAACGGAGGCACAACGCCACACTGCTGTTGGAACACTTCTCTTACTTTAGCACTAATTTCTCTGTTAATAACTGCTCGTCTCTTATCGTGCACGTTAGTATCTGGTCTCGCAGTTAATATCGTCATTGTCCTTACTGGAGGTGGAGATGAATCCTGAATGACTGTGTCGGGACCTCGAAACGGTGGTACTGGTTGATCATTTTGAGTTATTGGTCTATTTAACACCGACATTATGGGGGTACTTTGCAGTGTACTTATGGTTGTCTCGTTACTTGGTTGTGGGGGTGGCTTCACAGAGGAAAGTCTAGGTGCTATTTGTTGATAATTTTGGACGTTTTTTCTCAACACCGTAGCTGCAGGAGTACTTTTCACCTTACTTATGGTCTGAACTCTACTCGGTTGGGAGTGGGATTTGTCCAAGCGAGGTCTCCCAGGTCCTCTAGTCTGTTTCTGTCCTTCAATTGAAGAGACCTTTTTGATGAGGTAGATTTGCTTGTTTGAGCCAGATGAGGAACTGGGCTCATTATTGTCTTTTGGATCCACTGATGATGGTTGTGCCAGCAAGGAATCTTCAGGAAGCTCAGGGGCAGATGCTGGTAATTTGGTTATCTCTGTTGTTCCTTGATTCTTTACGTACCACTTAAGAGGAGTCTGGTGGTCCTTAATTATATGCTCCTTGATCTTCTGCCATGTCCCAGTGAAGGAACACATTTTGCATTTCATTTCTTCCTTCCGGTGGACCATAATTAAGTTGTGGCTACGTCGGACGTGCAACTTCAGTGAGTTCAGTGACTTGTTGCTGTTTCCACAAATTTGGCATGACCAGTCGCTTTTCGCTGCTATTTTTTTACCCTCATTGGCAGCTTTCACGTTCTTTGTTCCGGTGGTTTGGCTCATACTTGCATCATCTTCATCTGAGCTGTCATCAACACTTATCACTTCTGGAGTGTCATCTTCAATGACAAGAACATCGTCATCGCTTTCTGCCTGTCCATCTTCTTTGTTCCCCTTAAAAGTGGAGTCCGATTCTTTTCCCTCCACATGATTTTGAGTTTGAGCAACCTGGTTGTCCTCACTACCTTTTGAAGCAGAATCTGTTGACTGATTTTCATTTTGGAGGGAAACTGAACCTGATCTCTGTTCCTCGTCTGAATCTGAAAGGCAAATGGGCTCTTTAGACTCGTCCCTGTCTTTGTTCCTGCCAGTAGCTGTATTCTTGCTTCGATTGCCTTCTGCATGCGACTCACTATGTTCAGCAAAGTTGCCCCCTTCTTGAGGTTTGGCAACATCATCTTGATCTGTATGCGCACTCTCACAGTGCTCATCAACAGTTTTTTCCCGGTCCTGGATGATAGTTTCTTTTTCTTTGTTATTGGCGACACTGTCTTGAATGTCATCAAGGTTTTCTCTTTCTTGCAGCATGTCCGCATCTACCTCTTGATTTTTGGCACTACCTTTTCTATGAGACTGGTCATTATTATTCCCACTCTCACATTGCTTGGAAGTGTCCGGATCCTGTCCATCAAATGTGTTATCATCACCCTCCGAACCATTATGGCCCTCTTTATCATCGTCGCTTATGAGATCACGAACCTCTTCGGTACTGTTATCCAAACTTTCTGGACCTGCTCTTTTGATCTCAGGATCCTTCGGAACGCTTTGGTCAAAAATCGTCTCCGTACGTTTTTTCTCAACCATTCCCTCTCCATCTCTTTCAGTCTCTTTATCAACATTTGAAATGCTCCTGGAGTCATTTTGAGTGTCATCACTCGTATCAGAGAGAGTTTTTTCATTGTTTTCTCTGCATTGCATTTTGAGTTCAAGTTGATTTGTATCCGTTTCATTACCTTGGTGAGGCTTCAAATTCTGCCCAGACTCAGTTTCTACACCCACTTCAGATGACTCTTCATCTCCAGTGTGCCTGCTTACATCATCCACTCCCTGAGATGCTTTGTCATCTCCTGGTAAACCTCCAGACATTCTTGGCGCACATCTTCTGTCATCCTCGGGATCTTCATTTGATGGCTCATCCCCGATACATGTCGTAGAGTCAGGTTCTGTCGCCTTAAACAGGGACCTATCGCAATTGTCATTCGGGTTTTCTGAGTTCCCCATATTTTGTTTATCCTGCTCCTCATCTGTTGCCTCCTGATCCTCTATGTCAGAGAGAAACATGATAGATCCTACAGACGAGGGAGAACTTATTGACTCTCGGGAAATACCTCTATCAATTTGTGCAGGTTGTGTGACGACGGATTCAGAAGATTGCAAAAGACAAGCATCTTGTGACAAGCGATCCTTACACTGCCCATCTACGTCTTGCTCATTCTCCTTGTCTGGATTAGACTGAGATTGTACACTCTTTGTAATGGTGTTGATCATTTCAGATTTATCACATTCTAAGACACTTCTGTCCTGCAACAAAAATTGGTCCTTGTCCACTTGACTCTCGACTTCATCGAGCATACAATGCGAATTGATGACTTGTTCTGATTGTTGTTGCTCAGTACCAATTTGCTCATCAGAAAAACTTTCTGTGACTTTGTTGGAAGTACATGTGATTGCGTTGGAGATGCCGTCTTTGCCATTTCCTGTGTGATGCTGATATGTGTTGTTAGGGTCAAAAGAGAGATCTGCTGGGAAGCCTAAAGATGGAATATTACTAGCATCAATTTCGCTTGGTTTTTGAGGTACTGATAAATCTTCCATGTGAACGTCTTCTCTGTCTAGCGTTTCGGGGTCTTCTGGCATATCAATTTCTGTAGTCATGTCCGGTTCTTGGCTTGAAGTGGTTGAGCTCCCGCAATGAAACTGTTCTGAGTGTAAGGGAGAGCCCGGTACTTGTTGCTGGTCCCTCTCCAAAGAATCGGAACCTAAAACAAAGGAATCCTGATGATTTGTTGCAAGTTGTGAATCAATTTTATCTGCGTCTTGCCATGCTGCTTTAAACGTATCCACGGACTCATCAGCAGGGGGTGAAGAAAATTGTGGAAGTGAGGAAACCTGCTGAGAAATATTACTGGAGTTCTGAGTGGGACATGGCTCAATGCTGTCCGCAGTGATAGGGTCGGGAAACAGAAGCTCATCAGCGAGGCTAGCTTCCCTCTGTTCGACCCTCATTTTGTTGTGGGTTTCAAAGGACTGGTCATCTGGATTCATTTGAGAGTCCGTCGATAAAATATCACTTGTCCAGGACATATCATCCTGGAAAGCTTCCGGCTCTAACTGACTGCTCTCCTGGTATGATGGCAAGCTTTCTTGAATTATGTCAGCACCCGTGTCTTCCAAGTTGAGCAAATTTGATGAGACCGGTTCCACAACTTCAGCGTTCCAACTGAATTCAGTTGGCCGAGTGTTCATGGTACAGTCTGGATAACTTGAGGATAAAGAACTAGTCGGATACTTTGGAAAGTTATCAGTATTCACCTCATTACTGTGCAGTAGGTTAGTTTGACATGACGATGGCGGTAACGTTCCTTGAGGCGCGCTGTCTACTTGGAAATCCTGCATCCCAAAGGTGTGCCTCGACAGTCCTGGAGCCTGAACTTCCGGAACAGGGGCAGTGAAGTGATGCAGGGCATTGTCCATGGCCCATCTGTTTTCATGTGAATCCATCTGGCTGCTTGTTTTTTTGAGCTCAGAACATCAGGGGAAGTGTATAAAACTGACGACCAAGTCTACTGAAGAATGTGTCCTGTGCTACCATGACACTATTGCTCAAGGTGTTTTCTCCTGTGAAAATAAAACAATTTTTTTTTAAACAAAAATATTGATTATGATGCTAGTTCGTTTGGGTTAATGGGCGACTTAACGATAGGTGGCAACAGACTTACCAGGTAAATTATCATTGTTTACGCAGTTGAACAGGCGCACATTTCCGAGAACATCGGATCTACCTGGTAGTCTGAGCTCAGCATCCTCAAAAGTCTCCCATTGTTTGTGGATTCACTGGAAAAAGAATTAGAGTTAAAAACAAAGAATGAGAGTTAAAACGAAGATTAAGAACATTTTTTTCATTCTTAATTTCTTGTACAGGTAATACAGAATATGCAAACGATTAACTACTCATTGAACCAGCTAATTTCTGTCATTTCAACATAACTTCTTTGTTAGTATTCTAAGTAAGGATGCAAGTGCTGATTTTACTCTTTTTTTTAAATGAAATCCCAAATTCAAACTTTTTTCCCTAGGTCTAAATTTATCATAAAATATGTAAGCAGACAATTTCTGCAGACGGAGCAGTCCCAGGCAGAATTTCTCATATTTCATAATCTCTGTTTTTTGTAAGCAAATTGCAAAAAGGAGCTAATTTGTTGGTGGTTCGTATAAGCAGATCAGTGATGCAACAATGAAAAACCATTCTGAACGAACACAGTATACACCATAAAATCTTCTTGATCATTTGTGAAAATAGATTCTTTTACATTTTTTTTTCTGCTACAAGCTTAAAAATTTACTTACCGGTCAAAAGCCTCATGAAACTGCTCGTGGTCAAAGTGCTGGAGAAGAGCTTTGGGGATGAAGCCTAAACTTGTACGGCTGATTGCTTTTTAGCTTTGTGAATGCACTGGCATGGGAGGTCACTACACCATGTGATGTCAATTAGAAGTTCTGCAAATAAACACATTTGAACATTTCTCGTTTCTGGTTGTCTGTACTAAATTGTACATTTGGTGAAAGATTTGATGGTTTGACAGTAAAAAACAACAACAACTAATTATAATAATAATAATAATAATAAAAATAATAATAATAATAGTCCCTGTGGTGGTTGGAGCACTTGGCACTATTCCGAAGGCACTGGAAAAGCATCTGGATCAAATAGGCACAACTGTGAGGGTAGATTTGTTGCAGAAGGTGGCACTTTTGGGAACAGCTAGGATCCTGCGAAAGACCCTCGAGATCTAAGGCTACGGGACGTAGCCCGACTCGAGGAGTTACCGGCACAGAGGAAAATGAGATCTTTCTTTTGCATGCTGCGATATCGTGAAATAATATTGAATATTTAATTTGTTGAGGTCATTGAGGCAATTATTTGAGCTTTAAAAAAACAACTCATAATCTGTTCCTTTTTTAATCTGATAATCCTTGACCTTTGGTTGTTCATCAGAAATTTATTGACTGACAGGTTTGAACTTTGATCATGTTGTTTTCATAAATTCAAACTTTTTTATACAAATACTTAGACCGAATTGAAAAAACTAATTCTGTAATGCCTTGCAATTGACAGCGATGAAGCATCTTGATGTTGCAGTTTGGCAGCAGGTGCTACTTGTACTTTTGTATTTTAGTTAATAAGTGATGTCAAAGGTCATTTTCAGGGTAGGCATGACACACTCCTCAAAGACAGAGGTCCACCTAGGGTTTAGTTTTTGGAGGAGGCTGATGCGAACGAAATGCTGTCTCGTTATGTGGAGGGAGTGGTGGTGGAGGGGGGACTATGGTTTTTTTTTTGGTTTTTTTTTGCGGGGGGGGGGGGGGGAATGGGGTTGGCAACTCCACCCCCCCCAAAAAAAAAAAAAAAACACACATTGCTATATTTTGTATGATACTCTGTTATGGCGTAATTTTAAACATGACGTCATTGGATATCAACAACAAATGGGTCTGTACATTCCAAACAGGAATTTGTACATCAGTCAAAAGGTCAAATTCAATGCCTTTTTGATTAAATATCATCACAATTCAGGAATGTACTACAAAAGTTCCTGTACAAAAATGTACAGACCGATATATTGAAATGTGGATGTTTTAGGATTTTGACAAACTTCTCACTGGCAGGGTATCAAATTATACAATTGGCATTTTTCACCGTTTTAATGTGAGGTCAGAGACTTGTAATTTTTTTCCCTCCATTTTCACAAGGACTCTTTCTATTGGAAAAATCAGTGCATTAGAAAACAGAATTCGACCTTGGCACCCCTCTTCAACTCAAGACCTTCATGTTGTACAAAATTGAAAGTTAGGGGCCATATTTAATATAAAAGTTACAAGTGGCCATCTTTGGGAGGAAAAAAACCCAAAATAAAACAAAACGAACTGTCTTCTCCCCTTCTTGAACACCCCCCCCCCCCCCCCCCCCCCCCCGCCCAGAAGATCAACTGATACACTTTTTTTTATATGGCCTAATATGGAACAGAAGGCTTTCAGGTAGGCGTATGCCATCCACCCCGCCCCCTGCACAGTGTAGCATCTTGCCTGCCAGTAAGGTCCTGGAATGTACAAGGTCACTCTTTTTTGTAAACAAAGGTTACATGGTCTGTACATCATACATAATACAACTATGTAGAATGTTCATTTACATCTGATGCTAATCTTGGACATCAGGCAGGGTAGGGTCTATTCAGGCTAAATCCTAAACTGATTTAAATTTTCAATACATTTATATCTTTAAAACACATTTTTTGACACTGTCTGGATGACTGTAGTGTTATACTGTTAAAATGGTTAAAGGTGAAATATAGGATTGGTAAAGCTGATAGTGGAGTGTTTTTTACTTTGTGTGATTCAACCTACATAAAACTGTGAAAATTTCGGCTTAATCTGTCGTCGGAGTCGGGACAAAATAGTGAAAAACTGTTCACACATTTCAGCGTGTAAACACATTGTCCTTAATTTCCTTCGTTAAAACCGAAATTAAAATCGGGGTCTTCAAATTCTTTTTGCTCGATGTTGACAGTATTTCAGACAGAAATATTTCTATGGAAGATTGATACTGGTATAATCAGTAGGCTTTCAGGCTGATGCTAATAAAAAAAATTGGGACAAATACCAATCCTGTATTTTACTTTTAATCAAGGTGTTTTTCCCTCCAATTCTCTGGACTACCTTTCTTTTTCTTCGTCTGAGTTCAGTGTCATCTCTACTTGTTTTGTAAACAAAATCAAATGGAGAATACGGCCTACATGTTTTCTTTACAAACTCTGAACATCTTTTGGTAAAATTTGGTGGCATCATCCAAAGAACACACTGTAATAAGGTAGTCCAGTTTGAGTGAAAAAAATAAATTAAAATGTTGTCTGGGATTTTGTGCATCTTTAATTTTATGTGCATATTTCAATTCTGGAAATCAAAATAAGCAACAGTGCATGAATGGTAATTAATTTTGGGGCGTCTTGCAATTCTATTTGGCTTTCTTTGGTTTTTTTTTTTTTTTCTTTACAGTCTCAGACAGATATATTCATTGGATGATTGATATCGGTATGACCTGTATATTTATGATCAGCGACCTTTATGATTGAACCTTTTAATATTCAAAAATATAACCACAAAACACTAATCCTGTTGGCTGCACAATTTCTTTTAATTTTTTACTACACATACACACGCCCGGATGTCAGTTGTTACTATGATAAAAAAAGGGCTGTGGATATTTTACTGGTGACGGTAAAATTTCCAAAACGCTATTTCACCGTACCGCAATTTCAGACTTCATTTCCCCTTAAAAAAAATTCTCAGGAACCACAAATAAGAGAAAAAAAGTAATACTAGTTACTACTATAAATGAAGGAGTCAAATTTTAATAATAAAAAAAGAAGAATCCTTGTTTTTTAAAACAAAAATGGCAAAAGACATGATTCGATCGTGCAACACTGTGTGCGTGTAGTCAGCTCGGCTGGCTCCGAGGTTGTCAAACTATTTGGTTATTTACTACACTATATGTTGGCTAGTGTACAACTACAAGTCAGAGAGGGCAAAACATCATTTTGCATCATTTTAATATTGCCGGTAAAATATCTACTGCCAGAAATATGATGAATGAATAACAATTGATACTGCATGTACTGACAATGGCAGTCACACACTCACAGTGACAAGTGATACACAGTTCACTATTGTCACTGTCAATGTCATGTCACTAGTGAGTGCTGTAGTGATAGACTCAGTCAATTGTCTGTTTTACATACAACACAGAATCTGAAGTTTTCTTTCTAAAACAAATCAGGTTTTTTTGACATTGTAGAATTGATTCTATTAATTCAATGGGGCCAGAAACTGGAGAAACACCTTCCATTGTTGTCTTTAAAAAAAGCACTGACAATTTTTTTTATATGTTAATTAGAATGTTGACCCTTGTCTAGTATCTAGGCGTATAGACCATATTCTATTCCCGCAAATAAAGAACGTAAACATGTTACCATACTAACTATGACTTATAATTAGCGCCCTCTTGAGACCAAAGAAAGGCCATGAATAATAATGTCGTCCCCAGAAAAAAAAATGGTCGGTCCACGAAAACAAAACGAGATTTTCCAATATAAATTTTCCACCCAACATTCTCAGTTTTGTGATCATTTCAATACTCACCACAAATGTTGAGTACGTGCAAAGGAAAAAATGCTAAATATCAGTTGATTTCATCAAAACCCACGGACAAAGACTTTCGCATTGTGGTGTACGTTTCACGCCTCCGATAACGTTACCAGCGACTGTCTGGTGACGTCACGCACGCGTAAAAGGATTGCCGAACAGGCTGGGGTTACCAACGAAATCGGGACGAGGCAATCATGGCGGACAAGCCTGACGATAAAGTTGCACGTAATGTGTGCGTTACAGACTTTTGTCTGACGCTCGCGTACAATTATTGATTCTTTGAAAATAATGATAATTATAATTAGAGGGTTCAGTTAAATTGTGATAAACGATCATAATCATTGAGTTTCATAATAAAGGCTTATTTTTATACAATTGTTTTTGTGTAGAAATGTTATTATTGATCCGGCCACATAATTATGATGGTTTCGGCCGTACAGACATCAAAACCATGCTTTTCATGTTCGTGCCTGATAATCTGATGCATGCTGTGTGCAAACGTCGAAATACCAATAGCAACAATCGTGATGATCGAGCAAGGGACTACCGGCCTGATGATCCGGTCCGGAATATGGAACTCAGGCCTAAATAGAACAGTTTTAGAAATTTCAGATTATAGGCCCTGAGTGCATACAAGCCGAACCAGATTCTTTGCTTCTGGGCTCGGCTTTTTTTTTTTACACAAGATCTTATCCAATAAGAGCATTTTTATCCATCTATCTTAAATTTCAAGAGGCGACTGGATCGACTAAGAAAGCCGGAGAATATGACACCACTCATTTTGTCACTTTGTAGCTACTACCATGCAGATAGAAATTAATTAATTAAATTCATTTCTACCTCCATGCTATACTACTACTACTAGCTTGTTTTGTTTCGGCTCTTTATTACGTAACACCATGCATGGTGTCTTCATGACACAGTCCCCATTAATGAGCAACAGTTTACTCAGATGCTCCATCCATGGAGGTATAAATTAATATTATTATTATTCATTTGTTGTTTAACCCCCATGGGCCATCATTCTTCTAGGCTAGACTCTATGGATGCGCCAACAATTACAAGCGGGCCCGATCTGACGCTAGTTGGGTGGGAGGGACGGTACGGTAGGCACCTAGCCTAAAAATGATAATAATAATATGCAGTTCTTATAATGAGCGCTTTATCACACCCGATGGGCGTCTCAAAGCGCTCAGTAATTTTTCCTTCAAGGTATGCGGAGTTATGATTTGAGGGCTGTGTAACGGTTTACCAGGTATCTACAGTATAATGGAGGAACGTCACGTGTATGTACTGTGTGTTTGCGGGAGGTTGTTGGGTGAGGTTGGGCTACCGTGCATCCACTTCACACAGACACATATCTCGTTAACTCATGGTTTTATATTGTCAAAATTTCCATGCTAAATTATGTTAAGAGGGACCTCCTTGCTTAATGGTAGGACTTATATGAGGACCTTTGGGTGACATCTTTTTTTTCATGGGAAGGGCAGATGACAGGGCCGGCTGGAGACCAGTCGTCTCTATCCTTCCACCTTTTTCTTCTTCAGATTTTTTTGCATGGCGCCCTCTATTGGTCACTTGTCCGGCAAAACATGCATTTTTCTCTGTGTGTGTGTGTACGCACGCACATGGATGGACGGTTATTTCCTGGTGAAAAAAAATCCACAATGGATCCTGTGGTAATTTTATGGTGTTTTTTCTCAGGTAATGTACACATCTGTGAATATGCATACATTCCGATCAATAGATAAAACTGTGAGATTTTAATGAACTAGTTATATTAATCAAATATCAGTAAAATAAACTAGAAACTGTGTCAGGAATAAATAACTAAAAAATATGTTCATTCATTTTCGTTCATGCTTCCTTCACACACATAAAATAAATAAATACAACTGAAATAGCACTGGCAGAAGTAGACGTGTCTTACCTCCACTCAAGTTTTCCGTCTCTATTTTCACCTTTATTGTCTGTGCTGTAGTTAGAAAACAGCGGTGTAACGTTAGCCAGTTTTTTTTTCAATGGAGGAGGGGGGGGGGGTGGTGGCTTTGCTTTTCAGTTCGTGGGGGGGGGGGGGGGGGGGGGGCAGGGACCATGTTTTTAATGAATTACATGTATTTGGATTTTTTCGTGGGGGCACCTGGGGGGAGGGGCACTGAGAACCCCAGGTCCCCTGGCTTTATGACGTTTACTAAAACTTAAAAGAGAGCCAGTTTGGGAAAAATATCCACTGCCTTTTTGAAAATGGAAAAAAGGCAACAAGCCAGAAAGGTGAGGTGAATGGTGCAAGCGACGTAAAAAAAAAATGGAAGTGATGAGGTTGGATATGGAAGTTTTTGCGAAAATGAATTGTCTTAATAATTGTGTAAACTGCCTAGTCTGCACTAATAACAATATATTTTATAAAAAGTTAACATTTGAATTTTATTCCCCAGGTTTACTAGCATTAACAATTGGCGTTGGAGCACACGTACATGAATTAGATGATAGGTAAGAATAAGATGCTATTTTACTCTGTTTAAATTATATTATGAAACTTTGATTATCTTAGCTCACATTTATTAACAGTTTCTCAGCTATGTAGATGTCTCAATAGACTATTTCATAAGACTCTTTTTTTTGGGGGGGGGGGGAGAGGGGGGACTCTATGCATTGACCAATCACAAACAGGAATGCTCACCAAAAAGCCTGACGAAAGACATATTGTAAACCCTCAAAGAAATTGGCGCCGGATGTTTGGTTCCCATGCAAATATATTCACAGCCAGCAAACTGGTGACGTGAGTTTTGCATTCTTGTGTGAAACAAGCCCGGAACAAAGATCGGCAGGACATTACATTACTGAGCGTGCACAGAGCACAAACTTGCTGTGTAATGCTTCGTTTCACCCACATGAAGAGTCCAACAGATGGCACTGAATTGTTTTTGTTGATTTGCACCTATTATGCGGCGGTTAATGTGTAATCCCCGATTTCAGGCTTTTGTCCTTTTGTTCCAAGAAGAGGATTACGAGACATTTAACGGCTTCCTCCAAGTTGTTTATTCATTGTATTTTGGCTCAATGGAGGCAAGTCCGAATGGATCGAGTTTTCATTCTTGGTTCTGGATTGGGGAACAATCCTTGGCCTTACATATATGTAAGGCTGAGGTTTTGCAGTTCAAGGTGCGTGAAGTTGACATTTTCCTGGATGCTATAAAGAGAATCTTTGTTCCCTTGGCTTTGTCAAGGCAAGGTTTCTTTGTGCCAGTGGTACTCTCAAAGAAAAATTATTCAGGCAATTCAGAGAAAATGATCCCGACAGGCTGGACGGGAAAATTGACAATTGTAGGGCCGGGATTTTTTAAATTTTTTTTTTTTCCGTCCCCCTGGCGGGATTCTTTGGGCAGAACTGCCAGAATCTTTTTTTAGGGTAACGCTGGCACAAAGAAACCCTGACTTGACAATGCCAAGAGAACAAAGATTCTCTTTAAAAATTG
Source organism: Marthasterias glacialis (assembly GCA_911728455.2). Lineage (NCBI taxonomy): Eukaryota > Metazoa > Echinodermata > Asteroidea > Forcipulatida > Asteriidae > Marthasterias > Marthasterias glacialis. The sequence continues at coordinate 18,056,201 of OU452222.1, read as the reverse complement.
GATCATCCGTTTTGTTTCTTGACTGAGAAAATGTTAAATCCATGCATCGTGAATTGCAAAACATCGGCCTTTACCTACGGCATATGAGTGGTACTAAACACGGAACCATGGCTCGATTGCCGGCTCACTCTAACTTACCTCCATTGAGCTGAAATACATGAATGAACAAAGGTGGAAGCCTCTCAATGTCTGGTAATCCTCCTCTTGGAACAAAAGGACAACAGTCTGTAATCGCTCCTGAATAGCCACAAAATACCAAGACCTTTTTTTGTCCTTGTTTGGGTGAAACAAAGCATTAGACAGCATGCGTGTGCATGCTCCGTAGGTGAATGACCGGGCGACCTTTGCTCCGATGGTCTGAAATTACATAATGGCGTCTTGACACGGCTTCCATTTTCCAGACAGGGTCATGATCATGTTGATTAGACAAGAATAAGCTTGGATCACCTAACTGTCACTTCTATTTTCTCAGAAAAAAACTCCCATAAATTGTTCATATTCCAAACACATCAACTGAATGTCTGTAACTCATATAGTGAATTAAATTTGTTTTCATATTATTTATTTATTTATTATTTGACATTTCAATTTGTTCATAGCCTTTCCAAACTAGCCATTTGGTGAAACAAATAACAATTTTACGTTTCAAATTTGATATGGCAAAAGTGCTATCTCTATCTCATTCGCATAAATGGATCCTCAAAATTTAGGTTTACTAAATCACTCTTGGTTGGTCCAAGTACAGACTATGCTTAATGTTTTTCTTTTCTTTTTTTCTTTCTTTCTGTATGTTTTGTTGGTTGTAAATTTGTATTTTGTTTCTTGAGTAATTTGTTTTTGTTGTAAGAGTGGGTGCCTTACTTAGCCTTTTGCTTCTCATTATAGTTTTAATCTTTTTAAACCTCTAGCCACAGCATTTGCAATGTTTTAATAAACAAATATAAATAAATGGTTTCATAATAAACATTTCAAAATTCTGTATGAGTGAATTTTTAAAAGCCCTTGAAGGGTTTTGAAAAGTTGAAATACTGAGTAAGGTGTGAAAGAAAAGAACAGAATGACTCTGCTCAACCTCTAGCCCCTACAACCTCTTTAAACCTGTAAAAAACTGCTGAAGTTTTACAGCAGGGGTCATTTTTATTATTCCTGGATATTTGAAAGGCCAGTGCATATTTACAGTATTAACCCTCCTACTGCTAGACCATTCAAAACCACTAAAAATTCCAACTCTCGTGTTTTCTCATTGCTATTGTACACACATGGTATTATAATTTGAGAAGTGTTGATATCCAGCTGTACTACCATTTAAAACCATTTATAGCATAGAGGGTCCATTGATTCACCACAGCTGTATCACTAGTTGGAATGATCCTCACAAGACTTTGTATCAGCTTACCTACCATTCAAGACCACTTGGGGAATCAACACTATACACAGTTATCTCACCATTCAAACCACAATAGTGAATGGTTTCAAATGCTGTATCAACTTATTCAAAAAAAGCCCCAAGAGTACAAGGGTTTAAAAAAACCACTCTAACTATATGTAAATCGAAAGAAAATAACAGAATTAATCAAGAGTGGGAAAAAGGAAATGTGCCTTGTGCAAAATTTGAACACCCTTGTCCCATCGATGATTTGAGGCATATGTTGCAATGACCGTAAGTTCCAAGGCCTACATGTAATTGCCCAGAGGCAACCTCAATCCTCCACTGTCCTCCACCCTATGGTCAATTAACACCGAAATGGTTGGGCTTGGATAAGCCTGGCCCAGTGATAAGCAATTGTTACTTGGTCCTATAAAGCTCAATCCTCCACAATCAGACAACAAGAGGATTTGGGTGGGTTAGTTTTTCGGTAACTAAATTTTTGATTAGGGTTATTACTTATTTTCCACGAAATAGAAACCGTTTATTTAGAGAACAATAATGGTAAAAACATCAATTTATCTTCATTTTACATCATCATATAATATCACCATCCTCTTCATCACCATTGTACTTGTAACTCGTCCTTGTAGTGGATGTGGCTTCTTCTATGCATAAACATAAAGTAACCTTAGAAATTGATTGTAAACCTTGCAGTGAGTTAATGTGTTGACGACCAATTGATACAATTCAACTCAAACATTGCTGGCTTGATAATTATAATAGCATTAACGAGCCTTCATGGCAGACAGAGAAAGGTACCTGCATATCGGACAATTGTAGGAAAGTTAAACCAAATCAAATGATCCAAGATTACTGTAGATGCCATGTCAACAATTTTTATTAAGTTAACAAAAGATAAACTAGGGTTGTGCATCTATGGTTAAACGGATCTTGTGGCATTTAACGCTTCTGCCGATTCCAATCCAAAATGAGAATCGGAACCAGGGTAATTGCAGTCATCGGTGCCAGCTCTCTATTTTCTGTGTCAATTATGACAAATGTATGAACCAGGCCGTAAAAGGAGGAACAGATGTCAACACACTTTCCAGCAAAACAAAAATACAAGGCTATACCCAGCCATGCCAGACAGTCACAAAACCACATTTGTTGGGTGACATACAAAGCAAAATGTATGACAAATTGTAGGGTATTAAAAATAATTACAAATTGTAACAAAGCAGGAAATTAATTATCTGCAGCCATTTAACGATAAGGATATTTTGAAACGATAAATCCGTTTAGTTTCGTTAAACGGTTGAACGGTCCAACCCTAGTATTTTATCATAAATGTTTACAATATTTGACAAGGTGTTGTATATTTATTTTAGTTTTTTGTTTTACACTTCATTTCTGGAAGCCCCTTTATTCCTGTTATAAAAGCAATGTTGCTTTTTATCATTTAAAGATGCAAGGTTCAATTTTTGGCTAATTGGACCCCAAAATTTAGATTTAAATTACTATTTTTATAGATTGGAGAAAGTTATAGGCCCCTAAAGCTTTCATTTAAGGTATTAAATACACCCCAAAATCCGCCAATGATAAGTGGTAGTTAATTAAAAAAGAAGAAAAAAAGGAAGAATTATTTTCAGGATGCCAACATTATCTCACGTCCATCAGCCATGTACAAAACAATTTTGCATGTCTTTTGTTCATTGCATACATTTGTATGCACAATATTTTGTAAGTTTTTTGTTTTGAAACATCATTTGTCGAAATTTGCTCAGAGATAATTGTTTCAATAAATTTTTTGGTGAAAATCTGGCCCAGATACAACTTAAATTTGAACACAAAATAAATCTAAAAAGGTACAAAAAATTCAGTTCCAAATAATTTTGTTTTTTAAAAGCAGCTCTGCTACAAGAAATAAATAAAACTGAGAATCGTAGTCTTAAAATTGAATAACTCTCGGCGTAATTTTGATGATAATGGTCAGGGAAGCATTCTTGGTATTGGAGCAGGTCGCTTTCGCACGGTGACTGTGATATAAATACATATTTCTCATTCTTTGCTCTGCAGGATACTGGATGCAAAGAACCAAGGCCCATGGCTTGTGGAGGTAATGTATTATCAAGAGATGCCGTGTCGTTTCATTCCTTTAAATTGCATTTTAGTCTTGCACGGCCGTTACTTTGACACGCTCAAAGAAAAGGGTCAAGATTGCATCTCCCCACCTCCCCCCACCCTTCTCCGTGGGAGGCTAAACACAATATGTACGGGTACACTTTGTTTACCTTATGTGAAGTCTGCATTCATTGGCATTCTTAATGCCTGTTCTCTCACTGAACTAGAAACATTTGATCTAGAGTCTTGTATCCTGCAAAATCCTAAATTGTCATTTTTGTTATCTTACTTTACGTGTAAAAGCATTGGGTTGCAACGTTTGTTGGAATAAAAATACCTTAAGTATCATTAGGCCTTTTTTTTTTTTAATTACTTGGATTACGGAATCGCCGCCGACAAAAATCAAAATTTTGTAAAAACAAATTAAATTATCGCCGCCAGAAAACACAACTTTTGAGGGGAAAAAAAATAAAAAATCTTAATTCACCTTTCGAATCCTGGCCACCACAGCATAAAAACACCACGATCCAGCACACACTATACACCGCGCAGTCTGGGGCTGTGGTTTCGGTGTTTGTATGTAAAATATTCACAACGCACATTCATTGGGTTGCAACGTGTTAGAATTATAATGCCTTTTAGTATCATTACAGTTAATTCATCAAGTATGTTAATTTTCCCGTCATGTTCATTTGACAGCATGATCTATATCATGCACTGTAGACTAGTTCTCGCATTATGTTTCCCTCTGTGGTTTGCCAAATTAGATAAAAAAAAATTAATTCAGAATCTAGTAGTTTCATAAAAGATGCACCTAGTGTCCCCCCCCCTCCTCCCAAAATGTTAAAAATAAAACACATTATGCAATAAATTTGTAATAAAATAAGCATAATTTCCAAGAACTGCTCGCAAAAGAATGTCCAAATAATATGCAAATTAACATGAGGCCCTGCTGGGCATGTTAACTACAAAAAAGATAAAAAGGGATGGAGATGCTAAGGCCATTTCCAATTAGCGGCTACGGCTAAGGTTGTGGCTGCGGCTGGGGCTGGACCACCATGCTGACATGCGTTGGAGCATAGCCTGCCCTTAGCAACACCCTTTGCAAAAGCCGCAGCCGCATCCGTCATTTTGGATACTGTCTTAATTTTTAATTTTTTCAGTACACACAAGCAGCAGCGTAGCCCACAGTGGGGCCTGGGGGGGTGGGCACGTTCCCCCCCCCCCCATTTTCCACTGTCTTCCAGGTGCCCCCAATGAAAAAAATCCAGATACATGTAGTTCATTAAAAACATGGCTCCTTGCCCCCCCCCACACACTGATAAGCAATGACCCCTGTGCCCCCCAGTGAACAAATCCTGGCTATGCCCGCTGCACGCACACAAGACATCTATGATAATGATTTATAGAGTTGACATTTGAATGGGCTTTAATTTCTCACCAAGTTCAGTCCCTCAAGATGGGCCTCAGCCGCAACACTGTTGTTCATCAACACTGGCTCCATAGAATTGTTTGTATTTTTGTAACAAAACAAATGCTAGTACAAGTCTAAAATAAGAACCGTTCATTTTGAGCTATTCAAAAGAAATCAAATTTTAAAAAAACAATCCAAAAAATAATTATGATCCATGAGTGACCTTCAGCCAGAGAAATCAACAAAGCCCATTCAAATTTGATACGTGTATCAACAATGCCACAAATGCTGCTGCACGTTTGATTACAAATGACAAACCCTCATCCAAGGTTAAAGCTATTTTTCTATTTGAGAAAGAGACGCCTACTGAGTAGAAATTCTCTAGACCACATTGCCTTTTTCGTATATGTGTGATGCATTAGGCATGTTAGGTTTCGTAGATGCATTAATTGCATCGCGGATAAAGAATGTTATTTTGGTTTTACCCTCACACCAATGCTGTCTGAGTCCTTTGGGAAGAAATCCACATGCATACTAACTGGGTTACTTGATTGATCAGTTTGACACTTTTATGAGCAATGGACCATATTTTCGACAGCAAGAGGGCGCAATACGAATTTTATTTTGAAAGTACAACAATATTTCAAAACATTAAAAGTAAAATTTTCAAAGCAAATATCTTACACTGCATTGCAAAACCCTCAAAATTTGTATATTAATTGATTTATGAGAAGTCTAATTGCATCTGGTTTACCACACTATTTCTATGGTTTGACCCCCCCAATCTACCCCAAAGGGCGCCCTTTTGCAGTCAAAAATAAGGCTTATTTCATACTGCAGTTATTCTATTGTCCGTGAGATCAGTCAAAACCTGTTATGTGTATGTATCCAAAGATTATAATTTAGGAATGAGAAATGCCAGACTTTTGAATCTGAATTCTGACTTTTTAAAAAATGTTTGCCTGGTGAAACGACCGGGCCTGACACATTCATTTTTGTAAGGGCAAGGCAATTTTTCCTAAGTAAAGGGCACTTCACAGTGAGGGAAATGTACATTTTCTACTGGAACATTTCAAGGGGCATCAAGGCAAATGACCAGGGGCATGGAGGCGATTGCCTGTATTGCCTCTGTGATTTATCTGGCTTTCACCAAGATACTGACTGACAGAACATCTGTTGATTTTCTTCCGATATATAAGAGAAACCCTGCTGTTTGGTCTTCTTCTGTAGTATCATGATAGCCACGGTGGCTTATAGAGAGGTTGCATGACCCCGAGAAAAGTTTGTTTTGCAGCCATGTTGGGTACTGCCATGTAGAAACTCAATGGCTGGCGCGTCGTCTGCTGAATGATTTCCAGCGCCTGTTTGTGCACGCAGCATTAGAAAAAGGTCTCAAGTGACGTCACTTGAAACCTCTCTATAAGCGAGGCTGTCGCGTATCATGACAATGCAAGCGGCCTTGAGTGGATGCTCAACATAGAGTTATATATAAGAACTAGAGGGCGTACAAACCATGCGACACGGCCCGACAAGGAGCATTTTTTTACCATTGAGAAAATGGCGCGGACCATCATTCACACTGGTTACTCATCCGTTCACACAGCAACCATTTTCTAAGTGGACATTCGTATGCAATTTGCCCATAGGTATTTTTGCCCATGGTGAGTCAGTGGAGTTCATGATACTCTACCATGATACCATGATAGTATCATGGGAGGTTTATAAGTGAGGCGGTCATGCTTGGCGGCTCACTTATAACGCATGGTGGCTAGGCGAATCCATTGCTTTGATCTACTTCTGTAGTGCTTTGGACACTCTTCCCAGTAGCTTCTTGAAGTAATAGTTCTACTTCATGGGCAGCCAGAAGGTTGGAAAGCCATCATTTCAATATCTCACAGAATTTGGATGTTATTTTCAGACCTTTTTGTCAGCAGTCTCTATCACCCCTGTATAATTGCCCAGTCGAGTCGAATGCATTAGACAGAGGACGTAAGTGACTGGGGACCTGTTTTACATAATGTTGTCATTGGCAACCGTGCTGTGACTATTGACCTGAGGCAGGGCCTGTATGCTTCGTTCTTGAAAGGGGAAGGGCACCAAGGCGTTTTCTCCTTGGTAAAGGGCACCTCTATGAGGAAATTGTAAATTACTATTGGAACATTTTTAAGAGCACCAAGGCATTGGTCTGGAGGCAATTGCCTCTGTGAAGTACCAGGTCAGGCCTGCAGAGGCTATGTACAGGAGAATCCTTCATTCACAAAAGCACCTAGTATTTATGGTGTTATATAATACAATTGTACAGAAGAGAAGGTCAAAAACTGAAATTAAATTAGATTTTCATTATCCTCGCTACAAGAACAAGTTATATAACAGACAAAAATTGTGAGACCATGTTGTAATTTTTACAGTCATAGTTTGGACTGTCTATTTTCTTTTGTGTGCGAATTTGATAATTTTTGTGCCAATACAAATAAATAAATAGAACTTCTCCCTCTTCATCTATGCACGTACATGTACAAGAACATGTAACGCAATCAGTGATTCCCCAGGCTGATATTGGGGCAATCCCTAAGGCTGCTGTTCGTATTTCATTTTTCAGTGTATTCTTTTTGTTTTGGTATTTTGTAGGCCTGATTGTAACTGAAGGTTTTCTGTTTATTTTGTAATGTGTTCTTATGGCCTGAATTAATAAACAAATAAATAAATAAAACAAATCTAACTACAGTGATTAATGCTTACACTTTTTTAACTCCTAAATAATGCAGTTTTATGCACCATGGTGCGGTCACTGTCAAAAGCTCGCCCCGGTCTGGGTGGAGGTAGGGTCCAAACTGGCCAAAAGTAACCCCAATATACGAGTGGGCAAGCTGGACGGCACAAGATTCTCAAGTAAGTCAGAATGTAGTCTTTACCGGGAAAAACAAAATCAGCAGGAACCAGTTTCAAATAATAATAACAATAATAATAAAAATAATTCTTATTAACCCTTTGCATCGACGTCACACACGCCTCTGCTGTCTGGCCATGATCTGCCACTTGGGAGTCAAATTGTGACTTGGTGAGCAGGTCAGCGCGAGTGCATTGCCTAAACATGCACTACGCATACTCGACGAAGGGAACCTGACTCCCGATATGGAGCAACAAAGTTTTGTTGTCGTGATGACATCAGATGAATTGGGTCAATGTATAGGGCGTATCCCCGTGAGATCTCTTTTACCATATTGCCCCAATCCTTGAAGCACTCCATTTTGTGGCGTGTCGTGGCCGAGTGGTTAGTGGTTAGTGCGTCGGACTCAAGCTCCGGTGGCTGAGTCATCGGAGTGTGGGTTCGAGTCCCGGTCATGACGCTTGTGTCCTTGAGCAAGACACTTAACCATAATTGCTCCGTAAAAGTTGGGGAGGTAGAGCCTTCTGCTCTACCAGCCAGGCTTCTGATAGATGATACCTAAGCCTACATCCTTACGGACTGTAAAGGGGGTTACCCTGTTTCAGCCCCAGGAGTAGGTGGCAACGGCCCCTGGATAAAACAGTTGATTTGTAGCCCATACCTCGAGTGGCTTACTGGCCTTGTGTGTCTGGCGACTTCCATAAAAAAAAAAAAAAAAAATTGGTTGCCAGTCGCTCAGAGAATCCAATACAAAATACTGCTCATCACTTTCAAAGCCCTACTTGGAAATGCACCCAGCTACGTCACAGAGTTGATTCGACCGTATGTACTCCTGATACGTCTCCGATCATCCTCTGAGGGCCTACTGGTGACGGCTAACGGTCCGGATCAAATCCTGTGGATCCGAGGCATTCTCACATGTGGCATTTGGGCTGTGGAACAATCTTCCATCTCACATTCGAGCTATTGACACTATGTGAACTACATTTATTTGTTTCTATGAATTTTTTTGTCGTAGGTGTTATGAATAACTTTGACGTTAGAGGGTTTCCTACAATAAAATTGTGAGTAGATATTTTCTGATGCCTTTGAACAATGGGGATGCAAAATTGTGAAAAAAGTGTTACTTTTATGTAGAATATACAAGGTTACATACTTGTATTGAATTTTTTAATAAAATGAAAAGTTCCTCAAACAACCTTTTTTGAGAATATTTGAAAAAAATAAAATGAAAGTGGATTTGTAAGTGAACTTATTATTTTTTTCTTAATGGGAGACTTTTGAGACGATAGCGGGCGTCCCACAGACCGGTCCTGTTCAATTGTTCTCAGCGATGAAAGCAATGGAAAAGGACCGGTCTGTGGGACGCCCGCTATCGTCTCAAAAGTCTCCCATTGAGTTTACCTTGAAGATGGTGGCAGAATGCTGTCAGTATTAAACATAGCTGTATTATAGACCAATCCGTTTTAGATCAATTTCAAACTGCATTGCTCACAACCTTTAACTTAAGTCACGCTCGTGTTTTGTGTAGTTTAGTCAACATCATGGCCGGGTCGAAGAAAAAACGCTTTGTGTATTTCTTTTCCAGTAATGGCGGAAAACAGTAGTACACGACATCAGCAATGGATTCGTCTAGAAGACGGGGCTGACGGAAACTTAAAAAGTGGACTCTTACTCTTGTCCCATTCCATTAACTTAATTGTCTGCGGCCGTTGATCTTTCTCATTTCAGTTTACACGGAGATAAAGATCTAACTCACCGAGGAGGCAGAACAATTAAAGATATCGTCGATTTTGCTGTAAAGGCCAATGGGTAAGAACCACCTGTAGCATACGCCATTGAGCTGTTGATTAATTAATCTTATTCTCATCTCGTTCCACTTGGCTCACCTGACTCTGTTGCATCATAAGTTGATGACCCCTCCAAAGACCCTTTTGAGAACCTCCAGGCAAATTGCTTTCTGCTCTCCTCTGTTTCCTCCCTCAACCAAAAACTGACTTTGACCAATGCAAGTTGACCTAGAACCAGAGGTCATCAGTGACAATGGTGATGTGATGTGTTTGTTGTGGCTCTCTGTTTACTCAGGCCAGCGGTACGTAAGATGACCAGAACCAGTGAGTTCAAGCAAGCTGTCAAGGACCACAAAGCATTCTTTCTTCTGGTGACTGCTGAGCAGAATCCAGAGTCCGATCTTTCTGTAAGTCAGAGGTTTTTTTATTTTAAACAAAATAAAAAACAGGGAAATAAGTGTAGCAACTTGCTTACTAACTAAAATGACCTGTGGTATAAATGCAACAGGGGTGTGAGAATTCAGCTTTTAAGCTGATTTCAGCTTTTTTTGTTCAAATTTTTACTCTGAATTTCAGCTTTTTTGTACACCTGCTCTGTACAAAACTATGGGAACCTTTTAAATTTTTGTTTTTTGCGAGCTGTTTTCAGATTTTTTGTTTTGTGGCCACTCACACCCCTGATGCAATCATTTGTTAACCCTTTCAGTCCCGCAACGAGGTTGTCCCGGTTTACGTAACGCGCACTCAGATCCCGCATTTGCCTCTATCACGCTCGCACCAAATATGCTATGAAAACAAAAAAGCCTCAACTACCTGTTGAATGTCGCCCTCTTTTGGTGTATTGTTAGCCAGAATTCGTGATTGTTTACTCCTTTTGTTGCAATTCTGGAATTCAAATTAAAGCGGTCACTTCTGACTAAGCAAGTCATTGTACCCGACATTATTCAAATCTAACCCGCAAATGGGTTATTGTGACCATCAAATGATGTGTATCTTTCTTTCCTTTTACAGAATTTTTATAGCACCGTTGCAGAAGCAAAAATCCTGGAGAGTTTTTATTACCAAGGGTTAAATAGCGTATTACCGGCTGACTTGAAGGTCGATGAGAAAGACTTACCGGCACTGATGGTGTTTAAGGATAAGAAGCACTACAAGTATGAAGGTATAATTGACGATCGCCTGTTTGTCCGTCTCTCTGCTTGATTGCCTCTCAATTATAAAAGAAACTGATCAGGAGTCGTTAGGGAGGGTCTTAAAAGTCAGGCATGGTTTAGGCACAAAGGAACATTCCTGTAGGCATATGCTTGCAGTCTAGTGGACAGCCAGAATGTTCAGCTGGACCGCGACATTGTGCCGAACTACGGGAACAATCCTACATGAAGGAATGTGCACATTAGCATTTTGATTGTTCAAATGGAATGTTCCAGTGGTCCACTGGACTTGTCCATGTACTCCCGCTGGAATACTTAACCCATCCATTTGGAGCGTTCCTACTGTTCAGACTTTTGAGACGCTTCCATAGGTCTCATGAATATTTGCATGTATGAGCAAAGTTCCTGCGTTACTGTGTTTTTATTGGCCAAAACCTGAAGTAAAAACAACTCATGACACCACAAATTTGCTGGAAGTGTTGGCATAGACTCAGGGGTTTGATTGTGTTTCCAGTTCTCACACCCAAAAAAAGCAATCTCCCAGAAGGGGTCTGTATCATTGGCAGAACAGCGCCCTCATTTGTCAAAGATAACAAATACTTTTTTCAAAAGTTCAGTCAGTACACTCCAACTTCACCAATAGATCTTATGTGTCTGACATCATGAGGCCCATAGAGATATGTACAACAGCGCCCCCATTGAGGTCAAAACAGCTGTAAGTTTACTGTAGGAAAACGGCTGTGCATACCCTCTATTATTGTTAATAAAAGTCAAACTTTGTATTTACTGACCACGAGCAAGGGTATCTGCAAAAACAGAAATCTAATTTTTTTTTTAGGTATTACTGGAGACCTTTTTACCCAAAGTGTATCATGTCCTCATGACAGTTGATGTTGATGGTTTTTTCCTTAGCTCCTGAAGGAGGAGTGACTGAGGATGATGTTAAGACGTGGATCATGAATGAAAGATTCCAAGCATTCCCTCTGATTGAGAACAACAACATCAATCTCCTGGCACAGTTAGGTATGTAGTAAAAGGCGACCGTTTTGCCCATGCAAAAGGATTGTAAAGTCTGTAAAGTCAACATTGTTCAAAGCTGAAATTAAGGTGGTTTGAATGCACTGTTCAGTTGGAAATGTGTGAGGGCATTTGTGAACCTGTTTGTGGGAGTGTAGATTGGTTGCAATAGACGCCATCTTTGATGACAATTTCTTTTTGGGCCTGTAGCCGCGTCAAGCTCTGTAAATTTCAACGCAGCTTGTAATTCTTGGAACAAAAGAACAAAGGTCTGGAATCAGGGATTACTCAAAAACCATCTGGCAATAGCCAGAAAACGGCAAAACATTCAAGACCACGTTTTGTCTTTGTGTGGGTGAAACGAAGTGTCAGACGGCATGTGTGTGCTCGGTGCACACTCAGCAGTGGAATGTACGGGCGACCTTTGCTCGGGTATTCCGAAATTACACAATGGCGTCTTTACATGGCTTCCGTTTCCAGACAAGGGAAACATTTGCTTGTATACATGTCATCCGGTGCCTACTGGTTAAGAAAGGGCAAGACCACTCTCTCTGACAAAACAGCACTTCCATAATAGAAAATTAGAGTCTCCGTAAAAACATTTGTTTGAAGGGAGGTCGAGGCTAGGGTCTTAAATACCATTCCCCCTGTTCCTCCTGGCCTTTGTGTTATTCAACCGTGTGATGTCACAATGCAAATCACTTTGTTGATTGAAACTCCTAATCCTGTTGGTAACTGATGCTGTTTTTTAAGCTGGAAGTGCAGTGTAAATGAATGGTTTACATCTATGTTCGTGAACATTTGTTACACTGCACTTCTGGCTCAAAACGTCATCACTTTACCAACAGGATAGAGCGTACCATTGCATTCGTCATTGCTAGTAATGATAATATTAATAATACGCAGTTTTTATAAAACGCTTTTGCCTTATCAAACCTGATGGGCGTCTCTAAGCGCTCAGTATTTTTTCCTGCAAGGTATACAGAGTTACGTTTTGAAGTATAAGACCTGTTCCTTTACATAGCACCATGCCACGACATGCGTACCTGTAGCAGTGCTACCCCATGGTGTAATAATTGATTAATTTGTGAAGGACTTTTTGGCTTTTCTTGTCCCTCTCTTTTCACAGTGACAATCATTGTGTTTTTGTCCACAGATAAATTCTTGGTGTTGGCTTTAGTCAATCCTAGCGTAGACAATCACAAGAAGCATCCTCATTACATCATGAAAGACACTGTACGGAAAGTAGCTCAGGAGTACAGACAGCAATTCCATGAGTGAGTCTCCTTTCCCTAGGGTGTTCATGAATAAGGGAATAAAAGAGTGGCGGCGAGGTCTTTAATCGGTCGTTTAAAATCGCCAGTTTCTTGGCCCGTGTGATATAAAGGCCCAAAATGAAGGTCGTAACACTAAGGTTTTAAACGACTGATTAAGACCGAGTCACCACTCCTGTATTCCCATTCATAAATGCCCTTTTCTTGCTAAAAAATATAAATGTAAAACAAAAATCAGAGAACGGCACAACAAACCTTGCTCGCTTTGCAATGATTTTTGCCAAGCTTTGCACTATGGCTCTGTTTCGCGTGCCTCTGCATATATGTTTCTAAGTGTAAAGTCTGCCATCTTTATAGGCAATGATACTTCAATTTTTGGTTGACTGGTTATTCTGTGGTACAGTCAACATTTTACGGAAGCAAGTGTTCTTGTACTTATACTAAACTTAAGTACCCATTATTTGTGTTGTGTACTAACACACATTCCGTATTCCGCAAGTGTTCCTTGCGTAACTTATACTAAACCTAAGTACCCATTATTTGTGTTGTGTACTAACACACATTCCGTATTGGTCATATATCTGTGTGTACTGAGATTTTGTTCACTGCTTATATTATTAAGCCCATGCACTGATGTCACTGTCTGCCCATGGCTACCATTTTGGCAGTCAGATTGCGTGTAAAGGGAAAGTGGACGTCTAACTGTAAGAGTGTCACCTAAAAATGCAGCCCTGCACAGTAACACACAGGGAAGCTGACTCCCAAGAAGGCGCAACCAAGACAGGGATGTCAGTTTTCAGGCAATAGCCTGAATTCAGGCTTTTTCTTGTATAATTCTAGACTGAGTTCAGGCTTTTCATGTAGAATGAGGGTGTCTATGCAGGATTTTCAGGCTCTGGTCAAAAACCTAACTGACATCCCTGCCAAGACTATTGTGGTGATGACGTCAGGTGAATTGGAGTGAGACCTTATTGCGTTTTTGTTTTTTCTTTGCAGAAAATTTCAGTTTGGCTTCATGGAAAATAACGATATAGCAAACGATATCACTCTAAGGTGGGTAAAGTATTTTCTAATCAGTGTCATGAAAATATAGCTATTCGCTAGCAGTAATTTCCATTCAACAGTTAGTCCAGGTATTGCGCTATTTTAAGCTGCGCGTCAAGTTTGCTTGAGGATGAATTGGTTATCACGCGCGCGTGGAGTACGGAAAATGTAGCGTGTCTGTGTCACATTAGGTTGGTGTCTACATTGAGTCATGCACATTGTTTAGTAGGGTTTTTTAGAATTTTCAGAGTGTGGGTTGGACGAGGAACCGTGTCTCTTTTTGTGTATATAGGAAATTCAAATGACAAGGATCTATATGTGAGTTATATACAACAAATATCGAATGCATTTGTTTGTGCGTTATTGCAGAATATAATCAATCGGTGATATCTGGCTTTTCCATTTCACTCGGCTTCTCATTGTGTCCCGATTTCGCCTCGTGGTTATGTTCTGTGATAGCGCAATCACATGCATTCAATATTTGTATACTACAGTGCATTTACTATTAAATCTCTCAATGACGACATCTAGTTGGTAACAAGTTAATGCTTTTGTTTTATAGTATTTACTCTTTGATAGCGCCAAGTCATGTCTCTTGTTGAATTAGTCCTTTTTGTTCTCCAGTCAGTTAGAGAGACCTGGCATCCTGGTAGTCAATCCAGACACCTATGAGTACTACGTCTTCGAAGAGCCACTCAAGGTCACCGAGGAATCATTGAGTGACTTCTTGGTCAACATTGAACAGGGTAATCTTGAGGTAGGTACCTTGGGTAGATACCAAAGCTAGGCTTGGCCCCTGGCTCTGGCTCTGGCTTGGGGTCTGTTGTCAGTTTTGGAGCAGAGTGCATTTTGCACTGTGTTTCTCACATCAAACAGAGCCTGGAGCCGGAGACTGACCCTAAGCCGAAATTTGCAAAAAGCCCCTTGTTGACTCCCAGAGCCCAGTTTCGTAGAGCTGCTCAAGCAGAAAGTATTCGTTAAACATTTTCTGCTTTTAAGCAAACTAAGCAGGATACCAGTAGCAGGCATTTTGGCTGGTAACCTTGTTGACTCTCAGGGCACAATTTCATAGAGCTTCTCAAGCAGAAAATATTCCTTAAATGTTTTCTGCTATTAAAAAACAAACTAAGCAGGATACCAGTTGCATGTATTTCGGCTGGTAACCTTGTTGAGTCTCAGGGACCAATTTCATAGAGCTTCTCAAACTAAGCAGGATACCAGTTGCAGGTATTTTGTTGGTAACCTTATTGACTCTCAGGGCCCAATTTTGTGGAGCTTCTCAAGCAGAAAATATTCCGTAAACGTTTCCTGCTATTAAGCAAACTAAGCAGGATACCAGTTGCAGGTATTTTGGCTGGTAACCTTATTCTGGTACGTGTAATTTTGTTGTTCTGGTCTACTTTTTGTGCTTAAGCAGCTCTATGAAATTTGGCCCTGATCATTGAACTGACCAGACCCTTTTTTCTATATTTTCTTACAAATTTATTCTTGTTTTTCAGTTCCATTTTAACATCTTTTTGTTCTTGTTTCACATTTTTCCCTACAGCTATTTTCAAAGTTATCATTTAGGAATTCTAAACTGGTGTTATTTTTAACCTGAAGAATATACATTAATTAAACGCTCTTATTTAAACAAGCAGAATAATTTGATATTTTCTGCATAGTCTGTGCTACTTCATTAAGAAAGCACTGTTTACAGGCTAATCTGAGCAGCTCGTTCATGGGCGTTTCCACCACCGCAAGTAAGGCTGCCGTCGACGCACACGCACAGTGAATCCTCCATGCTGATTGGTACATATGCGAGGCTGACGTGCTGTTGTGGTGTCCGCACGCGTGTGGTGGCCTTAGCTGCGGTGGTGTAAAACACTATAACCAACCGCTGCTCAGATTAGTGTATACCTCATATTTGGGGTGCAATACTTTTTGTGTGATTTCCATTGCACTTGGGCCCCTCTCGGTTCTGGTGCAAATGTTTTAATTACAACTGAGCTTGCTCTGTGAAAAGAAGCCATCTTGATCTCTGAGCAATATACAGGTCTCGTCTCCATCCAGCCTATTGCATCAATTCCAATTAGTATTATTTATTTTTCAGTGAATGAGAGAGTACCTTAAAAAAAATTCAATTTTGTTTTCCCCGCAATTCCCACAGCCTATGGGTGGCAACAGCTGGTATAGGAAAATCTACAGAGTCATCTATGAAGTTGTCAGGAGTTTAGTGGTGAGTAAAGAAACAAAAACACAATTTTTAAGAATGAAATAAGAATATGTTGTTGCGATCGGCTTTTTAACCAAAATAACTTGGAACCAATTTCACCGAGCTTTCCAAAATACGAACGATCTGGAAACAGACAAGTTCTGATTAGAAATTTTTTAAAAATCTATTTTATTTATTAATGAGTTTCTGGTAATGAAACTGAGGAGTTTAATAGATGTTAAAGTTGCATTGGGGATAAAGAATATTATTTGTGTTTTACCCATACACCAATGTGTGATAGGCATTGTATACCCAGTACTTTCCCGAGTCCCATGAAAAAATTCACAGGCATATTACTCGCACGGGATTCGAACCCACGACCTTTGCCACTCTAAAGCAGCTGTCTTATCAACTAGACCACCGAGATTGCCCGATAGCTGGAGACCGTTCAAATCCTTTGCTTTAGCATTAGCAGCGGGTACCACAACAACTTTAATAGATGTTAAATTTACATGGGGGTAAAGAATAGTATTTTTGTATATTACTCGGGTAGGATTCTAAAGAGGTACTCAAAATTGACTAGCACAGTGACCTGTTGGCCTGAAGTTACCCTTTTTGAGGATGATGAAATGTCAGTTTTAGATGTGGAAGGATTTTTATTCAAACCCTTTGATGCGGAGACTTTTGAGACGATAACAGGCGTCCCACTCGCGGGGTCCTTTTCTATTGTTCTCGTCGCTGAGAACAATGGAAAAGGACCGGTGAATGGGACCCTCGCTATTATCTCAAAAGTCTCACATTGAGTAGTGACTGAAAACCCAATACACATGCAAGACTTTGCAAAGGGTTCAGGAAGGGTTCTACAGAGGTGAAAGACAGGGGTAGATACGAAGGCCTGATGCTTCCTCACTGTAAGGGCAAGGCAGTTTGTCTGTAAGGAAGGGCACCTTCATGAGGGAAATTAAAATTTCTATTGTGTTACTATTATTTCAAGGGGCACTAAGGTAATTGTTAGGGGCATGGAGGCACTAAGCCCCGCCTATCTTAGCAACTGCCTTTAGACCTTTATCATGCTGCCACCATCTTGGTCATGTTCCCTGTGTCCAATAACAGTAATAGATGCTAATATTCATTGTACAAAAAGGAACCAGACTATTTGCCCTTCCAGCCTCGGCTTGGTTACGTTGGTTTGAATGGGAGAAAATCAAGATGGCCGCACCATGATAAAGGTCTATAGCACATGGTGTGACTTTCATGCCACGATCGCAGCGGTGGTTCGGTTGCGGGCCACACACATGTATTGAATACACAAGCAGACATGGTTTTCGTGAATGGTATGGATTTAGTTTTGTGGCCTTTTGAGCAGTGCCTTGAGTCCAAAGAACAACGCAGATAGGAACACTGTTAAACCAATTTTACACGACTGTACAAGGACCACTGCTGTGGGATTTGCACCACCAGAAATACGAAAAAAATTTAAACAAATTAAAAGGTAGTACAGTTGTGTGTGCTGTTGTGTGTCAGAACAATTGCGACAGTTTGTTTACTTTTTAATGGGATTTTTAATGTGTCAGACTTTTTTCGGACTTTCCGTGGCGTTGTCAAGGCTGTGATTGGTCAATACAATACCAGGGCTCGAATTTTACACTGGACCACAGGCCCGAGGCCAGTGATTTTAGCATCGGGCCAGTAAACTCATGACTGGACAAGTCCGGTGGTCTTGTGTTTTTCAATTGAATAATAAGACCTCACTGTATAATATCTGTAACAAAAAGAAACACGAGAAATGATGTTCAAAATGTTGACTTTGAATCTGATCAATATCTTTCAATACTGGATCAAAATATTCTCTTAGTGCTTGTTCAAATAAAAACAGTTTCCATTTTAAACTTTGTAGAAAGTTCTTTCGTCAGTTCTTATTAAAATTTTGGTCTTGGAAAATAAATTCTGGTCCAGTAAAAATTTTGAGCTACAAGCCCTGCGGTCTTGTGGAATTTTACCCCAAATTCGAGCCCTGAATACGTTAGTAGAAGGGGCTTAATGGATCGGTCTATTGCCTCTGTTGCCTTCATGATGAAGGGTCAGGCCTTCGTACCCCTAGCCTCCTGACCCACCAAGAAACAGATTCTAGCCAGGATGTCCACTTTACGTCAGCTGTATCTAATTTCATTTCATCTCTACCATATCAGGCACTGTGGATGTCCAGCCCCATCTTGACCACAGGTCTCCTGGTCATTCCCTCGTTCCTCATGATATTCATCTGCTACAGCATCTGGTCGGCTGACCCTTATGACGAGAACAACCCTCCTCCGGACAGCGAAGAGGAAGAGGAGGATGAAGAATTGGAAGGAGAAGAAGAAGATAAGGTGGTGGAGTTAGACGATGAAGCAGACGGGCATCTCAAGTCAGCCTAGGTTTAGAAATAGTAATTAATAAAAAAAAAAAACAGTTTATACTTCAGATAGAATTTTGTCAATGCAAAGATGTATCAACCACGACATGCGTATTTGAAAGTGCACTTTTGTCCTGTCTCACTTAAGCTTTTCTGGATGTACAAGAAAAACCCAATTGCTATGAAATTAGATGTGTTTGCAATGACCGTTTCAGATAAATAGTGAGCTAATTGTTACTTCGAACAAGAAAATGCTCATATGATGATCACATAACAGGAGCCCAGAGCTTGCCTCAAAAGGGTAACCCAATCAAATTTAGTAACAAGTTACATGAGCATTAACAATCATTTTAACCTCGGCGAACCAGTTGCAGTGATTTTGGACTATGAGATTTGAACTGGGCTTGTGAAGTCATGTCCATCTTTGACTGAGGCTATGGCTCGATAATTGAAGACTTTTGGGACACTAGGTGGCAGCAGACTTGCGAGGTAAATTCATTGAAATGTATGCATGCTCAAAACTACGTAAACAGTGGACACTTATCTGGTCAGTCTGCTGCCACCTGTTGTTCCAAAGTCTCCCGTTCCCAGTGCCTGGTTTCCTACAAGGCCACTGCAGCCAACAGACATGGCCCTAACCACGACAGTTCAATTTGTACACGGATTTAGTTGAAGTTTTTAGATATTTTTTATTATAGATAAGGGTATTCTGACTGTTAGGTCACTGCCAAGTTTTTGATATCTGTTCACATTTCTCTTGAACTGGAAAAGATTGTAAGATGGTGGAAAGCAAGATACAGGTAGTGTGTTCCAAAGTGCAGCATTCCGGGGGTGGGGGGTGGGGGGAGCTAGCAGAATGTCTCACAGTACTGGCCTGTGGAAGGGATCAAGGATCAAAATGAAAGGATCAGAGGGTAAACTGTAATGGGGTAAAATAATAGTTAATTAGAACAACAGTTTAAAATACCATGTAGTGTTTGATTCATTTCACCTGTTATTTTATCAGATGGAGTAACATAGTATCATTTGCTGTGATATTATTTTCTCGGTGCTCTTTAAAAAACGTTTAAAAAAATTACCACCCGGAATATGGTATCACTGTTGCCCCAGGCTGTAGTCTAGCATATACCCTGGAGGTCTGTGGCCATACTAATGTAAGTGATACAACAATGAATTCTTGAAGGTGCTAACATTTGCGTCCTTAGATTGCACTCCATTATAAGCTCAGATATGCTCTCAAAGCTCATAATTTCTGGCAAAATGTGCCAGATATCGACATTTTCAATTTGCTGATATTACAAGTATACATTCAGGAACCTATGTATCCAACTATGTGCTTATGTAACGACCAGTCCTTAGCAACAACATAAAACCCTGGCTGGAGTCAATATTAAGACCAGGCTGGATGATTACAGCCCTTGCATGCCCACCATCGTTGAGGTCCAACAATGGAAACAGGCACGGGTGTACGGGCCACGCACAACTCGCAGCCAATGAAAGGTCTGCCCTTGACCTCAATGAGGCCCTCTTTGAGCTTGTGACGTCATATTCAAGGCGTCAATAAAAATACCTTGTTGGGGTCAATACATAGGCCCATTGGGGCCTTTAGTGGCCAGGGTGTACGGTGGTCTATCATGTTGGTAAGTCATTACGTCACGCGCACGCTCATCTGCTGCCACCTAAAGTGATTGCTACTGAAGGTGCCAAAGCTGGCATTCGTTTGTGTGTAATTTTACAAAAAATCACACATTTCATCGTTTAGAGGCATTTCTTTTGACACAAACTTACTATTCTTAAAAGACGGTGAGTCTTTGAAGAACATGTAAAAGCCAAGTCCAGTTATTAAACTTTACCTACATAAATCCTCCTACAAAACCTATGCAATTCCTATGGGCTGCTCGCAATCGGTTGGAACCAGTTTGATTGAAGTGGGCGTGGCTTACAATTGAAATAGGTCACATACACTTACCAACAGGATACACTACGAGTCTGGATCCTAAAAGTCATGGAGATAATAAACATGTTGAAACGTATAAATTGAAATTCAAATGACAGACAGGCTGTGTTGGTTATGAGTGGGTTTGTTTATCAATTAATTGAGTAGGGGAAAAAAACAGGTGCACCCACATGAATACCTGAATATTCTGAAATCTAATACTGTGAGGTAAACAAGTTATTTACAATAAAAGTGAGTGGCATGCTTGAGATTAATTTTCAATGTGGTGTTAAAATGGACTACACATGTGAAGCCACAACTTTCCTTTCAGGAGATTTTTGTGTGGCTATTTTGAAAGTTTTGATACAGTTTTGAAAACTGGACATTTGAATTCAAAGTTAGTAGTGTAGGATCGAAGTGTTAACTGTAAAAAACAGGATGAATAATATAACGATGTGTTTGATAAGTAAAAGTAGAACTGTTGTGATGTATAACTGTCGGGCAGTGAAGGGTGTAGCTAACTTGGTAGATTTTTCTGTTGGTGTTTGTAGACTTGGCATTGTACCTGAAATCAGGTTGGCCTCGTGGTTTCTTTCCCTGCCTTTCACCTTAATGGACCCTACCTGACTCTGTGGGTTTTACCCCAGTTTGGGTTTAGGCACAGTGATAGGCTCTTTTGAGGATTCCGTTGTTTCATCACCAGAATGATATGAAATTAATTTCTGTTCTGCATTTGTGTTTTTGATCTTTAACGATGAGGTTTGAAAACATTGTTAACTGGTTGCTTGAGCTCGACATTTAACAAAAAAAGGTGCAGGGGAGTACACGGATGCTGTGACGATTACAAATTGTGACGTCACCACATCAAAATCAGGCACTTGGAAATAGTGAAATGGCATTAAATGAAAAGACAACCAAAACATCCGCCCTGTATCAACGTGATGTGATGTCTTCAACAATACTAGATGTTGAGAAAGGCTTACCTTATGGGCCTAATTAGGTTGTTATCTGAAAGCTTTTCTTATCATCTAATTTATGAGCAAATAAATCCAGTTTTGAGTTTTGGCAAGAAGTGCCTGGTTTGGGCACAGAGCATCACACTTGTATGATAAATATTCTTGATGCAAGAATAACTGTACATTTTATACCAATACTAAAAAGTAGGTTACTCTGGCAGGTGGTTGCCTATTTTACTTGCACTGGTGTGAAAGTTGTCAGAGGTCTTTGCCTGGACGAGTCCATTTGCAGGTCTTTCTCACGATGCCCCTTGAAAGTTTTTCTCATAAAACTAGTTTCTTTAAGGAAGTAAAGACCCCTTTCAGATGGAAAGTGCCTGTTTCTCCAGTGGTGGATTCGCAAAACTAGTCCTAACTTAAACTTCGGGCTAGTGCTAACTTAAACTTAGCACTAGTCCTAACTTATGACTAGTCGTATAAGTTAGGACTAGTTTAATACTCAGCCTAACTCAAGATAAGACTAGTCCTCAGTAGCGCATCTTCATAGGCAACGATGAATCATTTTTTGAACGCATAACGATAGCAGGGTCCAGTTTCACAGAACTGCTTAAGCACAAAAATTTGCTAAGCACAAATCTTTTGTGCTTCCCAGAAAAGGGTTACAGGCCAAAATAGCAAGTCTTATGTACCATTTTTAAGTGATGGAATTGGATAAAAAAATTCTATACTGGGGTGGGGGTTAAAAAATAAACAAACAAATTATGTTTTTTTTTTCCCCTCCAATTTTTGTTCTGCTCCTCATCAGCATGTGACACGTTGGAGTTTTATCATGTTTGGCTGCATGAAAAAATTAGGGAACTTGATGCAGCTTGAAGCCAAAACCAAAGTTGCCCAAAAATATGGTGTATATCGGGAACCATCTGTAAGTGGAAATGAAAAATGTTGTACCGCAAAATGGAACTTGATGTTGTCAGACTAAATGTGGCCCCTCAAAACAAGAGACTAGCTATTAACGTTTTTGTACCAGTACTGTTTGATTACCTCAAATCTTTTTTTTATTCACAAAAATAACTGTTAGTCGTTATTATTGTTTTAATTTAAGATATTTCAAACACACTTGTAAGTGTTTATTAGCTGATATAATTTACAAGTACATTTGAAAATGGCTTTATTTTAGATGCAGCATGTGCAATATCCTTTCAGAAAATGTACTCGTAAAAAAAGTCTCTAAATCTACACCTTTTTGTATCATTGTAAACAAAAAAGAAATCTCACCATTTTTAGTTATTTTATTTCAGAAGTTATACCCACAACGTGACATGTTAGACATGATATTTGTTGCTTAAGTTCTTAGAGAATATGTAAAACTAATTGCATTGGGTATAGTCTACCTTTGGTAATATAATTTCAACAGAACTTGCATCTTGTTTAAATAATTTGGAAGGGGAATTGTTTTTTAAAATGAGACTACCATCCAGTCCAATTCTCGAGTCTTCAAGGAACTTTTTGATCTATGTAAACTTTGAGATGTACATCACAAAAACCAATGTTTATCACAATGGATGTATATTGTTTCAATGATCATGTCAGTAGGAGTTATTAACATGAAATTTAGTACAGCAAGTAGCAGGGTCCAATTTCATAGAGCTGCTTAAGCACAAAAATTAGCTAAGCACAAAACAGTTGTGCTTACCAGAAAAAGGTAACCAGCTAAAATACCATGTCTTATGTAACATTTACAACTGGTTTCCTGCTTAATTTTTGCTCAGCAGGAAATTGTTAACCACTTAAATAAAAAAAAATAAATAAAAGTCTGCCGTTTTGTTAGCAGCTCTATGGAATTTTGCCCATTTAGTACTCATGAACAAAGTTACTCAACTTCAATCCGAAAAGAGTCCTGCAACAACTGATTTTTCTGTTTTTTGGCACTTTGTCAATTTCAAGGAAATAAACAAAACGTTGGAAATGAGTTACTCAAAGAATCTGACAGCAATTTAAGACTCAGTTATAGCAGTGTGTCATATTGCCCCCCACCCGCCCCCTTTTTATCATTCTAATGTGTAAGCCCTCTGACTGATCAGACATGTTGGTGGTGAATGCTCTTACTGAATGTTAAATACCAATATCTTCAATCCACCTTCCTGGTAATAATATACCAAGGAAAAACCCCAACATGTGTTTTGTGTTTGTTTGTTTGTTTGTTGGGTTGCCTGTTTGTTTGCTTGCTTGTTTATTTGTTGTTTGTTTGTTTGTGTGTATGTTTATTTGTTTGTTTGTCTGTTTGTTGTGTTAATTGTTTGTTTGTTGTGTTAATTGTTTGTTTGTTTGTTTTAGGGGGTTTCTTGAGCACTCCCCCCCCCGCTCAGAACCCGTCCACCACCCCTCCAGTGGTCGGCAAAAAAAAGCGAACCCCCCCAAAAAAACAAACAAACAAACAAACAAAAAACAAAAAAAACAAACAAACAATCAAAAAAAACAAAACATAAACAGTGAATATTAAATGGTAATACTTTATGAAAACCTCTATGGCTAGAAATCCTACTTTTTTATTCAATCGTTCCAGTTAACGGAATTACGCGCGCGCGATCGGAATTCTTCGTTGGTCTATTGGGCATAATTTCCTGTTTGTGAGCGTTGTGATTGGGGGAAACACTACTGGTACATCCCCAAGACGGAAGGTTAAAACATGATCTAACCCAGATCACACACATCCGTAAGGCATAAAACAATGATACTAGTTCAGTACTACAACTAGTATACATTTGCCCCACTCCCAAAAACTTAAAAAGGTAACATTAATATAACATTGTTTGCCAGCCTGTCCCCCAACCAGATAAAAATACTTGTGCTGCTGATTCTGCTGATTTTGTTATGCTCACCTCATCCCAGAGTTATTTTATAAAATATCAAAATCCTCTTGATGGCCGAGGCAAAGGAAATCATTGTTAATATCCCGCGACCCCGTCTCTGTTTATTTTGAGAGATTGCTGGGGTCCATGTTGGCACCCGTCTCGGACCGGACATTGACCATGGAACAACAGGTAGGAAGTAGAAAAAGCCTCCACGCCTTGATTGATCAGTGAATAAAAAGCACAAACTGATAAGAACGTTATTTTTTAATTCTATTAATATCAGGCTAGAATTTAATATTTAATTGGTATTTAAAACGTTGTTTATAGGCATAAATTATACGTGAACAAAATTCTAAAGGCATGGAGAATTCCACATTTATTTTCCTGTCCCCAAAAAGAGCAAAACGCCCCCTTTCTATAAGTTCCTTCAAATGGAGAAAGAAAAAACTCAAAAGTGTGTGGAGCCAGAAGATCAAGGAAATTATTATACATTTTGTAAAAAAAAATGAATTTTACTTATCGCATTTTACAATGATACTTATGTTGTTGAGTGTAATTTCCGCAATCAAATTTGTCCAAGCAACGAGACAAGAGTGTCACACTAGGCCTAGGCCGGCTGCCCTTCGTATTTGGTTTTTTAATTACCCGCACTACACTTCAATGGAAACTCAAAATCAATGCCACGTACGTAAAACTTGAGTGTGATGATGGCCTTGCGTTACGTGGTCTGGTACCCAAAACCATATCTTTGAATTTCGTTCGTTAGTTCGAGTGGTAGCCCATGAGGACCTAACTAAAATAAAGTGTTGGCCTACTTCCAATTCCAAATGTCTCCACTCGGACACAGCGAAGTCTTCTGAAAGAAGGTAATTTCCTGATTTTTGTCTGTTTTACGTCGATAAATTATCCAACTTGTGATTCAATCCATCGGTCTCTATTTTGTTCCTGGTTTGAAGTGGTTTATGTTGCAACAAGTGGGAAGGTATGAATGAAAAGAATAGGATCGTTATGTGGGGGGACGGGACGAAAAAGGTCTTAAAAGTTAAAAAGTTCAAGGGAATCACGTTCTGTTGTTTTTGTGATTTTATTTTTACTTCTCGATCCACTCTCTGTGTCCACTCAGCTCGTTTGCATACACGGAGGGGGAAATCCAAGCTAGCTGGCCCTTGCTCTATGATGTAAATTGTCTTTGAATTGTCGCTCGATTCACAGGCACTGGTCATGCTGGTAGTGGTACTGCTACTGGTAGTCTATTTAGCAGAAGCGGTGTAACTTGGGTAAAATTTTAGGGGGAGGGGCACAAGGGGGTGCACCATTTTTTTTAGGGGGGGCACTTTTGGTCAACTAAAACTGTATTAACAAGCCTCTTTCAGCACTCTTATGTCATGCCTGTTGCCGTTTACTGTGTTTTTAAAATAATCTGACGTGGAGGTAAGTGAGCATGTAACAAAAAATAGTTTTTCAAAACATTGAAATTTCTACATAAAAGCTTATATAGGGTCTAAAATGTAACGTTAATCTTATTCTGGAAATTTTCAATCTCAGAAGTCCAGATTTTTAATGGGGGGGAGGGGGGATGGACATCAGTTGTGGGGGGGCACATGCCCCCCCCCCCCCCCCCCCCCCCGTGCTCCCCCTTAGATCTGCCACTGAGCAGCAGCAGAGGGAAAAAACGCTCATTTATGATAAAAATTGCAATTTTTATTTTTATTTTTACCCAGTAAATAAGACCCTGCATTTGGCCTTAAAGAAATGAGTGAAAAAAAGTGTCAGTCAGATTATGCAGTCAGATATCATATTATCACTCTTGTACTACCAGTACATATGAACAGAAATACATTTGGCACACTTGCAAAGTGTAAAGTATTGTACATGTCCTTAAATCACCAGTCACTGTCATTTTGTTGTTACCGATTGTTGTTATTTAATTAAGTCATGTCTGTGCAGTGAGCAAACATTGTTAAAATCTTTCATTGCTAGTTAAGTGAATCCGTATTGGTATTTATGCGAGTGTATTCTACTCTAGGCCCAATTTCATAAAGCCTGTAAGGAGACATTCTCTGCTTACGGAGCGGCCATTAGCTCAGAATTTGTATTTCATAACCACTCCTAGCCGTAACCAAAGCAAAAGGCACGCTAACTTGCAGGGGGTTTCAGTAAGCAGATGAGTGACGCAACAATGCAAGTCCATTGTGAACTCGCACGCGTGCTGTCAAATCTTGTTGATCGTTTATGAAATACACTTTTGCTTACGCACGTATCTCTGCTGTAGTAAGTACAACAATTTGCTAACCAGTGAATAACTTTATGAAGTTGGGCTCTGTTCTGTAGTAAAGGAAAAGTTGCCGGTTCTGACAGCCACTTTTTCACTCATTATGACCAAACTTAGTATCTTTCTAGTAAGAGTAGCCTATTACCTAAACTCCGGTTATAAATAACAAATTTCGGTTACACCTGTAGGCCTTACAAGTAAGCAAGTGGCAGTCAAATATAGCATCTTACCCCTCATAAAAAAAACTAAATAAATAAATCAATTAATGATAATATATTAGTAATTAAACAAAAAATAAATAGAATTAAAAAGGCATTATTATCTCTGATATATAGTTCATATGAAAAAGGGGACAAAACTTCCTGCTCTTGTAATTATAGCGGACAATTTTCCAACAATATTTTCTGCTTTTAAGCAGCTCTAATAAATTGGGCCCAGATTTTAACTTCACATACTGTAATTCTATTGAGGATTACATCATGTAATTACAGAGGGATATTTATTTAAAAATGTTTTGCTTGGCCAGGCTGAGATTATGAATAAGAAACAAGAAAAACACAAATTGTGAGATTGGTTTGAAACTTATGTTCCTATCAGGAATTTTTTTTTCATTTCCTCCTTCAGACAAGATTTATATAATGATCAAATATTTTTTAGAGAAAACAGTTTAACAAAATAGAAAAAAAGCTCTTGAAAGCTGTTCATGCTAACTTGTTGATGAGGATGCTGACAATTTTGAAAGCTTGATTTTGGTGAGTAGGTAATTAAACTTGCCTGATTCTAGCAATGGGAGCATGGAGTAAAAATACCTCCATGGTCGAAGCGTAGACAAGGAACTTTCTCTACATATGGTTGAAGAAAACCCTCAATGTACTCAGTCTGTCACACAGACTACAAGCACAATCATTGTGTACTAATTTATTCAGAGATTTTTGCTAAACCACTGCATTCAAAGTACACCATTAGCCTTTTTGAGGTACCGTGGACATAATGAGTGCACTGTTTGGTTTGGGTGTTTACAGACAGATCTATCCAATCCAAATAGTGCACTTGTTATGTGTCCACCATATCTCAAAAAGGCTAACGCCAACGGAGGTTCATGTAGATGTGTAATATGACAGTTACAGTGTCTAGCTCAGGAAACTTTTTAGTAAAACTGTATCCTTGCAACATCGTGTGCTGATTTGGGGTTTATAAAGATCATTTAGGCCTAAATCTGTTCTTAAGTATGTAGAACTGTGTTGTGAAGGAAGTTGATCAAAGAGAATTAGGCCTACATTAGACTATAAAGCTGTGATAGCCTAAAAGACACACCCAAGTCTTTGCAGAGCCATAACCAAGGCTCGATTTCAAAAAAGCACTAAGTAAAGACTTACATAGGACCTCGTTACACACAATTACCTGTAAGCAACTTTTACAGGGTGTTTGGAGGCAACCAATTGCACTGTAGGCAACATGAACACTTAGGTCTGTAGGTAGCACAGGAGGAATTTTTCCAAAGTTCTGTGTCTTAGTAGAGCCTATTGACTGTCCTTATGTGAAGTTAAAATCTGAATGCCTTTTATTCATTGAGGTTGCCCTGAACTGGTTGTCAGCACACCAGAAATAACACACTTTTGACATCTTCTTTGTAGCTGTCACTATTTAAATTATGTGTGTACAGTTGTTCAATAACTCAATTCCAAATTCGATTGCAATTCAATTATGACTTCAATTCTAAATTCTAGTTAAGTTCTTAGGAATTCAATCACAACTTTACCTCTTGATCAATTTACCGAAACCACGTTGGCTTTACCAAACTCTAAATCACACCTATATCTCACGTCTCAAGCCGGTGTACAAAAACACCTTAAAAACTCATCTCAGTTCTTAAGTCAACAGTTTCTCACTGCATCATACGATGCTCCTGGCCAACTGTGCGGCCGTCCTGTCCTTGCTTCTGTAATGCTTCTCGGCATAAAAGCCCCTGTTCAATCACTCCAAGTGGCGATGAAAACAAACATGGAGTTACCTCGACCCAACTCAACGCATCCTCACTCCATCATCAAAATTTGTTTCCGGTCCTGCCGACTGAACTGTCTGGCCCCTTTACGCAGTGTCTACCGGATTTGCTTTATTTAAACACAGCAATGTTAGCCATTCCTCTTGATTTGTGTACACAACTTTTGAGTGGGAAATCTTCAGGCAAAAATGCAACGAAGTTATAGTAGTTAATTTGTGAATAAATAAATAAATAGGTCAA
Organism: Marthasterias glacialis; assembly: GCA_911728455.2. Taxonomy (NCBI): domain Eukaryota; kingdom Metazoa; phylum Echinodermata; class Asteroidea; order Forcipulatida; family Asteriidae; genus Marthasterias; species Marthasterias glacialis. Next base: position 18,027,290 of record OU452222.1, on the reverse strand, counting down.
CTTACAGTCAATCAGGACACACCATCCCATCCATAGAAATCTTGCCCCACCGAATACCTGGTTCTCAGTGTTGGTGACTAACTTCACCCTTGGACAACTTTTAGTTTTAATAGCTCAGGATTTGACCTAACACATAGACTTGGCGGCACAAGTCTATCTTCAATGCTGCTGGTAATATCATGATCCCGGATAAAGGCAGAATGATGTTCTCTGAGGGTCTTGATGGATCTCTCTGGCCAAAACCCTGAACTTGGAATGTTTCTCTAACTATTTACTATCTGCTTTGCATAATATCATACTAACCTTTGCCCTGGCAAAATCATTGGACTGACTATGGCCAAAAAAGATATGTTAATTTTCCCTTCAAACTTTCCTGATCCCACCTTTACCACTGTTACATTTTTAGCCTAAAAATTAATCTAAAATACATGATAAATGAACAAGGGAATGAATGAATAAATCTCTGCACTCCAGTGAGCCTCACTGATTTCAACCTCAAGGGAAATAGGAAGATTAGCATGGGACTTATTACTGTAATATACAAACCTACAGGAGAATGTATTACAAAAGTCAGTACAAAGCTCCACATACCAAAGTCAGGAGTTTTGTGACACTGGTTGCCTGTACATTGCCTGGTGTGACTCTCTCCTAAGATTCATCTTTAAGATGAGTTAGCAATTGCCTTGGTGATTGTATTGTGACATAATTTTCTCAGTAGTTAGGATTGATACACATCGATCTTAGCTCTGTGTAAAATCGATCTGGTACCTGATACTTCCTTCTTGTAAGGGAAAGGCAGTTTTCCTTTTTCTTTTCTATAGAGGGAACTTCTATGAGGGAAATGTAAATTTGTACTGGAACATTTCAAGGGGCACAAAGGCAAAGGCTTGGGGGTATGGAGACAATTACCTCTGTTGCCTCGGTGAAGTATTCAGGCCTGCATAACGAATTATAGAAACACAGTGTGAGCTGTAGAATCTGCAAACTTCTCATGATCCTGACCTTATAACCACAAGGTGACTGAAGACAAATTCCGTGGTAGTGTAGGATGTACATTGTAGTGTGTGTCACGCAACGACCTGTGCACATCGGGGCTTGAAATACCCACTGGGCAGAGTCCAGTCATCAGGTAGTTGTAGCACTGGACCAGAAACCTCAAAACCTAACACTAGTAACAGTCTCATAGTCCAGATTTTATTTTAATTATTTTCTCAAGCACATCCTTTTTAAGAATTACTCAATTTTACATAAAAACACTTTTTCAAGTTTAAACCTCTACACCAAAAAATCCAGCAAAGGGAAAAATCTTATGTGTTCTTGTTAATTATTTTTTGTCAGTCCAGGGGCCAATTTTATAGCGCTGCTTAACGGTAAGCAAATTTTCGTGCAAACTATAGCAGACAAAATTTGCTTAAAGCATAATATAAGCATATTTCACAGGTTAGCAAGAAAATTAGGCGGTCAGCTTGCGTGTTCAACATGAAATTTGCATTGTTACGTCGTTGTTTTTCCCACAGTAAGCACCGGAAGGCTTTAGCATGCCTTTTCGTGTGCTCACTGTTAGCAGCGCTATGAAATGGAAATCGCACAGTAAGCACAAAATCGGCCGTTAAGCAGCTCTATGGAATTGATATGGTGTAGGTTTTCCTTGAATATCCCACCCAGGGACCTTACTAAATAATTGTGTGAATTCAAGCGTTACATAGTCCCCCCAGATTGCCCATTAGAAACGGAAATCATTTGAGGAAGTTCAGAAAGATAATATTGACTCCGACCTAGTTACTTGTACATATTGTACATGTAGTACATATAGAAGGTGTCAATCCACATAATCAGTACATGTAGTTACACTGAATATAATATCCAACAAGAAACTGTACTACAACCATTTATTTTTACCATGGTGACTCCACAGCAAGGCTTGACCTTTCCCAGACGAGGACAGGTTTGGATGGTGGGTGTACCTGTAGAACAGTCAGTGTAAAGTTAATACTTTTGGTGTAACAGTGGAAAGGTCACATTGTTTACATGTATCGAGGAGGTCAGGGTGTCGAGATAGTCTTCAACTGCTTCAGCAAGAAATCAAAAAGGAGGTCGGGGGGGGGGGGGGGGGGAGGAAAGGACATTTACAATTTGTTATTTATGTAACATATTTTTACTTCTGAGTTCAAAAAAAGTGATGTTTATTTTCTGTACACAATTGGAAAAGGAAAACAAGGTCAATGCTTTTTTACTCTTTTTTGTGATGTACAAATTTTAAAATTTTACATTATTCCATTACATGTACATGAAGCTTCATGGTACATGTATGGTATTAAGTATGCATAATTTAGTCAGTACAGCTGGTGTCAGCTCAAAATGATTATTTGAGTTTTATATCAACTGGTATAAAAATGTTATGGATTATGCATATAAATAAATATTAACAATTCTTAAAAAACAAAAACAAATACAAGTAGGCCAATATAAAAGTACGAGTTACAAAACAAACAAAACAAGCAATGCAAACAAACCAATAAATACATGGAAAAAAGAACATCGCTCAACAGACCCCAACCCACCCCCTAGATAATAAACAAAACATAAACAAAACTAAGATGGGACTGTGTTCCAATGGTTGATAACGGAAAAATAGTGAAAATTATTAGATATAGAATTACATTGTATATGATAAAAACTGCTTACCAACCAAAAGGACCTGTTGTATAAATGCAAAAAACTGTTTAATGGCCTCACGTTTCGACCCTAGCAGAGTCTTTCTCAAAGGCATAATGAGACAAACTCTGCTAGGGTTGAAACGTGAGGCCATTAACAATTTTTGTAATAATGATTAGAGCAGCAAAAACGGGAACTGAGAGTGGAACTATTTATTGCACAAATACAATTTGAGTTTACTTTTGAATAATGTAGGGACTTTGTCCAATGTCCTAAGCTAAATTCTAGTCCTTGAGGGTAAGGCTACTTTTATAGACTGTGAGTGGAAAGGACACCATTGGGCCTTGCAAAACAAGTCTTTGTTTCCTGAAACCCGACTGACTTCAAAAACCAGCCAAGTGTAACAATTTTTTTCAATACTTTGAAAAGATTAAAATGTTTTTTGTTTTTTTTGCCTGACCGACTGCGTGTTTTACTGCTGCTGCTGTACCACCAGAATACAAGACTTAACTGAAATATTTTATCAAATTTGTAGTCCCAAATCATTTCTAGACGTGCAGTAGGCCTAAACTCCCCATGCCGAGCTAGTGTATCAGGCTGATTTGCAGAAATTACGGTCCGATACACAGAAATACGACCAATACGTAATTTTTTAATTTTTATTTATTTGTTTTTTGGGGTAAAGATTTTAAGATCAAATTCACAACAAATCATTACTTATACTATGTAAAACCATTTTAAATGCTCCAGATTGCACAGTAGAGCTTTTCAGACCAAACACATAAAAATCAGTTAAAAACATTCCGAGGACCTGGTTTCATTTCAGCGTGCCTTGGTCCGGTTTTCAAAATTTGGGTTTCAGAATGCCCCCCCAGTTTTGAAAAACCACGGGGGAAAAACCCTGCATCCAATTTTGGGAGTCAAATTTTGTATTTTCCTTTTTATAGCAACATGTGGCAAAAACAATTTCAGGTAGACCAATTTCTTCTTGGTCAATAAACCTTATTTTCCCTGTGCGTACATGTGAAAACAAGTTCCTAAAACTATTTTTTTTTTTATACTTGTAGCTACCGACCCTCTTTTTTTTTCACAGTTTGTTACGAGAAACAAACATATTTTCTTAGTAGGCCTTAGAATCTCACAATACATTTATTATTTTTTTTAAGGGAGACCAAGGCCAAGACCATGACTGGAGGTCACAACCCACATTTCCTACATTGCAGGCTAATTCCTTAGTAAGAAAGATCTGACATACATGTAATGGATCAAAGTAGCTAGAAGATTTCACCATGTATGTTTACACAAAGTGGATTGAACTCTTTGAATTGTCATGATTGTAGTGATTGTGTGTATGTTTTCGGTTACTCGTGAAGCACTGTGATCCGTGTACTATAGTGCTGGACAAAAGTTGCCCGATGGTTAAATGAGGAACGGAAACCTCAGCACAACACGCAACAGGGCCCAATTTCATGGCTCTGCTTACCGTAAGCAAAAAATCGGCGCTTGCGGAAGCAGAAAATTCCGCGCTTCTTTAAGCGTATTTCACGGGTTAGCAAGGAATTTTTGCTTGTGCGCGTGCGTAGTTCACGTAACTAAGGATTCCTCGCTTACACAGCTAGCGCAGAAATTCGGCGCTAACCTCATAAGCGGCGAATGGTCTTCGTAAGCGCAGAATGACGCAGTAAGCAGAGCCATGAAATTGGGCCCAGGTGTCATTGAATGAATGCAAGTGCATCAAGGAAGGTCTGCATTTAAAGTGATTTGGCATGATTTATAGCAATAGAAACCTTGCATCAGGGTTTACATTCTGTACATGTGTTTTTTAAGTTGTCAAAAGGTGGTAAAATGCTAAGGCTGAATGCAAAAGGATTACATATCATGTTTCTACTAAATACTTCTCAGTATGAATAGATGGAAGCCTGTCGTGGTCGAGTGGTCTAGAGCATTTAAACTCAAGCTCTGATTGCTGGGTCATCAGAGTGTGGGTTCAAATCCCGGTTATGACAAGTGTCCTTAGCTTGAGCAAGACACTCAACTGTAATTGCTTCTCATCCAGGAGTAAATGGGTACCCACGTTAGGGTAGAGACTGTTGATGTGAATAATTAGCTACCCGTGCGCCAATTCGGCTGCCGCCGGTGCTGCATACTCTAAAGGAGTCGAGATGGTTTCAGGAATGCTCAGGGCCCAGTGAACAGAGGCTAATGGTGTAAGGCGCTTTGATACAATGTTTAAAAATAAAAGATAAAATATAATGAAAGCCTTCATAATTTTTTTTATTAATATTTTTGTTTTTTGGATTTAAGGTAGTACAAGGTACATACTAGTTAGTTACTTGCATAGCAACCTTTTTAAACTTACATTGTATTGTATTAATACGTAATGTTGTCAATACAATGTGTGTGTGGGTGTGCAACTTGTCACCCCAAACATGCCAAACAGGGCTAAAAGCCACTCTTGGAAAGAAATATAAAACTTTTAAAAACTCAGGGAAGCTGAAGGTAGGAGTTGATATTCCTCTAAAAAAAACCACCGGGCTAGATCATAGGATGGAGGAAAACATGCACCAGGCAAGGAGTTCCATGACGATGCATTCATTTTTGAAACATGACATTAACCAGTTGCTGCCGAGATTCTTGTTTTTTGTCCTGTCCCCCTGGCGGGATTCTTTTGGCGGAATTGCAGGAATATATTTTCTTAGAGGGTACCGCTGCCACAACAAAGAAATGTAGTGTATCTGCTGCAGTGTACTTATGTAGGCCCATGTCCGGATTCTCAAAATTTTCCTGAAGAAAAGCTTAGTTGAAAATATTGTCAAAACGAAACCATGACTAAACCATAAAGACAACAAACATATTCTCATAAAATGCACCAGGAAGTATTTTTGTATGAACACACATACATGTATGCATGGCTTGAATTTAAAACTGGACCACAGGCCCAAGGCCAGTAGTTTTACAGTGTCCGGCCAGTAAACTCACTGACTGGACAAATCCGGCATTCTTGTGTTTTTTCAAGTGAATAGTAAATACCTCACCGTGTAATATCTTGAAAAAACAGACAGGACATTTTTTTCTTCTTCAAATGTTGACTTTGAGTCTGATAAAATGCCTTTCAATTCTATTGAGTAATGAATTATACATTACAGTGGCTGTGTCGTCATGATTATAGCAGTAAATGGATTAACCCAGTTACTACTCGCGCATACGCGCCGGGGGTCACATCACAGTTTGACAAAGACGGCACCCTTATTTGATTTCACCTTTCCAATTCCATGCACAGTAACAGCCTCTTTAACACCGGTAAAGACTATGAGATAGATCTTCTCTTGCATGTCTAGGTGCTAGCTAGTCAAATGTACATGTTTAAATCTGTATCAGGAAGTTTTTTTCTCATTTTGATTGTGGTCTTGTAAGAAAAATTATAGTCCAGTCAACATTTTGAGCCACATGCCTTGTGGATTCCCCCCTCCCCCCACAATTTGAGACCTGATATGGTTACATAGTAGGATGGTACTTTGCACTGTTAGATTTCATGGATTCCTGCAGTGAGATCATGTTAGCATGTAGATGAACTTTCGCTTTTCCTTTTTTTAAATTCCTTTGTTAATAAATGGCACTCACATTGCCTGGTATAGCCCATGTACCAGGAGCCACAGAGCCTGGACTTCCTGCAGGCACAATTTGTACATCTAGCCCAATGGAAGAAAACCTAAAATCTTATATTTTATGGAAATTGCACTGTCTGATTTTTTATCGCCTTTTGATATCAAGAAAGGGGAACATCTCAAACCTTGTTCGGCAGTTATTTTTAAAACTCTTGATTTTATGGGGAAATTATGGTACAAAATGTCAAATTTCCCATAATCAAATATGACCGGTGTAGAATCTTGCCTGCCAGGAAATGCCCTGGAATGTACAAGGTCACTCTTTTGGTAAACAATGGTCTATAGTCATTTAGTTGTAGAACTATTAGATTTTGTTGCAGCCGTCATGCCAGATCTGTATTTAAGAATCCAGAAAGGAGTTCCAATAACATGCACACACACACTCATAAACACACAGAGGTCGGTAAATTATAAAGAGATTCTTGGTCAGGAGTCTGAGAAATAGTTCAGCAGGTTGTTTTTGCAATCAGAAAAAAGAGTTAAATATTGGAAGATATGGTGATTGTGTTGCAGCTTTTATGAGAGCTTCTTGCATTCACAAAGAGGGCCTGAAGAGGCAAGAGTAAGAAAATGTTACTTTTTAATTAAAATACTCTCCCTCATTGATTTGTTTTTGTTTTGTTTTTGTCCACAGATGACCAGGGAATAATGCAAATATGTGAAAAAGCAAGAAAGAAATGACATGGAGATCATTGTCAGCTGACATTACTCGACCCACATCTTTGGCCTTTCGACCTGTGAACAGTTGAGGTCATGGGAATCCAGATGGCAGACAGGTTAAGAACTCTGAAGGGTGGTGCCTTACCTTTGCCAAAACTGAGCTCCACCATCTGTACAATACTGTGGTTGACAACGGCACTGATAAGTCCCGTTGGGACAGAATTTACAACCCATCCCATGCTGTTCTATGATGCCGAGAAGGTACCGAGTTTGATTCAGAACTCAAGAACTACTCACACTAAAGTGACAAGTCTCCTGCAGGAGGCGGCTCGTACAATGATCAAAGAACAAAACCATTATTTACCGTCGACCAGCTATGAAAAGTTTGGCAGCCGCTGGAACGAGGTGTATGGGAACAATCTAGCCGCCCTGGCCATGTACTGTGTTCTTTACCCCGAAGACTACGAGGCCCGGGAGTTTGCATTTAAATTCATGGATAACATGGTAACACTGCCCAAATGGCAGGTGATCAGCATCCCTGAAGACGAGGTACCAGTAGCACATTCTTTAACGGGGTTCACGACAGCGTTTGACTTTCTGTACCCGGTAATGGGTGAAAAACGGCGCTCATCTTATCTGAAACGAATCACTGATGTCACAAGAGATTTTTATCAGTTCTCCAAGATCCGTTCGTGGGGAAGCCAGTATTTGCAGAATCATGTCGCAACGAATTACTTGGCCCTGTTGCACGGGAGTCTTGTTGTCTCCTTGCATTCACCAGAAGCCAAAGACTGGATTGAGCATGCCAGGAAGAACTTTGAGAAGACAATGTTCCTTCTAAATCACATTGTAGATGGAACGTTGGATGAAGGAGTCGCGTACGGTAGCTACACCTCCCGCTCTGTGACACAGTACGTGTATTTGGCCCTACGCCACTTCGGTGTGGACCATCGGCAAGACTTGTGGCTGAAAGAGCATTACTGGTTTTACTACAACACCGTTCTACCAAACTTTCAACGCACTGTTGGTATTGCTGATAGCAATAACAATTGGTTCTATGGCCCTGAGAGCCAGCTTGTCTTCCTCGATAGTTTTGTGATGAGGGACGGGCACGGAAACTGGTTGGCCGAGGAGATACGTCGTCATCGGGTCATGGAGTCAAAGTCGAAATTGGCGCCGTCTGAATCGCAGCGCTGGTGCACTCTCCACACTGAGTTCTTGTGGTATGATCCTACCATCACACCAACGGCACCAGCCAAGAGCGGTAAACACGATCTCCACGTGTTCAATGACTGGGGCGTGGTCACCTACAGTAGGGTGGCACCGAAATACCGCGACGACACCTTCCTCGCTTTCAAGTGCGGCAAGATGCACGGGCGGGGGATCTTTGACGTTGTCCAGAGAAATATGTATTCCTCCTGGGTCAACAAATGGAGGAGTTTTAACCCTGGGCATGAGCATCCTGACCAGAACATGTTTGTGTTTGCCCCCAACGGTCAGCTCTTCATTTCCGATGGACTATATGGACCAAAGTACACATATCTGAACAATGTGCTGGTATTCTCACCCTCTCCGACGAGTCGTTGTTTCGGTCCGTGGGAAGGGCAGTTGGGAGAATGTGCAAAGTGGCTTGGCTGGCGTCTGAAGGAAACTGAAAAATATGGAGGGGATTTGATCACGGCAAGTTCTACAAATGGTATGGTACATGTTAGCGGTGAGGCCAGGGATAGCTATCACCCTGCTATGCGATTGAATTCCGTCTATCGCAGTCTTGTCCTCCTCAATCCCAACATTTTAGTGATTCTGGATCACATAGAAGCCCAGTCGACATCTCCACTTACTCACGCTGCTGCGTTCTTTCACAACTTCGAGGCTGTCTTCAAGCAAGCAAAACTGAGAGAAATGTACGGCGCCAAAGCAGTCATCAAAAACTTGGAGTATAAAATGTTCTGGGTCAGTCCGGAAGGTCAGAGCCCCAGGGCATTTGTGTCGAAGCAGTCCCATCCGTCAGAGTTTCAGAAGCGAGAAACCAATTTTGTGAACGTCACCATGAAATTGAGGACTCGTGTGACGCGGATGGCGTATGTTTTTGTTGGTCCATCTGAAAAGGTTCTGGATATGGGATTCTTGGAATCCAAAGACAACGGCGTCTCGCTACAGTTAGAGACAGAGAATATGGAGTACCGCATTACTACGGCCACTAAGCACAATGATCCGGTTGCGCGTCAGCAGTACCTGGGCTATCCGGGGTACGTCTTAGTGAGGAGAGGGAAACGAATCATCAAGTTTGGGGTCAACACCACGTTAGATGCTACCAGCGTCAAGAAACCCATCAAGAAGTCAGACAACTTCACTAAGATGAGTCTGTTCCTCCTGGCCATCATGGTTGGACTCGTCCTGTTGTACTTAACGAAACGGAACAACCGCATGAAAATCACAAAACGCAAGAACCTCATTCTCATAGTCGTCATGTTTACGTGTCTGATCACAATATCGCAGTACGGCTTGGAGTGCCAAAATGCAAGCTGTCTTCCTTTTGTGGGATCTCCCCAGGACGGGAAGAAAGATCTCAAGATTTCGAAATCCTCCCTGAGTCTTCCCTCGGTCGTGATAACATCCCTACCGGGAACAGGCTCGGAAATACTTGGATGGCTGTTTTACTATAATCCTGACTTCCTTCACTTGGAGGTGCCATCAGAGCTCATACAGCTTCCAGAGACAAAGGAGGTGTCCATCAATCCCTTCGCCGATGCTTGCGTTTGGACAGAGAGGGAGGTCAGTAGATTCCCCTACCTGTCAAGTAAGATGAAAATGTTACGCTGGAGTCGACACGATATATTTGGCGGCGGGAAGAAAAAGTCCAGGAAGTTGATGATGTGGAATGAAACTGAGGAGCAGTTGGATAGCAACCAGGCAGCTGCTGAAGACCAATCAGGCTCACCCAGGAGAAAAGTATTGGCCACCAAAACAGGGACGGCAAACGCTAAGAAATCTGAAGATGTTAACTACAAAGTATACTCGACTTTAGATCTGATGAATCACGAGAACAAGTTTCCCAATGCACAGAGTGTCCTCCACTTCAAGAGCGGAAGCTGGGGCCTCAAACTCCAGTGGCTGCAAAGTATTCTGGGTGACACCTTGCGCAGTCTGTACGTCACCCGCGACCCCCGGGCGTGGGTAGCGAACTTCCTGCGGAGCGACATGAAGCTTTACAATTCCATGAACGTGGCTCAGCACATACAATCCCTCACTCAGCAGCACCAGATGTCATGCAGTTTCAAAAGACTAAACAGTGCCACTTTTGATGCATTGAAGTCAACGCCTCACAAGTTGTTGGCGACGTTGTGGGCAGCGCATACAGAAGAGATGTTGACGTCAGTGATGAGGCTTGGCAAACGCTACAGAGTGGTTCGATATGAAGACTTGGTGAAATCTCCCAGGAGTATGGCTGACCACATCTATCAATTTATTGGTGAGTGTTATTCAGTCTATGTTTGTCTGGCTCCCTAAATGCTGATTAGGTCCAAATGAATATTTTGAAGGGCCATCATGCTTATTTTATTTTGTTTTGTCGTTGATGTATCACCGACCGCCTTACCATGAGAAGCAGGCCTGATACTTCATGCCCCTGGTCGTTGCCTAGATGCCCTCGAAATGTTCCAAGAGAAATGTACAATGTCCTCATAGAGGTGCCCTTTATCAAGAAGAAAAATGCCTTGGTGCCCTTGCCCTTTCAAGAACGAAGCAGTCAGGCCTGCAGGAGTAACCACAAAGGAAAAAATACAAATCCAAGACTAAATCACAATGCATAAATGTACACGGTTGAGTCTTCAGCTTGACCTCTAAATGTACATGTACATTACAAGACACATGTCGAAGGAGGTGTCTACCCATTGAAACCTAGGACTTCAAAACAAAAGGGATCTGGGTGTTCTGACTGAGGGGGGACGTACTCGCTTCACTTTCATGCTAAAAAAACAAAGTAAGTCCGAATAATGGGAGAACAAAAAGAAATGCTTGATTTACCTGGTCGACAAGTGTGTGTGTACATGCATGTGTCTCACAATGTGGATGAACATACTGTATACATGGATTTTAATGTATATTTGGTTTACGGTAACACCATGTGATTATATTTATTTTGCTATTACAGTAGATTGTTTTTGTGAGAACTTGTCTTGTTTATTGTTCTACTACCGCGGAGTAGATTTTGGAATTTGGGGGGACAACTTAGTTCTGAAAAGAACTGTCCTGTTTATTCAGAACTACATGTACCTTGGGAGGTAGGGCAACGGCCGGGACTACTATTACTTTCGCTTAGTGGATCGAGGGGACTTCTTGGATAATTTCACTGCTGCGGAGTGAGTTTATTAATTGGTCTCAACGTTTCGACTACCCCGCTCTAGTTATCGTACATGGATTTAGTTTTTTTTTTGCCGTCATCTGTCCAGATTTAATTGAAACAAATATTCTGACTTATCCTCCCCCATCAGGGTTCCCTCTCCCCCCTTCCATGGAGCACCAACTCGTTCAAGCTGCACACAGCGGTGTTGTACTCAACCCACACGAGGGCGTCATCCGTCCGTCGACCCTGAACAACTGGAAGACAGAACTTACCCCGAGCCAGATTCAGGATATCGAGATCATCTGTGCACACGCAATGAAACAGCTGAACTACAAAATCATGGAAGCCAAAAGTTAAGACCAATTTATTTGCTCCGGGTCTGGAATTTCGGGGGAGGACCCATGGCCTCTGTTTGCACCTGGTCTTGGGCCGCGGTGCCCCCTTCTTAATATTCCCATTGACTGTATGGTTTTTAGATGGAAGTGCCCTTGTCAATATGAAAATCGCCTTGACCCTCCATGCTTCAAATTCCAGACCTGCTGCACCACGATGCTCTCAAACTATTTGTCAAAGTTCTTGAAGTACCAAGATTGCTTTTGAAGTTTATCAGTGCTTCAGCTACTCTCCACATGGCTTGGTCACTTGTGGGATGTCAGTCGTACTACTTAGGAAGGTAGAGTTATCAGTCCCCTTGCTATCAACTGATCATGAAAACATTAAGAGGAGAAGCTATTCGTAGAATATGTCAGAAAATGCTTCACCCACCATTTTAACTGTATACCCAGCAGTCCTTATATAATGTACTTCACGAAGGCAAGGGAGGCAAATGCCTCCATGCCCCCGGTCATTGCCTTTGTGCCCTTGATGTTCCAATAGATATTTACAATTTCCTCGTAGATGTGCCCTTTACCAAGGAGAAAATGCCTTGGTGCTCTTCGCCTTTCTAGAACAAAGCATATAGGCCTGACCAGTTTTATTTTGCCTCTCGAGAAATTGGGATGGTCGGTGTAAAATTACCAAAGTTCATGAAGTAACTGGTGACATGTGTCTATTAAACAGTGACAGTGGTGACTGCGTAACTCCAAGACAAGCCTCAAAAGCTAGTTTTCTGGTCTTGGTCTTGGTCTGAAAAAAACAAACTAAAGGTGTGCAACTTTTCAGCTCATCAGCTGACTTCAGATTTGTTCTTTTTTAGGAACACTTTACACAAATTTGTGTGCTAGACAATTTCCTTTTTTTTTTTCCTTTGCAAAAACCAAATTGCACGTCTGTTTGTAGTATTTTCAGACATAGTACATGGTTCACATTGAATCATCAGAATGATGTATATTTCTTTTTTTTTCTTTAGCAAGGAAAATGCATTTCATTTACAGCAAATGTTCTGGTTTTTTTTAGTGTTTTTTTTAACCTTCTCTGTGCTACTTAGAAGCAGCTTGCACAAAGAGTTTTGACCAACTTCTGCCGACCACTTATTGGTGCAGGTCAGTGGATGGAGTTTAAGGGGTCAAGTCACACAAGGCAGTTTTAAAGGTAACCTGCTCCAGGCAATCTCCAAGAAGAACAGGCATTCACATTTTGCATTTCGCCTATTTCTCTGTGAGACAGTCAAAAACTATTGGGACAAAAACTACTTCTGTGCTACCAAAGTGTTCCTCCTGCATTGCCCCACATTTACTCGTTTTGACCAATCTAATCTATGTCTTTGAGTTGGGTACAGTCAAACACTTTTTAACTGTAGAGAAAAAAAAAAGAGAAAAGGTTTTTTCAATTCGGTAAAAGCTTACCTAAAAATTGAGCTTTTTGTTTACCCTCTACAAGCTCATGAGGCAACTCGAACAGAGGTGCTTGGGTTGCTAACTTTGCTTATCGTAGGAGTTCCACTATAGACTCTTCTCAGATGACGTCACATGCTGGAGTACTTATGCGCTCACGTCATGCACACACGTTCCTAGAACTGTGCAAACATGTGCTGCGGAAGGCAGCACTGGATGGCACTACACTGGACGGTGTCCTACATGTGCGTAGTACTCCAAGCATGGCAGACCTACCACATTGCTATAGAAATGTGACATCAGCGAGAGAGATCTATAATAGTCCTTGTGCATTGTGGTCACTGGTGTAAATCAACTGGAGGTTGCTCATTGGCTTGTTCTGTGCGCCCAGCGTCCATATTTTGACTGTGCGATTCCATTGTTACATCATCGTTTTACCTCTGAGGGACTTGTCACACCCGGCAGTTTTTTACAGGCAACCTGGAGGCAACCGTGGGCACTGCATGCCAAAGGTAAACACTTTTCTTTACCAGTTAGCGCCGGATGATGTGTAAACATACAAATATTTTCCCTGACCTGAAACCGGATGACGTCAAACAGAGTGGTTACATATTCCGAGTGAACCGAGATTCCAGCCTTGGTTCCGGTCATGGGACTAATTCTAGGCCATGGCTTTCGGCTTTGCAATCCATGCTAAATGAATCTGATTTTTTGAGAAACTTTTTGAGAACCCCGCCGCCAAGTGGTTAAGACTGTGTAGCCTTTCTGGAGATTGCCTGGAACTGGGCGCTGGTAAATTACCCATGTGACATGGCCTCATGGGACTAATTCTGGGCCATGGCATTCGGTTTTGCAATCCATGCTAAATGAATCTGATTTTTTGAGAAACTTTATGAGAACCCCGCCGCCAAGTGGTTAAGACTGTGTAGCCTTTCTGGAGATTGCCTGGAACTGGGCGCTGGTAAATTACCCATGTGACATGGCCTCATGGGACTAATTCTGGGCCATGGCATTCGGTTTTGCAATCCATGCTAAATGAATCTGATTTTTTGAGAAACTTTATGAGAACCCCGCCGCCAAGTGGTTAAGACTGTGTAGCCTTTCTGGAGATTGCCTGGAACTGGGCGCTGGTAAATTACCCATGTGACATGGCCTCATGGGACTAATTCTGGGCCATGGCATTCGGTTTTGCAATCCATGCTAAATGAATCTGAGTTTTTGAGAAACTTTTTGAGAACCCCGCCGCCAAGTGGTTAAGACTGTGTAGCCTTTATGGAGATTGCCTGGAACTGGGCGCTGGTAAATTGCCCATGTGACATGGCCCAATTTCATAAATCTTCCTAAGCAGAAAATTATTGCTTAACAGTTTTTTTCCCAGGCAAAAATGAGCGGGGTACCAGTCGCAGATAGTACATGTGACATGGTATGTTAGCAGGGTAACCTTATTCAGGTAAGCATAATGTTGTCATGCTTAGCTACTTTTTTATGATCGAGCAGCTCTGTGAAATTTTTGCCCTTCTGGTCTTAAGAAAGTAAGCTGGATGATGTATTATTAGGGCCCAATTTCATAGCGCTGCTTAACGGTAAGCAAATTTTCGTGCTAACTACATGTATAGCACGAAAATTTGCTTAAGCTTAAGCGTATCTCAGAGGTTAGCACAAAAATTAGGCGGCCAGCTTGCACGTTCACCAAGGATTTGCATTGTTACGTCATTCATTTTCCTACAGTAAGCACCGGAAGGTTAGCATGCCTTTTCCTGTGCTTACGGTTAGCAGCGGTATGACATGGAAATTGCACAGTAAGCACAAAATCGGCCGTTAAGCAGCTTTATGAAATTGGGCCTAGGTCTGTAGATTTTCTGCTCCCCCCAGCGGCCTTAGGGACTGGACTATCAGTTGGGGGAGTTTTGATTTGCCAGTGAAGAACTTGTGCTCCTTCCTGTGTCAATGGTGCCAAACAATATTTTTTATGATGTTTTTTAAATCTTGATATTTTGCTTAGAAATATAAATAGAGGCAGCAAATTTATGTTCCAAATAGCTGTGTATTAATGTTGTCAATGAATAGTTTGTTTTTGTGACAGTAGTCTTTAGTATTTTGACAATATATTTACTACTGTGCTGGGCCCTTTTTGAATGATTTTTTTAAATGTGAAATCTGTATTTGTAGTAATTATTACAAGACTTGAGCATATGAGATGGACAAAGGTTGATTGCTTGTGTTTTCTTACTCCTATCCTGATGGACGCTTTGTGTGAGGCACTTTCTAAAGAACTGTAAGTCCAATTTGTATTGACCATAAAGAGGTATATCTTATATAGACTAATCCATTTCAGCTTAACTTCATATGTCCTGTACAGGTGTTTTCCGGCATTACTGAGACACTTTCACGCAGGAGTATTTGTTAGGCACAGACTGGCGTCAAGCTGGCGTTTAATTTAGTGACGTCATCATCATTGGTCAGTTGTCCATAAAAAAGAAAAAAACTGGATGCTGGGCGTATTTGTGTCTCACTAATGGCGCAAGATAGTGGTGTAGGATGTTCGAAATGGATTCGTCTATAAATCTTGGCGGTGTGGTTTTGGGAGCCAATGTCCCAGTGTGTTTTATAGAGCACACTTAAAGCGGTGGTTTACACGCTCACTGTATGCGCAACTTGACTCCCAAAATGACAAGTGTGGCAGACAGTAGCCGTTGGTGACATTGGCGCTACTCGACCTCTGACCGTCCTATCGGCAGGTAATAAACACTGTAGCAATTTTAAAGATGTTTTATTTTCATATTTATGCAAGCTCACAGATGCCAAGACCGATATGGTTTACAAATCTCAAGGTACGAGTTGGGATCTACATGTACATGTACATTTCAGGAACCGGTCCGCAACTTGACACCAAGAATACAATGGGATGTTTTTACACTTAACACGTTGACTGCCAACTGCGAGTGTACTCATACTAACAGGTGTACCAGAGTCTGCCACTACGAATATACTCGTAGAAAATGAAAGGTCTTTGCATTGTAACTTGAATACACTGGCACCACTGATGGGGCAACCAATAAGCTGCTGGCAGTGGTGAGGACATGCTTCTTCTTAAGTAAGTACCTATTAAGTATGCGCTCATTTGCATAGGCCCTAACGCTTGGCAAATGGGAACGCCATGTGAAATTATGCACGGCAGTCAACGTGTTAACTTCCAGACGATTTTTCTGCCAATAATTTTGCCTTAACGCTGCTTGCTATTAATCATGGAACTCGAGTGTCACAAACTATGCAATATTTGCCGACAATTATATTTTTGTGAACATGTACTATTATTACATATACTGTTTTGTAATGAAAGGACTGTCCCTTTCTGCTTTGGTGCTACACATGTAAATACACAAAGATCAGGGCCCAATTTCATGGCTCTGCTTACCGCAGAATTCTGCGCTTACGCCCTGCCATGGTCCATAGGAGTACGCGCTTCACAGGGCGCCGTAAGCGCAGAATTATTTGGTTAGCAGCGCCATGAAATGGGGCCCTGTTTGACATGTTTATATCTAAACAATAAACCACTTCATTTAGAAGCCGAGTTGATTCTCCGAGTCCTTTTCAATTTATTGTTATTCATTTACACATGTACATTAACTACGTACCTTTGGGGTACACTGACATTTTTGGGGTTCAAAATACAACATTAATTCTGTAATATCGTTGGTATTTCAAAAATACGAGATATATGGAATCATCGAGTAATAGTAAATGGCATCAGTAAGGATGCCTGCTTCATTTTATAGCATAAAATAGAACTTGAAAAATTGTCCGAAAATTGAAAAAATCACAAGGGGTAAGTCCAGCATTTTTATCAATTTTGGGTCATTTTTGAAGGTGTGACTTTATGCTCCAAAATGATGCAGTAGGTACTACTGATGGCTTTTTATTCAACTTAAGACATTTTTTTAGGTATAGTTTGGGAATTATTGATGTTTTTCGGACAATATGTGACATTAATTTGACGGAAAAACCTTCATAATTTCAAAAATATGAAAGATGTAGTAGGTTATGTGATAAGAAATGGCATTAGGGAGGATGCCTGCTTCATTTTATAGCATAAAACAGAACTTGAAAAATTGGCCGAAAATTGAAAAAATCACAAGGGGTAAGTCCAGCATTTTTATCAATTTTGGGTCATTTTTGAAGGTGTGATTTTATGCTCCAAAATGATGCAGTAGGTACTACTGAAGTCTTTTTATTCAACTTAAGACATGTTTTTAGGTATAGTTTGGGAATTATTGATGTTTTTCGGACAATATATGACATTAATTTGATGGGAAAACCTTCATAATTTCAAAAATATGAAAGATGTAGTAGGTTATGTGATAAGAAATGGCATTAGGGAGGATGCCTGCTTCATTTTATAGCATAAAACAGAACTTGAAAAATTGGCCGAAAATTGAAAAAATCACAAGGGGTAAGTCCAGCATTTTTATCAATTTTGGGTCATTTTTGAAGGTGTGATTTTATGCTCCAAAATGATGCAGTAGGTACTACTGAAGTCTTTTTATTCAACTTAAGACATGTTTTTAGGTATAGTTTGGGAATTATTGATGTTTTTCGGACAATATGTGACATTAATTTGACGGAAAAACCTTCATAATTTCAAAAATATGAAAGATGTAGTAGGTTATGTGATAAGTAATGGCATCAGTGAGGATGCCTGCTTCATTTTATAGCATAAAACAGAACTTGAAAAATTGGCCGAAAATTGATAAAATCACAAGGGGGTAAGTCCAGCATTTTTATCAATTTTGGGTCATTTTTGAAGGTGTGATTTTATGCTCCAAAATGATGCAGTAGGTACTACTGATGACTTTTTATTCAACTTAAGACATGTTTTTAGGTATAGTTGGGGAATTATTGATGTTTTTCGGACAATATATGACACTAATTTGATGGAAAAACCTTCATAATTTCAAAAATATGAAAGATGTAGTAGGTTATGTGATAAGTAATGGCATCAGTGAGGATGCCTGCTTCATTTTATAGCATAAAACAGAACTTGAAAAATTGGCCGAAAATTGATAAAATCACAAGGGGTAAGTCCAGCATTTTTATCAATTTTGGGTCATTTTTGAAGGTGTGACTTTATGCTCCAAAATGATGCAGTAGGTACTACTGATGACTTTTTATTCAACTTAAGACATGTTTTTAGGTATAGTTGGGGAATTATTGATGTTTTTCGGACAATATATGACACTAATTTGATGGAAAAACCTTCATAATTTCAAAAATATGAAAGATGTAGTAGGTTATGTGATAAGTAATGGCATCAGTGAGGATGCCTGCTTCATTTTATAGCATAAAACAGAACTTGAAAAATTGGCCGAAAATTGATAAAATCACAAGGGGTAAGTCCAGCATTTTTATCAATTTTGGGTCATTTTTGAAGGTGTGACTTTATGCTCCAAAATGATGCAGTAGGTACTACTGATGACTTTTTATTCAACTTAAGACATGTTTTTAGGTATAGTTTGGGAATTATTGATGTTTTTCGGACAATATATGACATTAATTTGATGGGAAAACCTTCATAATTTCAAAAATATGAAAGATGTAGTAGGTTATGTGATAAGAAATGGCATTAGGGAGGATGCCTGCTTCATTTTATAGCATAAAACAGAACTTGAAAAATTGGCCGAAAATTGAAAAAATCACAAGGGGTAAGTCCAGCATTTTTATCAATTTTGGGTCATTTTTGAAGGTGTGACTTTATGCTCCAAAATGATGCAGTAGGTACTACTGATGACTTTTTATTCAACTTAAGACATGTTTTTATGGCTTTATATGTCCGGTCAAGCGTTCCTGAAATACAAATCTTAAACATTATGAACAGTCAGATTTTATATAATCACGTGTTAAGTTCACTTCTTAGACTCACGTGTCAACTTTGGATCTAAGGGGTGTAATAATATAAGGAGAGCAATCTATACATGGAGCTAGCGTATTTCTTAAAATAAAGGACTAGTCATCAATATATATACACAGTACATAAATGTATAAAGTACATGAATACAAGCGCACTGGACTCAAGCTCTGGTGTTTCTGATCAGCAGAGTATGGGTTCGAGTCCCGGTCTTGACACTTGTGTCCTTAGGTAAGACACTGAACCATTATTGCTTCGTCCTTTGGATGGGACCTAAACCCGTTCGTCCCGTGTGTTGTGTAATGCACGTAAAAGAACCCAGTGCACTTATCGCAAAGTGAAGGGGTTCGCCCCGGTGTTTCCTGGCATGGTAGGCTGCAGATTGCACCACAGCACCTTGTAAACCGTTACAAGGTGCTATGTACATAAATTGGTCTTATAATTCGAACACAGCACCGCATACCTTTAAAAAATGATGAAAAGAATGAGCAATTTGACACACCCTCGGGTGTGGTAATATTAGTATTCACTCAAAGATAAGTCCCATATATCGGCCTTGTGGGATATGGAACTTAGATGCGCTATATATTTTACCATATTTCACGAGCACGTGAGTGATAGAAAATTTATCTTCCAGCCAACGTCATACTGCCTCATTGAAACAGACAAAGTGTTGACCCAAATAACTATAAGCACTTTTCCATGATGAGCATCAAAGGTGCGACGCGCAAAGGTTGAAATTTTTGAGTATTTTCTTTTATAAAGACCAGCTCGTGCAATGTGCAAAGTTTTGAATGATATTTTGAATACGGAGCGTGACGCCATACGCAGAGTGCAATATAGACTACTTGGAGAATGATATGGTTTATTATCACACTCCCGTTGATAAAGAGCTTAATAAGAACTGATTATTATTATTATTGTTATTATTATCACATTTTGTAAAAATAAAAAAGCAAGTGGAATTTATCATAAGTTAATGAAAGGATGTCAAGTTTAACCAGTTGCCGCCGGGATTCTTTTTGTTGTTGTCCCGTCCCCCTGGCGGGATTCTTTTGGTGAAATTGGAAAGAATCTTTTTTTCTTTGAGGGTGCCGCTGGCAAAAAGAATTCCTGACTTGACAATGCCAAGAGAAGAAAGATTCTCATTGTTTTGTCTCTCGACCGAGAAAATGTCAAATTCACACAGCATGAATTGCAAAACATCGTAGGGGAACCATGGCTCGATTGCCGGCTCACTCTGGCTTAATACCTCCATTGAGCCAAAATACAATGAATGAACAATAGTGGAAGCCTCTCGATGCCTCATAATCCCCTTCTTGGAACAAAAGGACAAAGGTCTATAATTAGGAATTACACAAAAACCGCCTCTCAATGGCCACAAATTACGAGTATATTCATGACCTTTTTCGTCCTTGTGTGGTTGAATCGAAGCATTACATGGTGTGTGTGTGGTCTACGCACGCTCCGCTACTGAATGATTGGGCGACTTTCGGTTCGGTGGTCCGAAATTACATAATGGTGTCTTAAGACGGCTTCTGTTTCCAGGCAGGGGAAAGAATTTGCATGTAAACAGGTCTTCCAGCGCCAACTGGATGACTGGTTAACAGTTTCTTTAGTGGTACCCTACAATTTGCATTAAAAAAAAAATTACACTGAATTAAATCATTTTTGCATTTCACAGTATGATCAACAGTCCTGGTTTAGATTGCAAATCCGTACCCAAAAAAAAAAGTACAAAATAAAAACACACTTTATTACGTCTCATCTTTTCTAATCTTCTCCTTGACTTCTTGAACCGTTTCCTTGAGTGACTCTCGATACGTCTTCTCTTTGCGCGGGGCGTGTTTGATGTACCCTTTCCTTCTCAGGTAACGTATCGTCATCTCCGTTGAGCCGACAGTCACGGTGTAACGCAGCGGTGTGAAGATCTTGTAAAGAGCATAAGCCATCAGGGCGTTGCTCGCCTTGGAGTTGTTGAGGGTCTGGACATGGTGTTCGCTGATGCCCATCTTTAACAGGAAGGGACCAATATCCACACCCCTGAGAAGAAAAAGGTAAAATGAAAAAAGGCAGTGAGGCCGTGTGGAGCAGGAGTAATTTGGACCCAAATCTCAGGCTTGATTTCTCAGGCTCTAAAAACAACGAAGCAGAAGGCATCACTGATGACATTTACAATAATGGAAACAGGGATATTTTGGAAATTATGAGATTTGAGTAAAATCATAACGTAATTCTACTTGAAAAATCGTACATTTCTGAGAATTAAAAAAAAAAATACACAGGTCAATAAGTACAACAAAAAAATTGAACCTGAAATTTTGGCAAAAAAACTGCAAACATCAAACACCTGGATGGATTTGGGATAGAGATGGTTTTATAAACCATTCCACCTCCAACTCTGCTAAACCCAACCATGCCAACTAAAGGTTTCGTTTGATTCTGTTGGGCTAGGGACTGGAACATTTACGCAATTTTGGCCATTTCCAACCATTTCTGTCAGACTAGTGACCAAATTTGTCAGATTTTTACCACATTAAGAAGTCAAAACGCATATATTTAAAGGACGTGGGATTGATCCCAATTGTGTAATGCGAGCGCAAACTTAAAAAAACCCCAAAAAACGACTGACTTATTTGAGATCTGTTAGTGTCAAGGTGTCACTTGAGAGTCACTTTGTCAAGGACTAGACAACAACCAATCATAGAGGTAAAAGATCTCCCTGGAGGAATCCAATGTAAACCAACGAAAAAAACAAGCTATTCCTAGCCCGAGATTGCGCTTTATATCGGTTGTGCAAAATGGTATTTGGAAGGTTAATCCAGAAGAGGGCGCTATTTCAGCAGGCCTTGATCTTAACCGAGGCCACCGAGGCCAATGGCCTCATGCCCTGTTGAGTTGGCCAGTATGCCCTTCAGAAAACCTGCACTGTCACTACCAACTTGGCCAGCATGCCCTTGTACAATTTCTCTGATTTGGCCAGCAAATGCCTGCCCCTGTTTTTCTTAAGATCGAGGCCTGTTTCAGGAAGATGAAGAAAAAAAAAACACCATCATGGACTTGAACAAGACTAATTTACCCTGACATGCGGAGTTGAAATACACAGGGCCTGTGGTTGTATTGCAAAGGCCATGGCAACATACATGTAGACCAGAAAAGCAGGCCTCGATTTAACCCACCGCAGTTGCTGTGGTGCCCTGTGCTTTTGCTTTGGTGCTCTTTACGTAAAGCTCTAGTATAAATTCAAATTTTCCTCATAGAAGTGCCCCTTATCAGAGGAAAAATTGCTGTGCCCCTTCAAGAGCAAAGTTCAAGCCCTGGGAAAGAATTTTTTTTTTTTCATTATTGATGGTTTAAATGGGCACCATGAAGGCAGCTAAAGTTGCATGTTTTCCAAGAGTGTTCAAGTCACAATTCCCTTGAGACCCCGTCCAAAAAACAAAACAAAAATGGACTTGAGACAGGTCTTGAGTCTGAGACAGGCCTCAAGTCCTCCAGCCACTAGCACTGGTACAGGGTACTAGCCCTGTACTTTGCAGTGACTTGCCAGCAGGAACAGTTGGCTTGTCAAGTCACTAGTCCGTCAGCTTTTCCACCAGTCTATATTTCGTTTGTGTGCCCGGCAAAAGGGCGTAAGGCCATACGCCCTCTTGCCGGGAACGTAAAGTAGTTTGTCCCAGTAACAAAAGGACGTAAGCAACAAAATGGCTCCTGACATGAAAAATATATCATTTTTGTTAGTTTTTTTGCTAGAATTACCCTGAAGACATGTTTCGCCATTCCCCATGCAGAATTCAACCTTTCTAGTATGACTTTTGCATGGCAACATGTTTACCAAACTTTGCCGCTCGTAATTCTTGAAACACAATATTTAACATAAATTGCTTATGTCCTTTTACCGGGAACTTTCCCTTAAACGTCCTTTTGCCGGGCACACGACGATTTCATATCAAATAGGGATACATTTTTCAACACTGAACAAGCCAAGCATCTAATAGCAAATCATTGTCATCAAGATCTGAGAGTGTTCTACAGTGGAAACTCCATCATGAAGACCAGCATGTTTCACCAAAACTGTTGAAAGGTCAAACGTTTAAAATAAAACAGACAAACATTATCCCCTATATTAGGTTTTGTTTCGTTTGAAAACCCTCCTACACACAGCTACCCCAGACTGCCATAAAGTACCATACTTTCTAGGCTAGCATTGGGTGCATGGGTTTCTACCGAAGATCGTATAGCGCTGAAGGCGCAAGATGTGTTACTCCCGCTGAATTGTGAAGTATGCACTGGACGCCATTTCAGTAAGCAAATCTTTTGATACAACAATAGATCAGTGCAGACAATGACCATTGCTAACAATGCTATAACAAAACATTTGCTTACTAAAATGGCGCCCATGCCGTACTTCACATTCCAACAATAGAAAGAGCTCCAGTTCCCCATCTTGCGCCTTCGGTGCTATATGATCTTTGGTTTCTACTGTTTGTTCAGCTGGTATTATGTGGAAACCCCATGGCTTGTGTACTGTGGACTTCATCTCCACAGACTCCTGTGGAATTTTGTGGCAAGAGCCAGTTGGGCAGGAGATTGCACTGTTATACCATGATAGGGTTTTAATACTTACATTTTAACGGTGTAGTAAAAAGCACCAAACCAGACTGGAGCAATGAGCCAATGCACAGGTATGAGCACGTAGCCATACGCCTTCATCATCATCTTCATCCGTGTCCAGTTACTCAACGGTTTCCCCGTCTCGTCATACTTAGCAACAATCGGCTCATCGTCCTCCTCCTCCTCCTCCTCAAGTTTCTCAGTTCCATCACTCGTGTCAACCCTGGCCGTGTCCTCACTGCCGAGAGATGTTCTCAGCTCATTCTCTTCATTGTCTTTCTTCTCTATTTTTGTGGAGGTGTTGATTCTGAGATGGCCACCACTGTGGAAGCCCCGGTGACTGAAGTCAAGACTCAAACCCCTGCACGCCAAGATGCAGCTGTCATCTTTGGTGGTATGATGTAACGTAATGCCCGATACTCCTGCTCTGGTTCTCAAGTGTTGTCGGGTGGAGAAGGATGTGATTGGTGCAAAATGATGAACGTTTTGGCTGGCTTGGAATGCTCTCTGGAGAGATGTTCCTAAGGAAGAAGAACACCAAGAAATAGTGATTATTTTTAAGATGCTGATTTTGCAATCTCAAGAGGGCCCACTTTAAAGGAAATGTACTTCATTGGTTTTGGGAACTGAAATTAATTCCAATCCTCTAGCTAAATACAACAAACCAGTTAAAAATGTTATCAAATCGATTGTGGCGAGTACATTAAAATGATTTTACGACTGGCTCATTTTGTCGTAATTTCATGAAGAGTCTCTGAGCTGACAATAGACCGATTGCGCGACAATGTTGACATGCGGTCACATGACCTCCTACTGGGTATAACGCCATACAGCTGATGGCAAAATACGTGAAAACGAGAGGAGGGTTATGACTAGACCCAGTAAATGAGGTGCTGTACTCCTTTTTTGAAATTTGTTGACATTATCGGTCGTACCAGCGTCCCAGGGAAACCTTCCAGATGAACAACCTATCATTTATTTGCTACGATTTTCTGCTCAAAATTGCCCAAAATGACAGCAAACAGGCAGCTGGTGTCCTGCGTTGACTGCGTAAAACAATGTGTAAATCAGGGCATCAGCGTACAGGCTATCCGCGGAGTGTTTAAACGTCTTTTGAAATCTAATGACAACAGTCGCTGCGGACGGGGGTTCAAAAACCCAGCCTCATGCTGCAAGGATTTATTCCCCCAAAACATCCATTTGGAGGACAGAAAATGATCATGAGTACCATCCAATTCCAATAGACCGATTGCGCGACAATGTTTACATGCGGTCACGTGACCCCCTATCGGGTATGACGTCATACAGCTGGTGAAAAAATATGTGTAAAATGGCTGTGACACAGAGTGAGTACGAAAACAATCGATTTTACTTTTGTTAAGTGATAAATTTGTTAATCAGCCCCTTTATTTAAAGTAGTATGTTGTGGCATTAATTTAAATCACATCTCTGTTTCATAACAAAATTCTACTAAAAAGAGGTTTTTTTAGCCATGCACTACCGGCGTCGGACGACTATTATGTAGCCACCTGCCTGTTATTTTGTTTGTAATGTTGGCCTAAATCACTATAAAAAAAGGATAAACAACGTTGGAAAAGTGAGCATTAATACCTATCCTTGCGAAATTTCAAATAGGCAAAGGAATCACACAGTTTTGGAAAGCAATTTCTTTTGATGATTTCAGCTTCAAAACTTTGAAATTTTTGTGTTGAAAAGTGTGTGGTGATCGCGGTCGTCTGGCCTAACGTTCCGTCGTGCACTGTACACATCGTGCACATTTATAACGGTACTTGTACAATTTTCAAGACTTGCTGGAACTGTCCTTACTGGCTTTATTCAGCCACTCGAAGGTCTCTGGTACAAACTCTGGAATATTTTTCACAGATTTCAAGCAAGAGAAGCCTTGATCGATTAAACTAAATGCATTAATCATCGTGTACCGTACAGCACTTTCCTATGGAGGACGTCGTGTGTGTTTACATATTATACCTAGATGTGGTCCCGAGACGCGGGTCGCACAATCGGTCTATTACACATTTTTTGCCATGATGTTTACCGTTGCACATGAACAATGAAACAGTGGCATTGCCTATCTAGTCTGTTTTGTGTTGCTGCAGTGTGCTGTTTAATTGCAAACTGTTGGTATCTTTTATCATGTCATTTAACACAAGCATGCATGCTTTTTAAAAAAGACAAGGAAACTAAGGAAAAGGCAGGGAAACTAAGGAAAAGACAGGAAAACTAAGGAAAAGACAGGGAAACTAAGGAAAAGACGGAAACTTAGGGAAAGACAGGGAAACTAAGGAAAAGACAGGGAAACTACTGTACATGTACATGTAAGGAAAAGACAGGGAAACTAAGCTAGATGGTGGAGTGCTTCTCTACATTATTATTAATATTATTAATTTCTGGTAATGAAAAAAAGGATGCCTCAAAAGCAGACTTAGTCACTGTAGCTTTGAAGCCTGAGGAAACCTGTAGATAATGTTGTTGATATCTGAACCAGTAACACATGAACACCGGGGAAAAACCCTATTCTTTCACTTAAGTGTTCTGGGTTCATAAACAGGGCAAACTAAGGAAAAGACAGGGAAACTACATGTAAAAAAAAGACAGGGAAACTAAGGAAAAGATACTTTTTTTTTCCTTGTCCAACAGGCGGGATTCTTTTGGCTGAACTGTTGGAATCTTTTTTCTTTGAGGGTACCGTTGGCACAAAGAAACCCTGACTTGACAATGCCAAGAGAACAAAGATTCTCTTTATTGGATCATTTGTTTTGTTTCTCGACCGAGAAAATGTCAAATTCATGCAGAGTGAATTGCAAAACATCGGCCTTTACCTACGGCATAGGAGTGGTACTAAACACGGAACCATGGCTCGATTGCCGGATCACTCTGACTTACCTCCATTGAGCTGAAAAACAATGAATGAACAATGGTGGAAGCCTACAGATGTCTTTAATCCTCTTCTTGGAACAAAAGAACAAAGATCTGTGAGCTGAAAAACAATGAATGAACAATGGTGGAAGCCTACAGATGTCTTTAATCCTCTTCTTGGAACAAAAGAACAAAGATCTGTAATCGGGGATTACACAAAAACCAACTCTCAATAGCGAGAAAATGCCAATATATCCTACATTTTTTTTATCTTTGTGTGGGTGAAACGAAGCATTAGGCAGCGTGTGTTTGGTCTGTGCACGCTCAGTAGTAGAATATCGAGGCGACCTTTGCTCCAGTGGTCCGAAATTACACAATGGCTTCCTAAAGCCCTAGCTCAACATTGGTAAGAAGAAAAACATAAATGGTATAAAGATAATGATGGTAGAAAACTTTCCTTGAAATATTTCTCCCTGAAGTGCTATCGTTTTTAAATAATAAATGAAGTAAGATACAAAATCAGTTTTCGTCTCAGTGAGACGAAAACTCTGCATAAAGGAAACATGCTGAATGTATTCTCACCGTGTTCTCGCAAATGAAACAACGAAATGAGCTAACATTTTCACAGGTTGGTTTTATTACAAATATCTTGATTTCTGCTAAGAATGGAAGCATTTACAGTCAGTTTACCAATGTAGAGCTGGGGCTTTAAGATGGCTTCTGTTTCCAGGCAGGGGAAACATTTGCGTGTTAACAGGTCATCTGCGCCAACTGGTTAAACATGCACTACCCACCCTAGTGCACAGGACCTACATGTGTATGGCTTACAGAAAAACATACCCTAAAATAGTTGAGAGAAATGTGCCAATGAAAATGGAAATAAAAAAATTGTCGACTACCATGGCTTAGGCCAAAGGTCAGAAAATCTGTCAAGAGAAAAAAAAAAATCTTTACCAGAGATATAGGGCAAGCAAGCTTTTCACAGACCAAATTGACAACAAACAACAAAGGAAAATTACCAGGAAAATAGTCAGGAAAACACAAGCTGAGTATGGGAAGAAAATCATTTCAGACTTCAAAGAAAAACCAGAAGCTTACTAAAGCAAGGTAAGAAGGAAACAGAAAGTTAAAGTGGGGGGTTACTCAGCTTGAATGAAGCGATGGGTCCTTCACTGATAGTGACAAGAAAGCTTCAGAAGTCCTCAGCGAATTCCTTGAGTCAATCTTCACCACCGAACCGGATGGTGACCCACCACAATTAGAAAATAGAACTAACAAACAAGCTACATGCATGTGACACCTGGTTTTTTAAAAACCAACTTTCTGACAAACAAAGAAACTTTCTGACAAGTGTCCTGGGATGGATGATGTCCATCCACAGACTCTAGCAATGTGCGGAGCAAGTAGTGTTTCCTCTAGGTATTATCTTCGAGAAATCTTTGGAAGAAAGCTACGTTCCACAAGACTGACGGGTTACAAAAATTTGTCCAATACTTAAGAAGGAAACCAGGACAAAAGCTGGAAATTATAGCCTGGTCAGTCTAACTGGCATAGCATGTTAAAACATAGAACTCCTGAATTGGAGATGAGTTAATTAAGCATATCAAGGATACTAACCTAATGTCCAAGGAGCAACATGGTTTTATGAAGAACAATTCCTGCATCTATTATAATGGTTGTGGTACCCGCTGCTAATAGGACTCAAACTGCCTCTAGCTGCCCGACTGTGCGGTTTTTTTCACAGGACTCGGGAAAGTACTGAGTATACAGTGCTTAACACACATCCGTGTATGGGTAAAAAAACACAAATAATAAATTCCTGCCTCGCTAACCTCTTGGATTTCATTGAGGACACAACAAGGTGCTTGGACCAAGACAAAGGTAGGGATGTCATCTTCCTAGACTACAACAAAGAATATTGATTCATTACCTGATCTCAGATTGATCACCAAGCTTGAATCGTATGGAATTTGTGATCACATGCTTGACTAAATAAGGGCTTTCCTCACTGATCGAAAACATATTGTGACTGTAGGGAGCTCTTCTTCTTGCCGGGTTGATGTTCAGAGTCACCGCTTTGAACATCAACAGGGATCTATCCTCGATCCAGTACTGTTTACTCTTTTTATTACTAACCTACCAGAGGTGTCTACTCCCAAGTTGTAGATCAGGGCACGAATTTGGGGGTAAAATTCCACAAGACTGCAGGGCTTGTAGCTCAAATTGTTTACCGGACCAGAATTTATTTTTCAAGACCAGAATCTTAATGAGAAAGAACTTTCTACAAAGTGTAAAATGGAAACTGTTTTTATAAGAGAAGATTTGTCTCATTTGTCTTGTGGGTAAGAATATTTTGATACTCAAGAGCATTGAAAGATATTGATCAGATTCAAAGTCAACGATTTGAACATCGTTTCTTGTATTTCTTTTTGTCAAAGATATTACACAGTGAGGTATTGTTATTCAATTGAAGAACACAAGACTGCCGGACTTGTCTGTTTGTGATGTTTACTGGCCCAATGCTAAAATCACTGACCTCGGGCCTGCGGTCCAGTGTCAAATTCGAGCCCTGAACATGTTTGCTAGTGATACCGAAGTGTGTATGCCCCCCCCCCCACCCACCCGCAGTAGCTGAATCTTCACTCCTGCAAAA
Organism: Marthasterias glacialis; assembly: GCA_911728455.2. Taxonomy (NCBI): domain Eukaryota; kingdom Metazoa; phylum Echinodermata; class Asteroidea; order Forcipulatida; family Asteriidae; genus Marthasterias; species Marthasterias glacialis. The sequence goes on along the minus strand of OU452222.1, from coordinate 17,998,147 downwards.
TGACCTAGACATTTTACTTGCATAGACGGCAAAATAGTCTTCAAAGAGTTTTTCAGTGACAATTGTAATGTGATAAATTTTGATGAAAAAAAAAGAACCCAAAGGGGACGTGTAGTGTGAACAGCACACAGCTACAAGAGAGCAAAGCTGAAAAAGATCTAGGAGTGTAGCTGGTGATTGTAAAAGCAATCTTCAGTGTACTAAGGCAGCACAGCTAAACCAATGAGCTCACTAAAGCTTATTAAAAAGAGATCTTTTCGGTAGATAAAGAGTGGTTTCAAGAGTATTTTTCACACGGCATCAGGCCACAAAATGGAGCCTTGTGTGAAAGTTTGGAGTCTGCCTAAATGAGGAAAGACATCAATGTTCTAGAGAAAATTCAGAGAATCTGGCACCCGAGCTTCTAAAGGACCTCTCCTACATGGAGAGATTACAAGCCCTGGACATAACAACACTAGAAGAAAGAAGGAGACAAGGTGACATGTAAGATTATTCATAACCAGGACAGAGTGAACCAAAGAGATTTCTTCTGAATGTCAACTGAAGAAAGACCTAGCATTTGCTACACCATATGTGGCAGAGTTCCTGCATTAAATGGGTTTCCTGTATGCTCTGTGTTAAAGAGATACGCATATAGGCTGGTAATCACAGATCTGTGATTACCAGTTAAATATCAGCAAACAGACTGTCTGTAGTCTGGCGACCAATACGTCGATTTGCACTTTCACTGACAATGTAGAGTTATTCCCCACACTGTGTAGAGTGTGTAGAGTTTTCCCACCATACTTAATCACTGTGTAGAGTGTTACGATCCGAAAATCTCCAAACTATCCGTGAATTGTAAGTAACTTAAAAAGCCTGGATTTTCTCCGATGCAACAAAGAAATCAAACAAGATCACACTGATACAATGAACAAAGAAACAATGTGATTTAACAAGTGTACAATGATTAGGATGGGTTCAAGTGTACAATTAAAAAAATACCTTATTTTACACAATAAATAAGATTATTAAGAGCTTAGCCTTGTCTCAAACTACGTAGCCATTTTCACAATCCTTACGCCATATGAAAGGGCTTAAAGTAGGCTACTTCACAAAGTTATATCAGACCTGATTTGACCTAGTTTCCTGTCCAAACCGGAAGTTCAAAATAAATAATATATTATAAAGCTCAATTTAACATTTTTATGTTAACTTTATCTACCATAATCCCGAAGACCTTGTTTTTGTGATATCACAAAAACTTACGTCTAGTTAAAACTGTTCCTACCAAACCCTCCTCAGAAATTCATCAATGAAGTGACTACTTTATCGTTTTATCTGTTTTGGTCATTGTCCTCGCTATTTTTGAGTTGGTGGAGGCTCACGACTCTACGCCACAAAAATGGTAGGCTATGTTAGTACGTTCCTAGTGCGATTCAGGATGCCGTACATAGTCATACTTTATTCAAATATAAAAAGTAATAAATAAATAAAAAAGATTATTATAAGAAACGGGCGAGACTTCGACAGGCAGAAGATAAGGCGAGGACTCAAAAGCAGCTCTCCAGGGACGGTACAAAAACAAACAGTTCTTGGACTTGGTGTAACTGAGCTGGAACATGGGGTGAATTCACCTTCAACAAACGACCAGAAATACACAACACAACAGGGACACAAGCTGGACTCCAGTCACAAAATTATGAGGGAAAAAAACCCCTCACAATAGGCCTACTGAACTAAAGACTGAGTTCAGAAAATATCTCTTCCGGAATAAAAATTCAGCTCTCAAAACTTCAATCTGTCAAGACGAACTTTATCACACCACTCCTCGGTCATGTTGCATCAGTCACCGGTACTCAATCTACGATAGATTCAAGTTCTCAAGTCCACAAAGTATTGAGTCCTGCCCGAATTTATCCGACCACCCATATTTAAATGATTTAACAATTTTCTACAAAATACTCAAAACTCGAGGACATAGATATTCCAGCAACTTCTTTTATGGACTAAATAGTTCTAGCTACTTCTTACAATTACAGCGTCGGTGGCGCTGTTTGTGATGAATACCATTCGGATTGCCATGAGTGCCTTGACTAACTAGTAGAGTACTACAAGTAAGTACTAGTACTACAACAGCAACTAGACATGATAGTGTCAGTGTCATAGACACAGGTCATACATGTACGCTTTTGATATAGTTGTGTCACAGGACCGTGTCACATGCGCATAAGTAAACATGGGACCCCAACGACTTAAATTAAACATGTTTTTTTATATTTTTTTTTATGGAAGTCGCCCAACACAAGGCACAAAGGCCACTCGAGGTGAGGGCTAAAAAAGAAAAAGAAAGGAAAAGAAAGCACAGAGAATTATGATTACAGAAGCCTATTCACATTGCGCTTGAACTGAGACAAATTATAGACAGCAGGGAAACAGGATGCAGGTAAGGAGTTCCAAAGTGAGGCAGTACGTGGAAAGAAACTCGTAGCGTACACCTTGAACCTGCATTTGGGAGTCACGACTGTATGACGATGAGATTTGACTGAGAAAAATGTTATTGTCATATCAGAGATTCTTCATAAAAAATTAAACTTCAGTTGCGATATTTGTAAACCTCCACACAGCTCCAGGCAGGTCGCAAACTGTCAAGAGGAAGAGGGTTACGACTAGACCCAGTAACTGAGGCGCTGTACTCCTTTTTTGAAATTTGTTGACATTATCGGTTGTACTGGCGCCCCAGGGGAACCTTCCAGATGAACAACCTATCATTTGCTACGATTTTCTGCTCAAAATTGCCCAAAATGACAGCGAACAGGCAGCTGGTGTCCTGCGTTGACTGCGTAAAACAATGTGTAACTCCGGGCATCAGCGTACAGGCTATTAGCGGAGTGTTTAAACGTCTTTTGAAATCTAATGACAACAGTCGTTGCAGACGGGGGTTCAAAAACCCAGCCTCATGCTGCAAGGATTTATTCCCCGAAAACATCCATTTGGAGGACAGAAAATGATCATGAGTACCATTAAATTCCAATTATTTTCATCCTTGGTATTTTGAGGAGCCAGGTCCAGGAGACGATTTCCAGCTATTTTGTCATGTCCTTGTTGTCATTTTGGGTAATTTTGTGCGGAAAATCGTAGCAAATAAATGATAAGTTGTTCATCTGGAAGGTTTCCCTGGGCGTGGGGCGCTAACTAGTTTTAACGATAGTGTCAAAAATTTCAAAAAAGGAGTACAGCACCCAAGTTACTGGGTCTTACCCTCCACACACACCTCAAGAGGAGGTACTCCTAGAACTATGAGGTTCGTTCCGCTATCGTCTCCGAACGAACCTCATAATAGTTCTAGGAGTAAAGAGGAGGAGGGTTATGGACCAGAGATAGCTCCACCTCTCTCCATGCTACTCCTCTCACCTCTTGACGAAAATACACTGCGTTTTGCATGCAAAGTCTAAGTAGCAACTTACGGGATACAAGAAGATCTTGATTAAACCATGGGGCCATGTTTACACTATGACTCAATGAGTTACATCATCATCTACAGACGATGTCGTAGAGTTTAAATCAGAAAATATCGTTCCCCCCCCCCCCCCCCCCAGTTAAACTCTACCATTTTTGTTTAGCAGTCGGATCTTGCGGACCACACGGGCAACTCTTATCCAAACTTACCTTTTACAGATGAAAATCTCCCCTTCAAAATCGTCAATTCTGGTGGTACAACTGCTCTCAGTTTACTGAAACTCCGACACATCGCCATGCTTGTTTGTTGTGCTACAGAAGGCGCTTCGGAGCATGCGGCGATTCGCACGTATGCCACAGAAATGTAAATAGTGAGAAAATACTTAGACGTCTTCCTTAATTCAACCAATAGTTTGAATACTGCCTAGTTAGGTTACCAGACTAGTACTTGCTAGTCGACTGGTGCCAGAAATCAGTGGAGCGGCACAAGAAAGGGTCATGTGGTGTGGTGACCCAACACGAGAGGTCACACGAGCGAAAGAAGTTCAAATCAAAGTAACCAAAACGAGACTGGAACGGCTAAAGCGACGGGAGGGGCGTGCGGAGAAGGGGGATGGGGGTGTGACACTTAATATCAGGCATGCCTTTTATTTATTTATTTCCTAGACCTACCTTTCAAAGCAGGGGAAAAGCCTCGCCCAGTTTCATTTTTGCCGTATTAGTAGCCAAATAAGATCTCAATATTCAATTGTAGGCCTACCGATTAATTGACCGATTTACCAAAACCCATCAGCCATTTTTGGTATAATGGTTGCTCATAACAACCATCTGTATCAGCAACTCTGTCCATGAAAGAATTACGAGCTTCAACTATTTTCCCAAAGGAGGGCCTAAAAGGCCGTCATCTTGCTGAATATAATTAAACAGGGTAATGGAAGGGCTCACATGTAATCATTTACAGTTGGCTTATATTCAACACTAATAATTAATCGAATTTCTTCACACTTAAAGACTTGATTTATTTACAACAAGAACAAAATATAGGCCTAATAGGTTAAAAGCCACATCTCAACATTGGTAAGAACGAAACACATAAATGTTAACATATTTACATATACTTTACATGGTGTAAAGATAATTGTGGTAGAAAACTTTCGTTTAAAAATATTTCTGCCTGAAGTGTTATCGTGTTGAATAATAAATTAAATAAGAGCAAAAATTTATTTTGTCTCATGTGAGACCCAAACTCCGCTTTTAAGAATGCGTTCAAAAAATGCTGAATGCATTTTTACTTCTTTCTCACAAATGAAACAACGAAATGAGCTGACATTTTCACAGGTTGGTTTTATTACATATATCTTGATTTGTGCAGAGAACGGAAAAATTTGCAGTCAGTTTACCAATGTTGAGCTGGGGCTTTAATCCAAAGTTTAAATAAAAGCAATAACTGGGGGTTGTGTTTCACAATAGGCATATTCATCTAGTATTGAACGATGGCGGCGTAGAGACCGCTTGGCAGACGGAGCAGGAAATCAAATAATTGGAATATTCTTTTCAACAAGCCAGGATCTATACTCTGTTAATCAATCTATAGTACCGGTTGTATCTACTGCATACGCTTATTTACTATTAAAAAATAATGTCAGTCATCGGTGGTAGGTGTTAAAGGTAGAACTGCAAAAACTAGGGTGTTAAATTGATTCTCTTGGCATCTATATGTGACAACACCGACATGGTGTTAATTTTACCAGCGACAAAGCAATGGTGATAACTAACACCATGTCGGTGTTGTCACATGTAGGTACCAAGAGAATCAATCTAACACCCCAGTTTTTGCAGTGAGGCCTGACTGTATGACACGGCTTCTTTTCGAGGTTGGAAAAATCTTATGCACAATTTTTAGTCTAAAGCTCAAGACTTCTCATATCAACTTGATGTACCAAACTTTCTGAGAAATGTTTTTCATCTGATCAGCGGCGAAACTATTACGGTAACATGCCAGGGGGCACAAGGGGTGCACTATTTTTTTCTAGGGGGCACTTCTGGCCAACTAAAAATGTTCACTTCTCCCGAACAAACACCTTTTCAGCGCTCTTGTTTATGCCGTTCACTATTTTTTTTTTAAAGATTAATCTGACGTGTGAGGTAAAAACAAATACAATGTCTGCGCGCGTCTAATTAGAAAAATTAGTTTACAAAAAAAAACACATTGAAGTTACTACCTATAAGCTTATGAAAATGTAAGATTTATTCTGGTAATTTTTAATCTCAAAAGTCCAAATTTCTAATGGGGGCCGCCCCCCCCCCCCCCTTAGTTACGCCATTGCGTCTGATACTGCCGTTAAGCCCTTATCATAAAAGCAATGGTCCACAAATCTCCTACGTTGATAACAGCGTATACCTATAGCGTTGTGATTCTAACGTTTGGAAAAGGAGGGTAGAAATGAACGGACACTTGAAAAAGCAAAAGAACACACTCAGAAACGGAGAAATATTTACCTTAAAATGGCGGCTGCCCACCATTGAATTGTTCAACTTTTATAGTGTGTGCTGCGATCCATTAATTTACAGCGCAATGAGTGGTAATAATAGAAAGAAATTGTTGTTTTTATAGATTAAAGGTGGATTCCGTATAGTGGCGTAACTAGGGGGGGGGGACACAGTTGCACGCCCCCCCCCCTCCAACTGATGTCCGTGCTTCCGGGTGCCCCATTTGAAATCTGGACTTTTGAGATTAAAACTTACCAGAATAAAATGTTACATTTTATGAGCATTTACGTAGTAATGTCAGTGTTTTGAGAACTATTTTTAATTATTTACACGCAGAATGTATATTTTGTTTTACCTCGACACGTCTCAGACACTGAAAAGGGGCTCGTTTAGAAAAAATACAAACGGAAACTACAGTTTCATTTGGCCAAAAGTGCCCCCTAGGAGAAATGGTGCCTCCTCCTCGTGCCCCCCTAAAATTTTACCCTAGTAACGGCGCTGATTCCGTAAGATTAGAGACAATAGTCAAGCTTGATTCTACACCTTTAGCATACCGACTCATTTTAGGGAGGCGGGGGAAAATGAGGCAATTTATATTCACGTGTGGAAATTTACGATCTCATAGGGGGGGGGGGGAAGGGGAATAATTTTTGTATGGGCGGATCCTGAATATTTTTAGGGGGCTTAGAATCAAGAACGATTTTTTCAGTACTACGAAATACAATGAGATAATCAAATGGTATAAAAAGAAACTCAAACAATCAAGCCCTTGGGGTTTGGGGGCCCGCTAAAGGGCACCGGAATTTTTTTTTGATTCTGTCAGAATTATGTATTTCTCACAGATGCGGTTATTATGTTCGCCAACCTTGTTCTCATTGGAAACGCTCCGTACCGTCTTCTCCATCAACAATATGGTCGAGCAAGGTACACTTAAGAATAATGACGCGGTGTGTTCCAAACAGCCATGGAAAAGACTGGTTTATGTTTTTGACCTTCATAAGCACATACTCACTGATGAAAATTCTTCAAAATGGGCTCAATTAAAAAACGAGAATCCAATTATGCTATTATAATTGAAATGGCATTCGCGTTCCCATGGTAATACTGCAAACAGTCTTTTGTTGACACCGTTGCCAGTAGCGTGTTGCTATAAAAGGAATGAATGGAGAAACAAAGGCCCGATGGAATTCAGGCCCCAGGCGATTTAAAAAAAAAACTCATTCATTTTGTGTAAACTCTTATGAAAGGGCAGGAGAAAAGGAGTCTACGGGGAAAGTTAATAGTGCAAAGATGAATACTATTGAAATTTTGCTCCTTATTTTGGGCTTTGGTGGCGGCCGTCTGTTGGCTGAAAACTGCCCTCCTAACTGGCACCAGCACGGCAAGTCATGTTACTTCATCATAACGGACACGATGGATTGGTACAAAGCAAACCGCACTTGTGCCGAGTCACGAGCAAACCTGGCCATCCCAAACACACAGACCGAGCAGGAATTTATTGGGGAGTTAATTTCAAGCACTTCTCACGTTACGAGTCTCTGGATTGGTTGCATCAAACAGGAGGGCGAATGGAAACACTGCCCGCAGAAAGGAAACAACAGGAGCGCTTTTGAAAACTGGGATTCTGATGAACCGCGTCCGGACGGAGACTGTGGTTTACTTTGGCTGTATAGTGATGGTAAATGGGGCAGTTACGAGTGCACTTCTGCTACAAAACACGCGATATGTGAGCTCCCTGTCCCGAGAAGTAGTCAAACCCCGATGTTTAGCCTGGAGACCGGCAGTGATGGCCGCCTCTCTTCTCAGTGTATGCTCAACCACGTCATGGAGCGGCTGCCGGGTAAGGGCGTCGTGTCGTGCGGGAAGGCTTGCCGATCACACCCACGATGTCGCTCCTTCAATCTGCGGCAAGATGGAGGGAAGCTGGTCTGCGAGCTAAATGAGGCGGCGCATCGGGAGGCAGCGGCTGTAGGAGATATGGAAGAGCGGGAGAACTGTTACTTCTTCGGTTCGGCAAGAGAGGTTTTAGGTCGACGTTAGGCCTACTCCAGTACGAGAAGAACGTCATCTGGAAGAAGATGATTAATTTTAAAAAAAACTCGGACGGAGTTCCGTACACAAAGAAAAAACCCTTCTTAATTGTTTCGATTTCAATGTTCAATGTTTAAAGGGAAATTACAGCGTAAAAATAATCATAAGTGGCAGTTACTAACAGCGTGCATGTAAGTATATTTTGTAAAAAACATTAGAGCTAAGAGATGTTCATGTAACTGTGGGCAGACTCTTTCACTTGTAGAACTGTATTGATTTACTTTTTGCAACTCTAAGATATATGAAACCACCTGCGAAAAATATATTGCGCCACTCTGGTTTTGGTTCATCCGGTGGGGCAACTGGAGGTTTTGAAGGTACATCTCACATAAATTTACACAAATATTCACGTAAATGTTTGCAATTTTAGTCATAAACCGTGAAATTATACGCCAATATTTGCGCAAGTATTCACGACTTTGGACCAAGTCGCAAATATTTACGACACGGGCAAAACCCAGAGGGGTGGGGTATGGGGTGGGGGCTTCAGAACCCTTGCCCCCAACAAATGAGATCGAAGAAAACTCCTTGTATACTCAAATCCATGTTAAAAAATATCTTCTGAAAATGAATAGAAATGTGGTTTTATTAAGTCTGTAACCAAATGAAACATCTTTCGTCCGCACAGTCAATTAAAGGCCTTGTCACACAGGGCAAGGTTCAAGCTCAGTCGGTCATCGGAATCGTATAGCGAAAAACGTCATTAAGTGTTTTCAAACATGACAGACTCGCAAGATCAAAACTAACAGCATCACTCATTTCTCAAACTAATTACAGCAACCTAATTATAGTTCCCGCCTTCGTGCACCACCGGACATCCCAGTATTTAAGCATCATGCAGCATCAGAGTCCAGCATTCTCCTGAAGACGATCAGAGTACACTGATCGAAACGTCGAGACCACTCCGGCTCTTTTCAGAGCCAACACTCCTCCCAAAAGAGATTCAAACACATGGTTGTACCCGCAAGTTTACAACTACAGTTAATAGTGTATTCTTAGTCTCCTACACCATGCTAAGCTTCAAACATCGCTTAATTGTAGCAGTTAGGCAAACATATTTGAAGGGAAGTTTTCCACCAAGACCACTTTATACCATATAAGTTACATGTAGGCCTATGTGTAAATCTGTATCATTTATATTTGTCCATTTTACCAATGTTAAGTACATGCACCCTTTAAATATATGAATATTGCAGCAATGTTTTATTTGATTACTATTTTTTTGTCTTTCTTTGTTATTAACTCCGAAACATCCGACCTCACAAGGCCACGCCACAGTGAGCCAATCCTCATTTTGATGATCGATGATCTTGATTAAGGATCTTGATCGATGACTTCGGTCGTCCCTCTGTCATTTACAAATCGATCAGGGTCTATGTGGTTGATTTATTCACACGTGGACCCAATTTAACAAGGCCGTCAAAAAGAACTTAATATCAAATTTTCTTGCCAGAGCACACAATTATTGGGACACCAGTCAGAACAACGTTAACTACATGGCGTTTTCGTTGGTACTGTTTATCTACTAAGCAAAACGGTCTGTGTTTAGCAAACTTTTATGATCGCCAACCTGATGAATATTGGTCCCAGCTTTATGAAATATTGTACTTGTGAGTTGTAGTTGTGCTTCGATCAATAAAAACAAACGAATTCTAAATGATATAGATTTGATGATTGATTGTTCTGTTTTATACAATTTGCAATATTGAAATCGCTAATGAAAATCATGTTGGTCAAATAATGTAGATATAAGTAACTTTTCTGTTGTCGCAAAGCCTAAATCGTTTCGACCAATGGAGAATCACCGAATATTTATATATATATTTTTTATTATAACTGACATACAGATCCTTGTCATTTGATTGGTGGAACTTACATCACGTGTCATTCACTATTACTCCCATCTGCATCGGCAATCCAATTCACCCATGGGGAATAGTATTTCCCATTCAACAGTTAGAATCATTCTTGTTAAAGGAGCACATGTGCGAAAGGTTGTAACATCATTAGACTGTTTTGCGGTCCTTACATCGTTCTCTTTTGATAGGGACCGGTAGTTACTACCGATATGGCGCTTTTGATTGGCCCTCGAGTGCGCGGGAGCAGTAACAATTTTCCAGTTTTAGAGATGACGCGTGGCTATGCTCGTGACGTGTGCATGCTGTAGTTTGACACTAACACACGTGTGTATCGCAACCCTTTACCCGGACATACCGGTAGTGAACCAACCTTCAACATCAAAATCCAAGCCAACTTTAGAAGAACATCGTCTCCACGATCATCGGGGAGATTCTGAGATTCTGCGTCCGTCATGTTTTGTGTAAAGGCCGCATTGCTTTATGGGATTACGTAGGCCTATTATGATAAATATGTATATGCTAATTTTCATTACCCGCTACCGGTCCCTTTATACAGTCAGAACGAAAACGATGTAGGGACCGGGAACCAGTCTGCAATAATCATCACACTCCGCGTATTAAGTGCGAAATTTTGACTGTTCCATTTCACTCGGCTTCGCCTCGTGAAATGGATCTGGAACAGTCAAAATTGAACTCTGAGCCATTTAATATTTGAATACAATAACGCCTTGCGCATTACCTTGAAATCGATATTTTGGTTCAGTTTTGAGCAAGGACAAACATCTTAGTTTTATTCAAATTTACCTCACTTTAGTAACGCAGTCTAGATATAGCAGTCTTTTATAAACCTGTTTTAAAGCTACGCTGTCTGTATAATGGTTCAGCATACAACTGTTCCATGTCTTTTTTTAATAGTGTTGACTTTTTAGTGGTGTTTTCTTTAATTTTTCAAACTGTTGTGATTTCGCCATAAACTCATTATTTTAGTCGCTCCAAATTAAAAGCTCGTCAATCTTGCTTTGATTGGTCATATTTTTGTACGTTTATTAAAAATCTGACCCTTTAAAATTTTGTTTAAGAGAATAACTCACAATTTGGTTTCTGAAAGAGTATGTAAATTCGCTGTTTTTGTCTAGTTTATCAGAAACGAAATATGATGGATTTGTAGTCCGGCTTTTACGTTTTAAGTTTACGTTGAGAAAGCAGCCTTTAGACGGACCTACTATCCTCTTTGATCGAAAAGACAAATCTTGCAGCCACTTTTTCAGCGCTCTTGTTATGCAAATGATAAATACACTGTCTGCATGTAAATAGAGTTACGCCATTGGCTGGTGAACCGGCTAGACTAGCTCTTTTCTGTCAGCTTTAAGCAGGGAAGGAGCACATTTTATTTTTGTTGGTAATTCTCTCTATTTTGCAGTCTGGTTCCCTGACCAAAGATTCCATGACGACTCTTGATAAAAAAACTTATGTCAGGCATCACCCAAAGCTAAACATAGATTTTGACGCAATATATAAATATTCATTACTTATCACCAACGGTGAACGATGTCATAACATAAAAAACGGTACGCTGATGACGGGCTTTGTTTACTTTTTAAAAAGCCTGGGATAATCAGTTTGTAAAAATGTTACAATATATTCAAATATTGTGTTGAATTTGTTGTGGGAAAAAAGGAAAAGAAAAACGATAATGGGATGTGTCTGCAAATTTTTGATTTTTTATCAACAAAAGAAATGCCCGACCATCAACGACACTGTCCGAATGGTGACGACAACGAGTTCGGAGCATTTCGGATATTTTCGGAAAAGGATGAATTCCTCCTTTTTTGTCACGTGACATTATTTGGGTGATACCCGACCCTAAAATCGACAGAGAATAGTCGGAGAATTTTTGGTATGGGAACCAGATTGTCTATTTTAGGGAGCATGGCTCTGGCCGTGCTCCTAGAGTTGTGTGAGGGTTAGCTATAAGGAAACTCACTGTGAGTAGATTGTCTTGTTACTAATCATTTCATCAGAGAAATATTGTATCGTTTCTTGAAAACTTGTGTATTAGGGTAGCGTGTAGCAAGCCACATTTTGACCCTTGACCTTCGCATTTTAATTAGGGAATAACAGTGCGAGGACCCGGTCTTCACTGCTTGGTAATGACCGGGGTGGTGGCTGGCCGCTGTTAACGACCAAGCCGGAGGCGCGGTCGTTAACAGCGGCCAGCCACCACCCAAGGTCATTACCAAGCAGTGAAGACCGGGTCCTCGCACTGTTATTCCCATTAATAAATACCTTTTTAACGAAATAAACGGCTAAAATTTTCTTGTTTTGTTAGCCGGTCTTTATATCGCCGTTAATACACCCCCACGTGATCACATTTTGACCAATCAGAATCCACAAACTGTCCTAGGTATTTATTAATTGTACTTATACTAGTATTTTAATCTAAAGTGGCTGTACTGTGCTGTGGTAATTTTTGAGAAGTCTAATACAGTAACACAAAGTCGTTGTGCATTTTATTCTGTATGTGGTGAATGCCGTCTTTGGTTAGAGGACCGGCCTCCTTCCCGTGCCTCTACATTTCTATATAAAACAATAATAATGCAACAACAATAAATAAATAAACAATTGTTTGCTAATTACTTTAGATGCCGTGGAAATAGTACTTACTATAATAACACAAAATATGTAGTACTATTTACAGGGCCCCAAATTGAAACTGTTTGTGTATACTCTTGGTAAAGATATGTAATAAATAATTGTTTTTTATTTTTAATTATTAAAAAAAATACATAACTTAATAAATAAATAAAGCCAAGAGCTGTAATGCACGTCGATCCACAGCAGGTAATTGGTCACTCCAACCATTGTGCGCTCGGCTGAAGGTTACAAATAAGACCTGATCTTATTAAACAGCCGTCTATTTGGTGGTTTTAATCACTTTTTAATTAATAAAGCGATCCCAACAGGGTTCCCTTGGAAACGGCAACAATGGACGAAAAACATCACCAAATTATTGTATTGTGCCTTTCGCTTGGCGCGCGTTGCATTCTGTATTAGAAGGCCTCTGCGCTTAGACCGTTAGACGTATTTGCACCTTTGGAGAGCAGCCATTAGATTGAATAAGAAGACAGTACACAAACAAAGAAGGAAAACACTTGGGTTCTGCTGTAAACTTGATGATGGTTTGCTCACTGTATCCGATTTTTGGCCTTATCTTTTGCTTTCTGGCGGCAGCTGAAATCTGCCCTCCTGATTGGCACCGATACGGCGAGTCATGCTACTTCATTATAACGGACAAGATGGATAGGAACCAAGCATATCGCACTTGTGCCGAGTCACGAGCAAACCTGGCCGTCCCAAACTCACAATCCGAAGAGGATTACATCTGGGAAATGCTTTCTAAACAGTTAAATCTGACGGAATCGAAAGTTTTCTGGATTGGTTGTAATGACATCGAGAAGGAGGGAAAGTGGCAGCACTGTCCGCTGAAGGGTGAGACCAACGCTTATGAGAACTGGGCGGGAGGGGAACCGAATGACCATGGACTGGGAGAAGATTGTGCTGTCCTTTCCGTGGATTCAGGTCGTTCCTGGAATGATTACGGGTGCAGAGCTCACATTTTGGGCTTATGCGAGCTCCCTGTCAGCATCATCCGTGTATTCGACTTGCAGACCGGCAATGATGGCCGCCTCACTTCTCAGTACATGCTCCATCACGTCATCAAGGAGCTACCGGGTAAAGGCGTCGTGTCGTGCGGGAATGCTTGCCGATCACACCCACGATGTCGCTCCTTCAATCTGCTGGAGCAAGATGGAGGGAAGATGGTTTGCCAGCTGAATAACGCGACTCGCCGAGAAGTGGCTGATGGAGATATGATGGGACATTGTGGAAAATGCTACCTCTTCGATTTGTAGAAAGATACTGCAGACTCGACGGTACATTAGTATAATGGATTGGACGAAACATGAATAATATCAAACGTGGGTGTTTCCATAATGTGATATCACTTTGGTTGAAAGAAATAACAGCTATACCAACCAAACAGTAAACGTCGGTCTTTCGTGCGCCATTATTATTGTTATTGGTATATTTTTATTGTTGTCTTTAGTGATGCTAGCTGTTTAATTAAACTTTGATCAAATTTTTCAACTTTTTAAAATACTGTGTGTCACTAAAGTGTACCGCAGGGGTCATTATCAAAAGGCAGTCGATGCGGATAGTTTGAGTTTCGCGCCCCACAAAAAAAAAACCTTCTATGGTCTACGGAAACGTTAAAGGGCCACAACGAAACAAAATTCAAGATGCCATCTCTCGCTATCTTGCTACCTCAAGATATACTATATCTCGCCGCGGCGAGTTACCATCTCGGTGAGTAAATAATGCGACCGCGCAGCCCAGGGATTTAACTGTATCAGAATTACATTGTGACTCTTGGGTTGAGCCCAGCACGATTTCCTGCATGGAATTAATGCTGTGAGAAGACTTAATATCCATGTGACCCGTTAATGTGACGTTGAGTGACATACACTCTCAGCGAGGTCCAAAACGCGTGTACCTCATGAGAGCGCCTGAATAGGGTAGGGACCCATGCCTAGCCAGCTAGCTAGCTACACTAATGGAAAGTGTACCTAGACACTGGAATCAAGAAAAGCTATAAAGTTTTGCCTCCCAGAAACAAAAGCTAATTAATCAAAACTTGATCAGGAAAACCTTACAAAATAAGTCAAAACGGAGGTTAAAACACCTCTGCACGACGACGTCTATCTCTCGTGATCCAAGAACGCATTGTGTGACCATGCAGATAGTAACTCCCCGCGGCGAGATCTCGCCGCGGCGAGATAGTAACTCGCCGCGGCGAGATAGTAACTCACTGCGGCGAGATAGCATCGTGAATTGTTTTTCTTTTCGTTGTGGCCCTTTGGCGCTTCCGTAGAAATAGCCTCTCCGGAGCGCAATTTGTTTTTTATGCAGTCCAGAATTGCCATCCTAAACAAACAAAAAATCATTCTTTTTTAAGGATTCCCATTGAAAATCATTACGACAGTGGCAATTTCGGACTGCAGAAAAAAACTCCGGGGCAAACGCCTGGTGGCGCACTATAACAATGATTGTGAATCGGCCGAAATGATTTGTGGGTAATAACTGAATAAAGGCGAAGACCGCTGCATCAGGAAAAGAAATCGATCTTCACTGCGGCTGGAAAAAAATCCTAATAGAGTGTCACCCCTACCTGTGACAGAATTATTTCGATGGGTCTCTGCATTGAACCGTCTAAATACAGTGTAAAGTCAACAGTACACCCGCGAAAAAAAATGTCACGTGCTATTGTGTACGGATCATTCTTATTAGTACTTTGTGCAGAATACCTGGTAAATGTCAATTGATAACGTACTTCTGAGCATGCGCACATTTCCGGGAACAATGGATTTACGTGGTAAGTCTGCTGCCATCTTCGTTCTTATAAGTTTCCCATTGGTGAGCGACGCCTGCTATGACACAACGTGCTGTATGTTTCCCCGAATGATCGTCGAAAACTACTCACCACTAAATAATGATCCAGTGATGGGCACAAATTGAAATTCTTTTAGTCTTTATCATGTTGGTAAGTGATTACGTTTTGGAGCCGGAAGTGCAGTGTAACGAATGTTCATGTACATGTATGTACATGTATACATGTATACACCATTCGTTTACATTGCACTTCCGGCTCCAAAACGTCATCACTTACCAACAGGATAATTAAAAACAAAAATGTAGTTGTGTTTCGTAATCATATTGTAGATATTATATCTTAACAAACTTTATTCTTTTGGTTATATCCTACACTACACCGTTCTACCCTACACTTTTTTAAGATACTCAGTGCTTTTCCGAGTCTCAACGGGAAAAAGAACCACAGTCATACCGGTACTTCTCAGGTGGGATTCGAACCATTGATCCTCACATTCTAGAACAGATCTCTCAGCCATCACCAAGCGTGTACGGTAACAAGAGGCACATTCGAAAAATGTAATTAGCAAGCAATTTAACTGATAGTTGCATCCGGAATATAGATAACTAAACCACATAATTATATGGTGTCACCGCAAATCCTTAATACCTTATTTTATAATTATATATAATTCTTTTGTGGCAGAATACTTGTAGTTTGTTATTATGTTATTATTATCATAATATCATTCTTCATAAATTTCCAGGTAGAACTCATTGTTTTTATAGATGAGTTAACATTCCATTCACAAGAAGCAATTCAAAGTAAAACAAAATTGTATAAAAAGAATGTCGCAGACTATAATTTAAACACGAGGTGAAACCTGGACTATTCCATTTCACGAGGTGAAGCCGAGTGAAATGAAAAAGCCAGATTTCACCGAGTGATTATATTTTGCGACAATGCACGAACGAAATGCATTCAATATTTTGTTTCATGTAACTTACACATAGATCCTTGTCATAGTTTTGAAGCTGAAATCATCCAAAGAAAAGGCTTTCAAAAAATGTGTGATTCCTTTGTCTATTTGAATTTCAGCAAGCCTAGGCATAAATGCTCACTTTTCAAACGTTCTTTACCCCCCTTTTTTTATAGTGGTTTACAAAAAAAAAAAAACACGCGGGTTGCTACATCGTCGTCGAATACCGGTATTGCACAACTCAAAATAAACCTCTTTTGTAGCAGAATACTTGTAGTTTATGAACCAGTAATATGATTGAAATCAATGTCACAACATACAACTTTAATAAAAGGGCTTAGTAACTGTGTTATTATAACCAAAAGCCGACTGTTGGTGTGACTCTGTCGGTCACATCATGCATTTGCACGTAGTTTGCCATCAGCTGAGATGACGTAGTACCCACTACAGGTCACGTGATGACATGTAAATATTGGTCGCGCAATCGGTATATTATCCGTATAGGACTTTATTTAAAAATGATGATGACACGTGACGTGTGTTCCACCAATCAAATGACAAGGATCTGTGTGTTGTATATATATAAAAAAAAGTTAGGCTGATTACGTCTAAATTTTATCGCTGTAACGACAATATTAAAGGTTATACTTTAATAGTGCCATAAATGTACGTCTTAGATTTAATCATATTATTATAAATAAACATTCATCTCTATACTTGCATTAATATGTATGTGTTTTGTTCTTATACAAACAAATAAAATGAAACAACATGAAGCAACGAAAGCTTATTTGACACTACTGAGCCCCGTGATATCCATAGAATGAGTACTCAATAGCGGGCGCACTTTATTACTAACTACTGTATTCTTGAGCAAGACCCATGAACCGCATTTTAGTGTTTCATAAATCAGCAGTTAGCACTGAAAATTACCCTTTCACCATTCGTGGATAATCGCGATGGGACTCCAGAGAGTGCAAATACTTTACACTTACAAACTTTACAATCGAGCTATCGTGACCAATGTCTGCATACACATTCCAATGGTATTATAAAATACCTCAAACTGATCTCAGCACTGACAAGCAACATTTTACGAAGAGTCAAAAGATAGCAGTCGAAGAGTCATCAACCTGGGTTGAGGGGGCAGTTTAAATTCCTCCATTATCTTCCATCTTTCCCCCCATTCTTTCAATTTCTCTTCCGATCGTCATTTTCAGGGTACAACGAATATTCGATCCTCCTTCAAATCAAAACTGAAGCAATTACCAAGGCGTTGGTTATCAGTTAGGCATTTGTTTTTGTTCCCCTGCAAATCCAAGCAGATTTGTTCTATTTTATTTCTCCATCCTTCTACATCTATCTTTTTCCACTGATGTATCGTGCTGGTCGAGGCCAATTTCTACAGATCGAACATGTGGTATAGTCCTATTTGTCTCCATTTTCTTCGTCGGTCGTTTTTTGATTAGTCTTGTTACTCGGCGGGCAAACTATCTTACCTCCGTCTTGTTCCAGCAGATTGAAGGAGTGACATCGGGGGTGTGACTGACACGGCAGGGCGCCATTTCCTAGTAACTCTTCCATGGCGCGTTGAAGCAGGCACTGGGGAGTGAGGCGGGCGGTGTTGTCGGTCTGCGGGGTGGATACCGGGGTGGATACCGGGGTGGATACCGGGGTGGATACCGGGGTGGATACCGGGGTGGATACTGGGGTGGATACCGGGGTGGATACCGGGGTGGATACCGGGGTGGATACCGGGGTGGTGGTGATGGCAGGGAGCACACAGACTGCGTAGTTTTCAGGATAGGTGCAGTCTTGATCGTCCCATTTACCATTCTCAGGTTCCCACATCACTCCACAATCAGCTCCGTAACCGTTATTTGGTTCCCCTGTCGACCAATTCTCATAACTGTTGGTATCACCCTTCAACGGACAGTGCTGCCATTTTCCCTCCTCCTCGATGTCATTACAACCGATCCAGAGACTGGTGGGTGGCACCTGTTTGAACTCTTTTTCTGCAAGGTCCCATATGAAATCCTGTACAGACTGTGAGCGTGGGATAGCAAGGGTTGCTTGCGACTCTGCACATGTACCAACTGCGTCGTGCCAATCCATCTTGACCGGAAATATGAAGTAACAAGACCCGTCGTATCGCTCACCGGTAGGACATTCAGTTGATGCATCGGCCAAACCAACACAAACAAGAAGACTCGTGAGTCGAATAAGATTCATTCTTGTTTTTTTCACAGACATCGACATTATACATAAGCAGTAAGCCACGTCTGATCACCAAGAAAGAGTCAAAATGGCTGCCGGCTGTAGGTCCTTCAAGAAAATCGATAATGGGAAAACCAATTTGCCGCCTGCAAGGAGAAACTTAATTGTAAACAATTTGAAATGTGGCCTTTGCCTTTAGAACGTCAAGGGCTACGCTTGCGTGTTTCCTTGGCAACTATAGAACAGTTTTACTTTATTGATCAACAGTTTTAATTTATCGATCATTATCTCCATTCTCCAATGTTGAGTGCACAAAAACAAGAAAAAAACATCAACTAAAATCTAAAACAAAACTAACTAGTTTAAAGGTATTAACGTCTTGGTTTGTGGAAGAGTACTAAAATTTTATAAAGTTTAGTTTTAGGTAAACATTATTAACCTTCAAGGGAAATTGTAATTCATCAATAGAAGTAATGTTTTTCGGAAACACAGACCAACACGCGATATCAATTATTTTGTAGGGCAGTATTTCGTACGAAATTACTTTTCAAAACAATAGATCTCTTGTTTAAAGGTAAGCTTAGAGATTTATCCATCCACTATAAAAAATAAATAAATAAATAAATAAATAAACGGTGAAATACTGCGCATTTTGGGTCAATAATAGCATTGGTTACCGCCGGCCAGCCTGCGGACCAAGTTGATAGATGTTTTTTTTTCACAGGACTCGGGAGATTAGGCATATACAGTGCTTAACACATATCGGTGTATGGGCAAAAAAAAACAACAACACAAATAATATTCTGTTCCAAGTTGTAAACCTGCTCCAAGTTTTCTCGAATATGACAGCATCGCAGAGGGAAATATTCACAAAAAATGGGTTCTGGTATTCAGACTGAAACTAAACAATATAATGTTTTTATCCTTACTGATCCTGTATTGTGCCTTTAAAGAGAATTCAATTATGAGGCAAAATACCACACTCAGCCATGAAATGTATCGTGACTGATTCCTTGCTATTTCATGCGCCATTTTAAAGCAACATGTTGGCGATTTCAGTCTACAAACGTTTACACCCAAACACACGGCCAAGTCAAGCTATCGTATCGGTGATTATAGGCGGGAATAGTTTGTTCTGGTCCAAGTCCTCAACTAAACATAGCTTCGGTCTTATTTTTGACAGTAAGAGGGCGCCCTTTGGGGTAGATTGGGTGTCAAACCATAGAAATAGTGTGGTTAAACAGATGCAATTAGACTTTTAATAAAGCAGTTAATATACAACCTTTGAAGTTTTTTTCTTGACAGTTTTACAATTTAATCAGTGTAAGATATTTGCTTTAAAAATTCTAATTTTTAATGTTTTGAAATATTTTTGTACTTTCAAAATGGAATTATTATTGCGCCCTCTCGCTGTCAAAAATACAGCCTGTTGAGGAACTAAGCACAGAGATTGATGGTTTTGAGTAAACACTAAATTGAACTGAGAAAGGCAAAGGCCAGGGTACTGTGGCAGAAAGCCCAACAATGATAAATTAAACTCAATTTATTTGTGTATTGTATAAAAAAAATATCAAGCAGTAAACCAGTAGGGACTCAAAAACTGGGTAATATAACCACCGTGAAGTGAATTCACAGAGTTTGCATGTAACTACCGGTAAGCATTTTTCACCAGTCTAGTTATCGAATCCAATTGAATTTGAACTTTGACGTTTTAAAGGAGTGATTTTCTTTGTCTTTCATGTTCTCCTTCAGCCGTTCCTTTTTTTTTTTTTTTTTTTTTTTTTTTTTTTAAATCAGTGCTGTTGCATGTGGACAAACCTTCTTTGCAAATACTTCCGATATTTGCAACATCGTACACTCTAAAAATTAACTTAGTCAAAACAGCGTTAATTAGTCATTTTAGAACACATTTTGACTAAAATTAGTCAAAAATGGTCTAAAATTACCAATTAAAGCTGTTTTGACTAACTTAAGTTTTAGAGTGACAAAATGTTTGCAAAGATATTTGCGATGTATGATGTCCCTTTAGGCCCGCCATATAATTGTGATTTTGTGACGAATATCATGCCTATCTTCCAAGCCTGTTCTTCTTGTAAGTGTATCTAAAATCATCAAATTTGATTTTTATTTGACGTTCATTGCATGTGTAAGACTTTTTATAGAATTTATATAAAATGTTGCAACAGCCATAATGAAAAATAACTGTAGGACATAAATATACACTGATTGACACCCGACTGTGTATTTATTAATAAAGCCTAATATAATAACCATCATGAGGAAAAAAAGTGAAAACTATTTTGTTGTATTTTTTTTAGTAATATTACGCGTTCTTCGTCTACTTTTGCATACACAATAACTTTAAAAAGACAGAAATATAGTAACACTACAACACTGGTTAATTAACCTACCATCTATATTTACAAATTTTGATGCGCTTATTGTTCTTCGGTTGCATTTATCAATACCATAGTAATACATTCCTTATTTGAGCAGCAGTTCAGCAAGGGTTTTAAATTTTAATAAGCAATATTTATTATATACGATTGTGTTTTTATAAGTCAATCTTCCACCATGAGATATATATATAGCTAGTAAGAAGTGAAAAATAATACATATTGTTTTATTCTTTGAATCAAATTATTTTCCAAAATTTACGACCGATTTTCATGAAACTTGCCACAAACTGTTCCTTACACCGAGTTCTATACGATGACGTCAAAAAATTGCAAAACTTGTCACTAGAGGGCGTTTTTGACTTGTTTTTGCCAATTTTTGTTCAAAATCGTGCTGTTTTGTAACTTGACAGACCTGTTCAATGTAACAGGATCAATACAATTACAACCTAATTTAGTACTGGAGTCAACTTTGGGGCGCTATAATGTATTAATTTATCCCATTTTGGGGGGAAAACAATTTGCGTTTTTTTTTCTTTCTTTTTTCCCCTTTTTTCTGTTAATTCTTTGTTTTCACTTAAAACTCAAAATGGACGCCGCACAGGGCTCAGAGAGCAATGATAAGGCTTGGCTGACAAATTTATATTATTTTTGGCCTGGTAAGTGATAAATTAGCATGTTGAAAATATTATAATGTTAAAAAACCTAAATACAAGCTGAAAACATAAAAATCAAAGATTGCACCAAATATGGCGGCCATTTTGAATTCCCAAAAGCATTTCACAATCTCACGTGACTTATCACTATCGCTTGTTTGGCAAAAAACTATAAAAAACAAATGGAAAATTATGTTCAAAAAAGTAAAACAAATCACCAAAAAGCATTAAAATCATGTGGCCGAGAGTCACAGAAACTGCCGTTAGATATATTTTGGTTAAAGTCTGAAACTTTCGCGGCGATCAGACTAAGCGTTAAAAAGTCACAAGCAAAAATATGGTCGGGCACATTGTGCCCCACCTCCTCCCCTAATAGGGTTATACAACTATCGCATCATCTATTTTTGCATTCATCTACTCTGTAAAATCCAATACAGTAACACACAACTTGTATTGACTCCTTGCACGCACGTCACATACGCACGTCACATGCGCCGACTGTGCCGAGCTCACCATTTTGGTGGTCAATAGGTTTACGTGTAAACGCCGCGTCTCCTAAAATGCGCTCTTCACTGAATAGCACAGTAACATTGCCCACCAAAATGGCGCAACCAAGATTATTGTGATGATGACGTCAGGTGAAATGGGTCAATACAATAAAGTCAAAAAGTTCACCACTATAACAATCCATTCATATTTTTAAAAGATGCTAGGTCCGATTTTTTGCCGATTTGACCCGAAATTCAGACTTAAGCTTAACACAGCTAGTTCTATAGATTTAAGAATGTTGTATACGGTTTCATTTAAGGTGTTGCCCCCCCCCACCGCCCCGCCCCCAAAATGTTTTGTCAGGATCCCGACATTATGTCACTTCCATCAGCCTTGTACAAACAACAGCATCATCTATCAAAATTCGTTCAGAGAATTCGTTGAAAAAATAAAACAGTTCAGCTTTAAAAATAAACAAGATTTTGAAAGCATTGTTTATATTGTTTTCCTTCTTCATATAAATTGTTGACTGAGGTCACTCACAGTCCCCCGGGAGGCATAGACGTGCACTAGTGACCCCATTGTCAGTCCATATGTGTGTACTAATTAATAAATGAGGGTGGATGGTGCTATATTGCACAAGATTTTTACACTGATCATTAATGTACATGTGGTCTACCATAATACCTCATGATCATTTTGTCAATATTATGTGTTTACTAAGAGTGTAGTATTGGTCCTAGTCGTTCTCAGCAATTACTAAGGTGTCATTGCGAGGGTGAACTAGTGAGGGGTTTCGCTAGTAAATGAAAAACACGGTCATTAATTAAAATAAAAACAAAACAACAGGTTGTCCGATAGTCGCTCAGCAGCTTTGGATCGAAAAACTTCGCATTTATGATGAGTTTTTACTTCGGTGAGAGGGTAATGTATGAATGAATAAGACGAAGACACGAAGACTGACATTAAATTTGAACTTTGAGGTAAAAACTACGATTTCCATTGTCTCTTATATTCCCCCTCAGGCATTCTTTTTTCTTAATCGGTGTTGTTGTTTGGTGGACAAACCATCTTCCCTCCATCTTGTTCCAGCAGAATGAAGGAGTGACATCGGGGGTGTGGTCGGCAAGACTTCTGGCAAGATAAGACGCCCTCACACGTGAACTTTTCCATGGCGTGGTATAGCAGGCACTGAGGAGTGAGGCGGGCATTATTGCCAGTCGGGGAGAATACCGGGTCGGGTCTAAGCGGCATTTCACATACTGTGCAGTGGCCATTAAAATTGCAAGGAACATCGTCCCATTTGCCGTTTTGATGAAAATACATCGTCCCACAATCTGCCTCGTAAAGATTATTGGGTTCCACTGCAGCCCAATTCTCATAAGCGTTGGTCTCACCCTTCAACGGACAGTGCTGCCACCTTCCCTCTTCCTCGATGTCATTACAACCTATCCAGATATGGTCGCCCGGTGACTCAGGATCACACTCTGTCAAGAATAGATACCATATGTAATCCTGTTCGGATTCTGAGTTTGGGATGGCCAGGTTTGCTCGTGACTCGGCACAAGTGCGATTTGCTTTGTACCAATCCATCTTGTCCGTTATAACGAAGTAACATGACTCGCCGTATCGGTGCCAATCAGGAGGGCAGATTTCAGCCAAAATATGGCCAGCACAAACGCACACAACAAAAACTACTCGAATGATATCCATGGTGTTATAATATGGCAGAAATATCACTATGAGAATGTGCCGAAGAAGGACACGAAGTAAAAACTGTAGATAAACAATCAGTTTTACATGTCCTTATGAACAGACGGCGAAAATTAGAAATGGCTGCTACTTCATTTCTTTATACGCAGAATTGTTTATTGTATAGCCAAGCTATTCGATTTTAGTCGTTTCCCTGGCAACCTGATAATTGTAACAGCTGCGAGGTGTTGCCTTCGGAAAATTAGTTTCTCTTCATTGCACCCAAATCAATGACCCATACAACCAGCAAACAATTTCACTTGATACCAGTATGTTTATTTGTATTTTGATTTAGATAGGGTATAGCCTTAAAAGTAAAACAACTGCTATCAATGGATAGAGATGTGAAACTAATAGACCGATTGTGCGACCAATGTTTACACGTCATCACGTGACCTGTAGTGGGTACTACGTCATCTCAGCTGATGGCAAACTATACATGCAAATACAATCATGCTGTGGCCGTCAAAGTAACACAAACAGTCGGCTTTTGGTAATAATAACATAGTTACGAAGCCCTTTTATTAAAGTTGTATGTTGTCACATTGATTTTAATTACATTACTGTTTCATAAACTACCAGTAATCTACTACAAAAGAGGTATATTTTTGAGTTATGCGTCGGCGTCGGACGACGATGTAGCCACCCGCCTGTTATTTTGTTGGTAATGTAGGCCTAAATCACTCAGTGAAAAAAAGCCTTGCGAAATTTCAAATAGACGAAGGAATCACACAGTTTTGGAAAGCCTCTTCTTTTGATGATTTCAGGTTCAAAACTGTGAAATTCTTGTGTTGAAATGTGTGTGGTCGCGGTCGTCTGGCCTAAGCGTTCCTTCGTGCAACTAGTACTACCACACCGTGAACATAACGTCCCTTGTAGAATTTCCAAGACTTGCTGGAACTGTCCTCGCTGGTTTTATTCAGCCACTCGAAGGTCTCTGGTACAAAATCTGGATTATTTTTCACAAATTGCCAGAAAAAAACCTCGATCGAAAAAACAAATGCGACAATCACCATGTACCGTACCGTATTTTCCTGCGGAGGACGTCATGTTTGTTTACGTTCAGTACCCACTACAGGTCACGTGACTTGGGTCGCGCAATCGGCCTATCATGGGTATGAAAAACAGGGCCATTCACTGAAACCAAAACAAACAACATGTGGTCCGACAGTCGCTCAGATGGCTTTGGGTCCAAGAACCTCTCATTTATCTTAAGTTTTTACGTTGAAATGTTGAGCACAGGGCGCTGTATGTAAGTTACGTTATTGCATCGTGGTAATCACCCTGGTATCATAAAGGAATAAAATCTCTATCAAGTATTATCCATCTTGTGAATCTAGAACTATAGGTTGAAATGAAAATATAATCCCAAACTTAATTCTAACTAATCATTTTTGATATAAGAATAACTTGATATTAACACGAATAAGACGAATACACGAAGACTGAGGTTTGAGGTTCAAACTACGATTTCCATTGTCCTTTATGCTCCCCTTCAGGCGTTCCTTTTTTTTAATCGGTGTTGTTGTTTGTTGGACAAACCATCTTCCCTCCATCTTGTTCCAGCAGAATGAAGGTGTGACATCGGGGGTGTGATCGGCAAGACTTCTCGCAAGATAAGACGCCCTCACACATTAATTCTTCCATGGCGTGGTATAACAGGCACCGAGGAGTTAGGCGGGCATTATTGCCAGTCGGGGGAAATACCGGGTCGGGTCTAAGCGGCATTTCGCATACTGCGTAGTGGCCATTAAAATTGCAAGGAAAATCGTCCCATTTGCCGTTTTCCTCAAACCACATCGTCCCACAGTCTGCACCGTAAGCATTATTGGGTTCTCCATTCGCCCAATTCTCATAAGCGTTGTTCTCACTCTTCAAGGGACAGTGCTGCCACTTTCCCTCCTCCTCGATGTCATTACAACCAATCCAGAGCTCTCTAGATGGATTCTGATCAAACTTCTCCAAGAATAGATCCCATATGTAATCCTGTTCGGATTCTGAGTTTGGGATGGCCAGGTTTGCTCGTGACTCGGCACAAGTGCGATTTGCTTCGTACCAATCCATCGTGTCCGTTATAATGAAGTAACATGACTCTCCGTATCGGTGCCAATCAGGAGGGCAGATTTCAGCCAAAATATGGCCAGAAAAAATACACCCAACAAAAACTACTCGAATAATATCCATGGTGTTATAATATGGCAGAAATATCACCATCAGAATGTGCCGAAGAAGGACTCAAAGTAAAAACTGTAGATACAACCAGTTGTACATGTCCCTGTGAACAGACGGTGAACGTTAAAGAAATGGCTGCTCCTTCACCTCCTTATACGCAGCAGTGTTGTTGGTATAGCCAAGGAACTCGATTGATCTCGTTTCCCTGGCAACCTGATATAATTATAACACCCGCAAGGCGTTGCCTTAAGTATTATTAAATTAATATCACTTAATTGCACCCGAATGACTGACCTATAAAACCAATTAACAACTTCACTTGATGGATGAGATGTGAAACTAAGTATGAAAAACACAGCCATTGACTTAAAAGAAAAACAACCAATCCAGAGATCGGTAGATGGCTTCTGATCAAACTCTTTCAGGAATAAGTCCCAATCCTGTTCGGATTTTGAGTTTGGGACGACAAGGTTTGCTTGTGTCTCGGCACAAGCGATTTGCTTCGTACCAATTTATTTTCAACCTTTCCAATTATTTTCCCTCTCCCAAATTTGTTTTCGTGCCTCTCAAATTGTTCGTTGGTCTAATATTGACTAATTTATCAATTTGAAAGAAAACAAGCAAAAATGAGAACAAGGTGAAAAAGAAAAAAGATTCCTTTTGAATGTTTTTCTTCTCCACTTTCCATTTAAACTTGAAATTTATGCAGTGGCGATTGTGTACACTTGGTTCAAAGTTAAGTCTAATCGTGTTTTTTTGTTTGTGTACGTGACAGTGTTACGCTTATGCAATATAGCGCCCTCTTGTGGATTGACATAAATATACTAGAAACACAAGATAGGACACTCTTCTGCCGTTTTGCACTGTATCAGATGTAAAGCCTTTTTACCTACAAACCGCGTGATGGCGTCCTTTCCGGTGTGTCAATTTTGCAAGGATTATTGACACAATTTTAATGCCGAACACCAAATTTTCGATCTGCCTTCACCTTTTTTTTCTCTCCATTTTTCCATTTAGTAGGCACTACTTATTGCGCAAACGATCTTTGGTTTTACCTACCAAACGACAGCGGGCGCCCTAAATTTACGTTTCATGTTTCTGAATAGAGTGTTCTTATCTTAGTTTTGTAGTGTCTTTGATGATGCTGACAATTAACCCCGATCTCAGACTGGAATCAACTCTAAACCAAGAGGGGCACGGAGGCACGTGTTTGCAATTTGTGTTGTCTAGTTATAGGCCTAATAGTAGTCCAGTCAAAATATGACGAACAGGGGTCAACCCAACACTAATTGCAACAGACTCCATTTTACCTGCATTATTTTAGTTTGGAATAGCTGAACTATAGTTGTGGCATGTTAAAGTAAATTTGTTTTGAAGTATGGAGGGTTTTTTGAGGAATGTTTGATCACACTGCACCCTAAATGCTAATGCAATAATTGTGCACGTTGTAATGGAACTTCTGGAAAATTCAAATTGGGCATTGTTCCACAACTTCGTTTTTCGACTTTTAATGTGTTGTTTTTTTAGCTATTCCAAACTAAATACAGGTCAGATGAAGTCTGTTGCAGTTAGTGTTGGGTCATTTCATATTTGGACTCGACTACAGTTTTTGAGTTCAACAAAATCAAATTTCTTGGGGTGGAGGGAAGTTATAGATGGGACGTAACGTAAACCTGTTATATCCTATGAAGTCAGGATTTGGTTTTGGAGGGGAAATAAAAGTGCCCCTCCCCTTCAGCATTTCTTTCAACTTTGCATAATATATAAGTTCACCATTAAGCCCCGCCCCCATCGTGTTGACCAATCACAGCCTTGGGTACGCCACCGAAAGAAAATGTAAACATGCGTGCGCGTACTTACAGCGCATGTGGCATTGAAGAGACGCACAGTTGCTGCCCACGTGTACAGTAGTAACGTAGCCAATGCTGTGATTGGTCAGTATGTTCAGGGGGCGGGGCTTAGTGGAGCAGTCTATTCTAAGCCGTGCTACAAAATAAACAAAAATTACAAATCAATCCATACAATTATTTATGGAGTCCAAAATGTGTTATTTTAATCAGATATTTTTTGTCTGATTGCCTTACATGGCAAATAACTCCACATTTTTCTCTTAATTATACTTTAAAAGTCATTTATAATCAATGGACCATACAGTGCACAGTACAGTATGTCCTATCAATCACAGCACAATAAAAATCATTTGTGTCTCTCTTTACCAATAAAATATAAAATATTTGATTTTTTTTCCTTATCAATATAGATTCAAATAATTTGTTGTGAACAGCTGTATGAAGAACTAAATATTAAACATTTTTAAGACATGGTCAACTTTTGGTAATTGCCATGATATAACTCACATATTCCGTTCAAAGTCTTCCCCAGTTTAAAGTGATTGGGGTTCGAAGGAGGCCATTTTTGTGAATGACAGCCACACCTTTTGACTTATGAGCGTGCCATCATACAGTTTGCACAAAATTAATACCTTTTTCGCCAGGTCTTAAAATTTCTTGATTGTAGGCAAATGTGGCTTTCCGATTTGTAAAATAGAA
This sequence comes from Marthasterias glacialis, assembly GCA_911728455.2. NCBI lineage: Eukaryota > Metazoa > Echinodermata > Asteroidea > Forcipulatida > Asteriidae > Marthasterias > Marthasterias glacialis. The sequence goes on along the minus strand of OU452222.1, from coordinate 17,969,631 downwards.
TTTCATATTTGCTACCAAAAGAGAACCATGTCTTGTAGATATAGGTGGGTACCATTAACTGATGCAGGAAATAGGGAGGGGGGAGTGTTACATTTTTTTTTTAGGGGGGGATACACCCTCGCCTACATTTTGATTTATGGAATCAGTATCCGAGGATAATGTCCATGCTTAGCTGCAAAGTGAAAAATGTTGCTAAACAGATTTTGCTTTACTTGGTTAACTGAACTAGGGATCCAGCCACATGCAAAACACATCAAATAGAATGTTTGCTTTTACATGCATTCAATGCAAATATGGCAGATTTTAATATGCGCGGCTGATGCCGGCAATGTACAACCTAACAGCAAATTGTGTTATTCACTGGACAGCTTGTGGCCTTACCAGCTTGAAGCTGTTAAGAAGATGCTCTGGCCTTACAAAGAAGTTTAAACTTGAAGCCAAAAGTCAGCAAGAACAAGTCTACATGAATGCGTTATTACATGATAATTGGTCTGGAACCCCCTTGCTGCTAAGTAAGATTTATCTACGCTTAGCAGTTTTCAATACTGAACCATGCTGAATGAGGCAAAACAAGGTGGTGATCACAGGATAAACTCCAAAGAAGGTTTGAGCTTAATCTCCATCAAAACTTTCAAGACATTCCTTCAACTTTGCTGAACGCAAGGGCTGTCATGGACATTTAAAAATATAAAGAACGCCCCTTCTTACAAACAGTATTTGTGAACTTGAGGCCATGTCCCACAGGGCAATTTTTTCAGGAAACTTTTAAACGTTGTAGGCAACCAACTGCACTGCATGCACAATGACATATTCGGTAGCACAATCAACATTCTTCTAGCTGTAACTCACTACCCCCAAGAAAATAAGCAGAACACTGAAATGAGAATGAATTTTCTTATTGGGGATTGCCTGAAACTGGTTGCCTGTAAACTGCCTCGTGTTACACGGCTTTAAAATGATGACATTTTATGGGTATTCAACTCTCAAGGTTTTGTCACATGGGGGGGCATTTTTTACAGTCATCTTAGATGCAACCAAGTGTGCCTCACGCAAAAGGAACTCTTCAGTGGCACAAGGAACATTTATTCTCACAGTGATTTACCTAACCCCGAGAAAATAATTTCAGCATTGAAAATGTGAATGTTGAGCCTTCTTGGAGATTGCCTGGAACTGGTTGCCTGTAAACTGGCCCGTGTGACATGGAAATTTATATGTCCATACTTAATCTTAATGAAATCATTTCTTTTCAGATAGTCAGGATCATTCAGACATTTTGTTTACTCTCTGAATTGGCAATAATTGTGAGACTGCTGGAAGAAGTTCATCTTTAAAACAATGTTATGACCTCAACAGTAAACACTAAAGATAGCAAACATCTCAATGTGCCGAGTCATTTGTGGACTTCTGATTGGCTGAAAGTAGAGACATATACAAAGTATCGTCCAATCAAAAGGAGGGTGACTTAACTCTCCGTCTCAGTGCTATAAGGTCCTCTGATGAGTTTGATGAATTTCATAAAATCATCTTTTTTTTTTCCAATAAGCTATTTGCGAGTTAGATTTTCAATGTCTGGTACCATGACTTGATTGGTCACAGTGAACACTCAAATTGAATTCCCCAGACTAGTAAGAGTTGCTGTGTCAACCTCCAGTTGATGAGCAAACACTGGAACCATTGCGCCATACACATTCATTCAGAATTGAGTATGGTTGTCTGCCTTCTCTTACCCAACTAAGCAAAAGCTTGCCCCAAACCATGTGACATAGCAACTGTCGGAAGTATGAGAAATTCAAATTTAAGCGGTAACTTTTGTACCTGACATTATTCACATCTAACTTGAGGATCAGCGCTTGTATATACATTCTTCCCAAAGTATTCGCTGGTTGAGAACAAAGAAACTTGCCATTAGGCGGAAATGTATTGGTAGTTTTTAAAATTAGTTTTTCCCGATCTTTTAAATCCATTTTTTTCTTCTCTATTTCTATGTCATTTTGCTAATAAATGGCCACAGGGACCTTATAGCCCAGAGCTAATGAAACTATTCTTGCCTGGATGTTAAAATTGGAATAGGTGGCAAAAATATTACAATACAAGACAGCATATCTGTCCATTTTTATTCCTGTCTTTTCTAATCCCTGTAGTAATGTACCTCAGCTTTACACACAGACCTTAGATAATTTATACATCTTCCAATTTTTTTCTTAAACCTCTCTTGTATTTTAATCCACTTTTATCTTGAGCACAATTCCAATTCAGTTACGTGCCTCCACATCAAAATTGTGGGCTCCTATTCGCACAATTTGTATAGCTGAATCCAAACTGACCAATCAAAGCGGTTTTATCATCGACTGAATGGTTGCATTCTGACAGATCATGGTCTTGTGCCTAATATTTTTGTAGGTTTATGAAGATTGCCTGAAGGTAGCACCAGACTATGGTTGTATAAAAGATGTCTGACCTATGGCTCTAGCATTGCAAAAGGCAACAGCCAAAGTTATTTTTTTCTCAGACACTGTCGATACCCCCAGGGTACATGATACGTCTCACAGACTCTGTGGAGAGACTGTGCCAATAAAATCTCTCTGGTCTTAAATTTGTGAACCTATTGACTCGATTCGCCTGACACCATCACCACAATAGTCTTGGTTGCACCATTTTGGGAGTCAGTTTCCCAGTGTTACTGTACAGGTCACATTTTAGGTGACACGCATGCAGTCAGACATGCACACCATATCTATACATGCAGTAGACCTTTCTTTTGCAACATCACAGCCCGAGTTTTTGCCAACCAAGATGGAGAAACTACGGGGAGCCATCGATGCAAAGCAAAAACAGATAATCACAGTTTGCTAAAGTGTTGCACAAATACTAAATAAATTGTTTAGAATTTGTTGGAAACAAACTAAACAATGATGGGATGTACTTTCTTCAAATAGACAGTTTGCAAAAATGTTGAATTTGATCGCGTCTGTCGACAAGACTTGAATGTTTTGCTACATTTGGCTGCTCATGCCAACTAGCGTGTCTTTTTTATCAACAATAGAAAGGTCTATACGACTCCAAAAAATGGCAGACAGTGGGCAGACAGCATAAGCTGTCTGTGCAGTCATTGAAAGGTGTCAATAAGCCAAGTGTCATTCCAGCTTCAAGCTGAAAACGGGAGAGTGTGCTTGAATTTGGGTGGAGGTAGAGGCTGGTGGGGCTGGAATTGACGGTTGAGGATTCATCTTTTAATAAGCACTGAAATTGTGTCTTCAAAATAACATTGGCCTGTGACAGGTACCCAAGCTATTACAAAAAAATAATCAAAACTACAAACTGCTATCCAACTGATAACAATTTGTATATTGGTCCAATTAACGGATTGCGTACATCAACCTGTAGAGTCCTTGGAACATGACCTCGGACATCTTGCACAACTGCAAATCATTTATTTATTTTTATTTATTTTTTGTTTTCTTCAAAATCAGCTGCCGACGTACACGGTATAATAATAAAGACACGTGCATCTGTAAAACTATGACGAGTGACGAGTATTCTCGTTTTCAGCACACACTGGATACCAAAGGGTGCTCATAACGACATTTCTAAAAAAAAAATTTTTTTAAATGATAAAGGAGTACCATCCTTTGTACATATGTGCAAATAAAATTGCCTTGTCCCAAAAAGGTCATGCACACTGTGAAAACTAACAGTTGATGAGCGACTTAAAAATGGCATAACACCAAGGCCATTAGGAGAAATCCCCTGACATAAATGTACACAAATATCTCAGTCTCACAAACCTTTCATCAATTACAAGTGGGTAGGTCTCTTTTTGTTTTCTCTTAAAAATGGATATACAGATTAACAACAAAGTTCTTTTATACACAGGCGCCTGGCCCAACACTTCCAGTATAAAGTGTTTACAAAATCAACTCTCTTTATAATATGATACAATACTTAAGTTCGTTAATGTTGCAATAAAGGCTTGACCATTTGGGAATGGAAACCTGTTTAACAGTAGGCATTTTATACAATCTCAAAGCATCATGTCTTCAGTATACAAAAAAGCTACAAAGTGCCCCAGACTAGACATCGCCAAGACTCTTCATTCAGACGGAGCGACAGGTCGGAGAGGTTTGAGAGCAGTTTCTAACAAAGGCTCCCGCGGTGAAAACTTCGGCGCAAGTGACATGTGTAACTATTATTGTATGTATATAATAGATAACCAATACACGTTTACGTGTACTTGTCTTTTGATAAGCGGAAATGACTGCAAACCTCCGCCGGCAAACGGTGACACAGACAAACCTTTGCTTCTCCTTTGAACCCCTTGGACTCCTTTATTTTTGGAAAAAATGGTTTAAACCAAACAGTAAACAGCACAACTTGGTAACCGTTTTGGGGGCCCCTGAAGTTAAATGACTCAGTAACGAGGGGGTGTAAATAAAGATAGGGTGAGGGGTGAGTACGCGCGTGTCACAATGAGTATGTGCATGTCAAAATGCAAATATTTTGACGTGATCCTACTTCACGTTAATCATTTTTACACGGCCACCCTAAACTGCATACAGTTAGACAGGTCACAATCAAAGAAGAATGAGAGGGGACCAGTTGCTCTATGATTTGATGCCTGTTTTGCAGGCTACCATACTTGAGCGCATGCATGGAGTGGATCCGCTACAGGCTTTACTAAAATCTCCCATATTTTTGGAGATTTGTGTCACAATTCCAGGGGTTTCGATATAGCCAACATCGCTACCAAAGAAACGGCACGGCGAGATCCATCATCCCTGGGAATGAGGTTGTTGCTTACTGTAAGCAAAGAGTAAATGCTTATGGAAACAGGGAATTCCACGCTTACATCAGTGTATTCCACAGGTTAGCAAGGAATATGTGCGGGTGCTCGTGCGTACTATGCTACCCAACATTCTACACTTACACAGCAAGTGCAGAATTTCTGCGTTTGCCCTGTAAGTGAAGAATGGTGATCGCAAGCGCAAAATACTGCGGTAAGCAGAGCCATGAAACTGGGCCCTGCAGTTTGGGTGTTGAGTTACTGTTCATGTACAAGTATGTGGTGTTGGATTTTGTTGGTGTGAGGAAGGATCCTTTTCAACCACCCAAGGGCATTAGGGTCTGTACCCCAGATCCATTAACCGGGGTGATTTTGCTCAACAGTCAAGGACAGGGCCTGATTTCATGTTACTTTACCTCATACATATTCATGAATGAAAGCCAAATTCTCACTGGTCCATTCGCCATCACGTGCCAGATGCTATTTGTGATGTTTCCCTGCGCAAATACCATTATTCACACACAGGGTAAATACGCACACGTTGTAGACTGTCGCAATGTGTAACAGTCTATTTTGCTTGCGCTCTACAAAACCACCATGGAATTGTCGCATGGGTGTAGTGCTTCCGCGCGTAAACATCACGTCTAACTACCTGATACACATGAAAACATGGCGGCTTAATTACACGTAATGACAATCCGTGTTTTCTCAAGCTCAATCATGTCAAACTAGAGAGGTTATGAGGTATAGCACATACATGTAGGTATCTGATAAAAGTCCGACACGATCAAATCCTATTGGAAACTGTAAACATGCGTGCGCGTACTTGTAACGTGCGCGTTCATGTCGTGCAGTGTGGCAATGAAGAGACGCACATTGTGCTACCCACATGTACTGTGGTGATGTAGCCAATGCTGTGGCTGGTCAATATGTTTAGGGGGCGGGGCTTAATGGATTGGTTTATTGAAAACGCTAATGGCCATCAACTTTGTGTAACTTGCCATGTCCATATAACGTTTAAAAAAAAAAATCTGACCACATAACAAACACACCTTGTTAGATTGTGAAGTCAACGTCACATCCGTGCAGGTTTATCTTCGAATAAACAGCACTTTGCTCAAAAGGAATGAAAAGCAGTTTAACCGACTGGGGGAATTTTGTGACTTTCAGCAAAGAGAAGGCTTGTTCAAATCCGGACCTTCGGATTGAAAAATGGCGTGTTGTGAGAGGTTAGCAATAGTCTGAAGCTCGTCAGATGAAATGTATTGGGGACCCAAGTCTGGGCTGCTGCAGGAAGCACTACAGTTACAAAATTAAGTTTTTTTTACATGTCTTTCTGCACCAAACATAGGTGCAGTTAAACCACCCCCACACACACACACACACACGTGCTCAATGTTATAATGCAGTTTAACTTGCTTCAGTAAGAAATTTACAAGGCCCAGCCTTGCACGATACGTAAATGAATTAATTTAAAAGGCAGTTATATATAAAATTCAGTTTCACATCCTGAGTGTAAACATGAAATGAAAATCGAAGTGTGAAAGGAAATGATTAAAGCTAATAATTCACTTTTCGGTTTTTTCTTTAAAAATCAGTTTACTTTTTTTTATAAAAAAGACTGTGGATATAGATTCTTAAAACGGTTAAAAATAGTTGTATCAAATTTTGTCCGCCGACATGATAACAAAGTGCAACACATTGCTGTGTGTAAATACAGCACACTTTGTGAAATCAAATGTCAATGCGCTTAAAATAAGCCTTTCCTTATCACATGGCCACTATAATGGCCAATCAAATCCCGCCAAAGCCAATATCATGTGCATATAAAATCATTTACAAAAAAAACCCCACACAGACCTGTCTGGCTTGTCCAAAACTTGTGAATGGAACACAGGGTTTTTTCCTTGCACAGCAAAACGGCCCTTTCACAAAAGTAGCTTGGTCGAAAAAAAGGGGGTTCATCTGCCGTGGTCAAGTTCACGCGAGGATACACTCTTAATGCAGTACTTTGCGACAATTTAAAAAAATATATTGAATTATCCCGTTGACAAAAATATGAAAAATAAAGAAACTTTCCACCAGTATGTGAGTAAACTGGAAGTGGTGTAAGTTGACTACAGGTGATGTGCCGTACGCTCTATTTATTAATAGTCAATCACTCTTAAACTTGCTGTACAAATTTCAAAATAGTCTTTTGATTTGGTCATAGTAAAATAAAAAATGTGGTATCAATTGGAAAATAGAGGACCAGGGCTCAAAATGAACAAATCCGAACTCTCTACGGGTATTCCTGGGGGTTCAGAGAGGGTCTAAATAGACCTCACTTTACTGCAAGGCCGAGCTTTTGATTTAGAACGACCTGATTTTTTAAAATATGTACACGCTCAGTGATGCGTCTGAAAAATGCACTGGTTTTAAACAGTGACATTTTATTTTGAAGATTGTCATCTCAACACAAATGGTGATAAGTATTTTTTTCTTTTTGACATGAGCTTGGGGGTGGGGGTGCTGAAGTTTAAAAGTGTAACCAACGCCAGGAACATCCTTAGAAGTTCAGTTGTTATTGCCACCATACACGCCGCTAACCACATTAGGTGAGTAAGGTTCTAATCAGGGTATAACATTATACACCAATCAGGATAGTATGATGGACAATAATTCGGTCAGCCTTGGTACCCCACTATTTCTACCACAGTGCAGTGAAATTTAATCATCTGTTTTACTAGGAAGTCTGAAACCTAGACCCCTACATCGTCTCTTCAAAAAAAAAAAGGAAAAAAAAAAAACAATAAAAATTAGGACTCGCCCAATGACAAAACAACAAAGCATCAAAACACAACCACGTCCTAGATGTACTCATGACAGCAATCTCATTGTAGGCAGAACGTTTAACTAGGTGAATAACTCGGGTGCTGTGATGGGAACTGTCACAAAATATCAACGCCTGGACTCCATGCCGCCACAAAATGTTAAGTCAACTCCAACAAAGAGTCTCACAGCAAAAGTCTTATGTCCAAATAGCACGGTTCAACGACGATGTTGCACCCCACGTCTCCAAAAACTCAGTTTCGTAACTTGCTTCACAGCACGCCAGTGTAAATCTTTCGGGCAATATCTGCCAGGCTTCCATGGATGTACAATTCTACTCTGAAACAAACATTGACTGTGGTGTTGTCTCTGTGACCCCTTTATCTGAATCGGATACACATTGTATCAATAGCAGAAAAATTACCAATAGAAAAGGTCAAAAAAATGCTGTTTGAATTTTAGAGCAAAATAAAAAAGAAATATGACGGCCAGTGATGGGACCTCTCTACAGACTAAGGTACACTGTACATGTTTGTCTCTTGCACGATTAACAAAATGGTACATGACACACCTAACGCAATCAAAACATCTGTTTGTTATCTTCCGTGAAAGTCTTCTGTAGAGTTAAGGATCCTCACAAAATATCGGTTGTCCCAAACCAGGAAGTCAATTCCCATACTAAAAAATGTGGACAGGTAGCCATGGAATTTCCAGTGTATATATCAACAAAATTCCTTATTTAGATATTTGAGAGAATGTACTAAAATGTTAAAAACCAAAACGCATAGCCTATCGATTGATTAATGAGAAAACAAACTTCTCAATTCACAGTTCAAGTTATAAAGTAACCAGAAACCCAAAGCATTGTATGTGTAGGAAGCACAAGAAACATTGTCTCAAACAGGTGCATTTTCACAAAGACCACGACTCCACCAACTTTGACTTCACCAGAAACCCTGTCGTTCCAACTTAGATCATTGTGGCTCTCAAGCACACAACACAAAAATAAAAAATCAGCATTCTCAGGAGGTGGTGATGGCTACAACCCCATTGTATGGAGTATCATTGCCAACTTTAAGACCTTCAAGATCAGACAGAGTGCTCTTAAAACTTCTCTGCAGCTTCTTCCCAGCACAGGTTCAACACCTTCAGAAAGAGCTTCAACACTTCCTCAATAAGTACAGGCAAGGTTCATACAGCTTCCATGCCGGTTTTGAAATACAAGCCAATCATTGTGTGATCTTACTTGCAGGAAGATCTCTTCACCCTGAAGACGGAGAATCATTTGGCTCATTGATTTCCATCATCGACGAGTTAAGACCACCCTCAGGAATGCCATTTAAGCTTCCTTGACTGCTGTGGCTTCTCTCCAGACCGTGCTTCCGTTGCTTGTGCTCCTGCAGCTCAGAGGCCGTCTTGAAGCGCCGCTTCTTGCAGAGGTCGCACTTGTATGCCTTCCAGCCAGTCAGGGAGAAGTAGTCAAAGCTCCCATCTGCATTGTAACTGTGTTTGATCTTCTCCTCTTCATCATGGTCTAGTTTTCTTTTCCTTTCAGGAATCTCACGGTAGATGTTAAAAGTCGACTTACGGCTGCGTCTCTGTCCTAGAGAATCGCCATCCATGGGGTCCTCTGGTGACTCTGGTCGGTCATTGCCTTCCATCCATGGTGGCAAATGTCGATCAGTGGAATTGTACAGAGGCTGTGTACCACCCATAACCTGTTGGACCTGCCTGGTGATATCCTTTGCCAGGTCTTGATTAGATTCACCCCCTTCAGCCTGCTTTGCTCGCATCACCTTTCCATCAATAACTACAACACCATTAAGACCACTGACTGTGTCACCTCTTCCAGATGGTTCTCTTTCTGGTAGACTGCCAAATTCTCCCCCTGGTCTTTGTTCACCATTCACTGATGTATTGGGCGAGACCTGGCTGGTATCAAGCTTGTCTTTCCAAACCATTTGATACGGTGGCATGTGAGAGGGGAAAGGTGACTGCTGTGGGAAAGGATGGTCAGGGTGATGATGACGGGGTGGTGGCCAAGGCAATCCTCTATGTCTATCAAATCCAATTGGCTCTACTCCTTCAGGATGCGGGACGAACCCACAAGGTGGAGCACCATGTGGGGACATAAGAGCTGCAGATGGGCCCTCACCGCCCACACTTACAGAATTGCGTCTGTGCTTACGACTACCATTGTTGCGAAGGAACCTGTACAAGAAAGACTCTTCCATTGGTTGATTTTGACTTGGATGTTGCCCATTCTCCTCCAGCCTCACTCTAGCCTGGTGTGGTAGACCCTCAATGGCATTTGGACCAGCCATCCTCGGACCCTGATTGTAATATCTGAGATGCTTCGGCTCGCCTTCAATTGAGAAAGGTTGGTAGACCAACCCTGGATAGGGATGAAGCCCAGGGGGCACCTGAGGGTGGCCTGGAGGCAAACGAGAATGTCCATTAGTACCTTGGTCTCTCTCCAAGGTAGCTGGTACCATTTGACCCTCGACAGGTTTCAGGTGAGTTCCGTCAGGGTGTAAATTAGCCTGGAATCCACGCATGTCTCCTTCACTGATGCTGTAGCTACGCACTCGTCCAGCCCGCATCCAAGCAGCAGCAGCATTACTGACAGCTAAATTAGGATACTGATTTGATTCAGAGGTATGAGTAGCTGATGGCCGATGTTGCTGTTGCCTCTCCCCATGCTCTATTCTGCTGCTTACTAGATCCCGTAGAGTGTGCCTGAAGTTTTGATTGCCTTCAGATGGTTTCTGATGTTGGTGAGGATCAACGGATGGCTTCCCAATGGTGCCAGGAAAACTACGACTAAAATTCTCCCTCCTCATCATATCTGCTCCACTGAAAGGGACAGTTAAAGTGGACCCCTCACTCTTCTCCTGGCTACTTGAGTTCTCCTGTGACATTACTCTAGGGAGGGGTGAATTCCCTGGACTTTCCTCAACTACACTTTGCCTGACTAAACGTGGTGGCCTTCCATCTAAGGAACGCCCACCCTCGTAAGACTTTGACCCTCCCAATAAAGTACGAGATTCTCTTACAGCATCCATAGATTTGCTCTTTTCAACCATTCTCCCTCTCTCCTCTGCATTTTTGTTACTTTCAATTTTGTTACTATTTTCTACATTTTCTGATGTTTCACTACTACTAGACTCCCTCGTTGCTTCCCCATTAGTTTGGCTCGATTTCTGAGCCCCTTCCCTCGTATCTTTCTCAGAATTCACAACTTCAACCTCATCAATACCATTCTGTAACCCGCTTCCTGAGCCAGGTATATCAAAAGATCTACTCATCCTTGAATTTATGTTTTCCCCACTATCTTCCGTCGAGGAATTTTCTGTAAGAGACCATCTGCGCATGTAAGAGCGGGGGTCATGACGACTTCTACTTAAAAAAGGTCTCGCTTTCGGCTTTGGCTGTGACTCAGCACTTCTTACTGGGCTAATGGGCTCCGTCTTGATGTACGACTGGCAATATGTGTTTCCAATCGTGACGCGGAGCTCTGCGTTGGGTGGTAAGGAAACAGGTGGTTGCTGTTGGCGGTTTGGCACTTCTGGATGCTCTGGTCTCGGGTTTGGAGCCTCGCAGTCAATGATATCTGGGCTGCTGTAGACTTGGTTTGAGCTGCTTGGATGACATGAGCTGCTACGGGACTGAAGTTGGTCTTGCCTGGAGTCAATAGTAATGGCTGGGGGCTCGCTTGCTCTACCGCCCTCTGGTGGTGTCGTTCTAGATGCAGCACCTGAATGCACCTGTCCAGATATAGAATTTAATGAAATGGTTAAGATATAAAATTAGCATGCTATCACATCGTTAACTATTCAAAGGTACAAATTTTGTAAATTATTTCTCCTGAAAATACAACTACAAGATCAAAAACAGGCGAACATCAATTTAGTCTATTAAAAAACTATTGGAGAAAATTATTTAAATGCTCTTTGGAATTCTGTAGATTATGAATAAACATACATGTAAGTGTTTGTACCGTATATTTTAAATTTAATTGAAACAGTTACTTTTTACAACTATGTTGCACATTAACCACATGAAGAGTTTGAACTACATGTACCCTATTTTCCATATAGAACCTTTCTCTTAATCAACCCAAGGCATGGTATTCCATAAATTTTTAACTGTTTTTTGTTTTTAATGTCCAGAAAGAGGCGACTAGCATACATGTAAATTTACTACATTATCTTTTTTATTACTTTTAAACATACATATGTTTACACAGACAAGTACATCAACATTAGACAATGTTAAAGGGACACAAGCGTTTGTTATGCAGTGATTATGGTTGGATCAATTTTAAAAGTAGAATATTATGATTTACAGAAATATCCCTTGAAATTGTGTGGTTTGTGTTTAATTTTGTGACAGAACACGGTCCGCCATTTTGCAGAACCAAATTTTTGACTCCACAAAATGGTGGATCGTATGTTTGTATGTAGATGGTAGAGCCTGATTCCCCTGGTTGTATTTTCCGAGTGGCAAATTTATGTTAATTGAATCACTACTCACTAATTACAACACAGTGTGGTGTTTTGCTACATGAAAACTCTTAAAAATGATCAAGGAGCAACTCTGAGCAGCAAAATGTTAAAGAGATATGAAGGCAATGTGTCCCTTCAGCATTCTTAACTTTATGACGAACACTGAAAATGAGTTGTTTGCACTGCCCTAAAAAACAAAAACCAACCCTAATATTGAATTACAAAAGCTGGCATACATTTGAAGCGGTGAACAATTTCCCTTGTGGACATTCTAGCATAGCAAAATGCTGCACAAACATGATAAGATGCAGTACATACATGTACATGTAGTTGCTACACACTTTTCCCATCAGTTTTTGTCATATTTGAAATGACTTTGAATGATGAAATAAGTGGATTGGGGTAATACAATATTGTATTGTGCAAGTATTACAACCAAACAAATGCTGGAAGTACATAGCAAAACCCTTCTTTCACATGCAGCAGATGCAGTAAGCATGTGATGTAAACAATGACTGAAACACATTGTACCAACATGATTGGAAGCTGAAACAAAAAAAGTATTAAACAAATAAAATTTTGTTACATTTTTGTCATGATAAATGAACAAATAACAAGCTTTACAGCAAATTACAATGTAGCAATAATTAGTGCTTTCCCCCTTTTTTAATAGGGGGTGAGTGGAGTTATAAATTCCCTCCACTAACTTCTCCCTTAATACCTTCTACAAATACCAATACATTGTTAATGTCTAATTAACAAAGAACAACAGTACAAGCAGTAACAACAAGAACAAGTACAAGTATAGTGTACAAACATTATTGGAATGAAAGTTGGATTCAAAGTTTATCAGACACGTCAGGTGGCAAAGACAAAGGAAATGTGATTAAAATCAAAATAATACCATTTACATCACCAAGTAAACAAAGACGCAAACAGAAAATAAAAGCACATCATTACCATGCAATCTGGTGGAATCGGACTACAGTGAACTCCATCGGCAAGGTTGGCGAGGTTGCCCGTGCTGGAGGTTACCCGTCCGCTCGTTTCTTCCACACCCGTTTCCTCAACCATCTGCTGAGCAATCCTCTCCTCTCCCTCTGTCGTCCGCATCATCATGCTCAAGGACGGCGGAGGTGACGAGTACCCACCGTTAACGGTGTCCCCAAAGCACACCGCGATGCTCTTGGTACCGTGCGCCGAGTCCAAGTGACTCACAAGCTGGGCCCGGTCTTCAAAGACGAACAGGCACTGCTTGCAGAGGAAGCACCGACGCGGGAAGTGCACCTCGGACATGTGGCTGGCAATGACATGCTCCAACGGGCTGCAAAAGGTGCACAAGCGACACTTGAAGACGCGGATGACCTCGATGTAGCTGCTGAAGTGCTGGAACTGAGAGTCAATTACAGTGACCTCAGCGAAGGAGCCCTGATCCCCACTGCCGTTGTTGCCCCCACTGCTGCCGCTGCCGCTCCGGCCGGCCTGCTCCTCCATGGCTGCTGGCGTTGTAGCTGAGTCGGTGTCCGTACCATCAACCGTTCGAGTACATTACTGTCTCAGGATAATTAGTGAATCCTTGTCTGAAACACAAACAAAATGAACAGACAAGTCAATTAAATGATTGTTTTCACATTTTAATGACGATACAAACATGAAAGCATCATCAGTATAAAGTTACATAAACATGTATGTATTCACATGTAGGCCCCTTCGATGTAGAGCACATGTTCAGTAGAATGATTTTACTTGTACAGCATGGCAAAATGCTACACATCACTTGCTACTCAAAAATCATCATTTGTTACTCGTTATCAGCATTCAGCGTGCTTAGTCTGAACACTTTGCTATGCGAAATTGCTGCGTGAAATCGTACAATTTAATATTTTCGGCATGAAGGTCTTGGACATTAAGGTGTGGGTCTCGGACCAAAGGGTCTTGGTCTTTGTCTCGGTCTTTAAGAAAAATGCTTTTCAAAGATTGACAAAATTGTTTACAATTCACAATTTGTAAATCAAGCTGTTTATTTATTCAAACTATATTCAATTGTTTAAACTTATTAAAGCAGCACAATACAAGTTCTTTAAAGAAATAAAATTGCTCCAATACACGCTGTACATGTAGCTGCTATTTGGGGTGCACGGAAGTCAAGATTCTCGCAAAAACTCATAAGCTCTCGAGGTCAACGTACACAGTCTATATTTAAAGTGATTTAAAGAATATTTTGGGGGAAAATGCATCTTATTCACAGCAGGAAATGAAGTACCAAATTGGCATTTACTTTGATTATTGGGGGGAAAAAAGAAAAAAGAAAAAAAATCCCTCAATCCAATCTTCTTAAAGCCCCAGCTCAACATTTGTAAGGAGAAAAACATAAATGTTCAGATTTACATATATATGTACCTTACATGGTATAAAGATAATGACGGTAGAAAACTTCCTGGAAATATTTCTGCCTGAAATGTGATCGTTTTTAAATAATAAATGAAACAAGATCCAAAAGTAGTTTTCGTCTCAGTGGGACGAATACTCTGCCTATAGGAATGCGTACAAAAATGTTGAATGCGTACAAAAATGCTGAATGCATTTTTACCGTTTTCTCGCAAATGAAACAATGAAATGAGCTGACATTTTCACAGGTTGGTTTCATTACAAATCTCTTGACTTGTGCAAAGAATGGAAGCATTTACAGTCAGTTTACCAATGTTGAGCTGGGTCTTTGACACGAAGGTCCATTGTATACTTTGAATTAATAGGCCTGCTACCACACTTCACGGAGGCAACAGAGGCAATTTACTCTGTTATAGATAAGTGCCCTTTACCATGTTTACCAAGAAGAAACTGCTGTGTTCTTAGAAGGCCTAAATTAACTTATTGGTACCATACATAAATAAACTTATTGAAACTCATTGCCACCATACGTATTTTAATCCTTGTACTAATCAAAATAGACTCTACCATCCACGCTACGATCACAACATCCTGTTTTTCTACCACGTACATAAATCTACATACTGTGCATTTACACACATTACAGTTTGTCTTGGCCGAGTCAACAAAAATTTGTCATTCAGATTTATTCATAGAATTAGAGATCGATCAGAATGATTGGAATTTTTTCACGACAAAAGTTTGTTCAATAACACTGGTGTATGTAGGGGGCGGATTGACAAATTAATGATAAAAATACAAAATAAAAAGAAACACAAAAATTATTATTTTTTGGCTTGATCTGTAAGCTCACTAATCATGAAGTTTGTACATAAACCAAACCTGATACTTCTAGTGCCAATGATTTTCCTTTTCAGCAAAGTGCAAGTTCCGTTTTCAAAAATCATGAATTCCATTTCAGACAAAAACATTTCCATTTCACGTTCTGTTCAGTTTTCGGAGTTGGCAATTTCTTAAGACTGCACTGATCGCTGCAACCAAAACATGTTTAGAAACAACGCTGATTGGCTCCCAAAACCTTCTGCTTTGCGCGCACGCTTGTTAAAAACTTTCAAGCACCCTTAGGGGCACTTGTAGGGGTGCTTAGTACGCATATTGCAAAATACAAATATTTTGACGCGATCCTGCTTCAAATTAATATTTTTTATGTGGCCACCTACACTGCATACAACTAGACAGGTCTCAAGTCAAAGAAGAATGAGAGGGGACCAGTTGCTCTATGACTTGATGCCACTTTTGCGGGTTACCATATTTGAGCGGCGCGTAGAGTGGATCAGTTCCAGGGGTTTTAATCATTTCAACCTCGGTACAAACAAAACAAACATGATGCGGCGAGATCAATCACCCCTGGGAACGAGGTTGGCAATAAGGCCACTCTTCCAAGAAAACGCTGAAAGGCCATGTCCATTAGGAATTCTTCGGCTGTTCTTAAGGGGGTGTGCTTTATGTAAAGGTAAATCTACAGTATTATCCTTCACCATTTATCAGCCAAGACCAGAGCAATGGGAGCACTGTACGTGTACATGTTATACTAAAGGATTGGCAGATCGGACATTTCCACATCAAGGTTTTGGCATTAGTTTGATGCTTTTCTTTACATCCCTTTTTCCCCTTGTTACATTATGGATGTATGTACATTAACAGGCCTTGATCTTAACCGAGGCCACCAAGGCCATTGGCCTCATGCCCTGTCGAGTTGGCCAGCATGCCCATCAGAAAAATTGCACTGTCACTACCAACTTGGCCAGCATGCCCTTGTACAATTTCTCTGATTTGGCCAGCAAAGGCCTGCCCACGTTTTTCTTAAGATGGAGGTCTGCGTTAAGTACATTGTACATGTACATTGTAATGTACATGTACAGTCGGACAAATACTACAATCAATGTGTTTTTACAACACTGACAGTCAGCTGGTTAGACTGCATTATGCATTACACACGTCAGAACACAATGCAAGAAATTGTTAATTGCCTCACGTTTTGACCCCAGCAGAGTCTTTCTCAAAGGCTTTTAAATGACAACACAACACAACACACATTATACAGGTATAGTGGTGTAACAGAAGCAGTTAAGTAGAAAGACGTGAAAAGAAAGCTCTAGACAGAGTGCAGTCAGAAGAAGCATAGGACGATCAATGAAAAAGGAGACAAAGGTGTGGGGGTGGTGGGGGAGGTTAGAGAGAAGGGGCTGGTTTAACCAATACAGACAAGGCAAAATCAAAGGTGGGAACAAAGAGAAAGAGTAATTAATTATTGAATGAGACAGACTTCAGGCCTCAATCTTAAGAAAAATGGGGGCAGGCATTTGCTGGCCAAATCAGAGAAATTGTACAAGGGCATGCTGGCCAAGTTGGTAGTGACAGTGCAATTTTTCTGAAGAAGGGCATGCTGGCCAACTCGACAGGGCATGAGGCCAATGGCCTCGGTTAAGATCAAGGCCTGAGACTTAATGGGGGGCACAGGACATCTGTGGAAGAAGGAGCAGGCAAAGAGAAACAGTTATTAATCTTATAATTCCTTCTTGGATGTTGGGACCATTGGGTTGAATGGTCTAAAGGTGCTTTATCCCAGTTTCTCCCTTTTCGGACGAACAGTCTCTATGTGGTTATCCAAATTTGCCTCAGTGCCCTGTAAATCATGTCAGAAATAGAGTGATTAGAAGTGTCCGACAGGTGTTGTCTTGCTAAAATTGGGCGCTGGCTGTGGATCTACATGTATGACCTTATAAAAACGCCTTTTGAGTGCAGTTCTTGTTTCACTTATCGAACTACATATGGTGTTCCATAGAGGACAGCCTCCATTGTAGTTGTGAGTTGTCTGTCGTAGTTGTGACAGACAAACTCTACGACAGACAACTCACAGTTACGTGGGCAGCTTACAACTTCGACAGACCACTCCCACAACTCTGACGGACAACTCACAACAACGACTAGGCTTGGGCAGTATTCAATTTTTCGGTAGTCAGTAATACTGTCGCCAAAACACCGTGGTATTCGGTATTACCGTGAACTTTTTTTGGTGGGGCTAAAATACAATGAGATACATGTACATGTACATCTACATGAGACTGGATGGGCATCTTCAGGCAAATGGGTTCTTCCTGTACAGCACGTTGAGGTCGATCTGATGTGTGAAGAATATGATGGTAAGAATTGGTTATTTTACGAATGGGAGGAAGTGAGGGGCGGAAAGTGACAACAAAGGGAATTTCCCCTTGGAACTCTGTTGTCGTTTAGGTCCTCTAGCAAGTACCGACTCTCTAGAACGAGCCTTGACTTTCTGGATCGCCCGATGGACTGCTAGAGGACTATGGCCTCGGGAAACAAGATGTTTCTTAAGTTCCTGTGGGTTATGGATAAAATCAGAATCAATACAACAAATCTGTCGAAGTCTGAGGGTCTGACTGTAGGCTATGCTGGTTTTGCAGTGTTGGGGGGGGGGGGGGGGGGGGTATGCTTATCTGTCGGTTTAACAAAGAGATCTGTGGGTATACACGTAGTTATCATCCATCTTTTGAACCTTGGCATTGAGACAGTGGGTCTTTGGTTGACTATTCGGTCGTAAATTTGATGGTCCTGTGGAAGAAATTCATGTGGTAAAAATGAAAGCTGTGAAGGCATCTGGCATCACTGGTCGAGTTGAAACATGAGGCCATTAATAAGTGTTTGCATTTATTAAACCACAGATCCTTTTGGTTAGTATGCAGTTTGCAACAGCTATTTTTTTTTTTCATTACGACCATACACAGGCTTTGAAATAACCCAGCACTATTAGCTCCTGGTCCCCTCAACATGTATTTCTAAAAATAACCCCAGAGCCCATTCTTGTACTTAAAAAAAAAAAATCTACCTAAAGGTATCCAGCTCATTTTCTGTCACTTAGTGTGGCTATCATTCGTGAATGGCTTTAAACAGCACACCATCAACTAAAGCATGACATGTCACAACTTTGCCCACCACCAATGCACACACTTGGGCCACTCGCGACCAGACAGCATTGGCTGTTTTCAACGCATGAGGGTGCCGTAAACATCGTCTCCATAGACAACTTTGCAAATACCGTGGAATGGGGGGACTGCTGGTCCAGTTATTGACCAGTTTTGTCACTTACAGTTCTAGACCAGCATGCACCTCATTCCACATGTCAGCGAAAATTCGTCCAGTCTGGAAAAAAAACGGTTTATTTCACATATTTAAATTTAACAAATCTCCTTGACATTTTGAATTTGTTCTTTTTACCAGATCGGCAGAAGGTTATAGCTTATCGATTCACTGAATGAAAGTCCTCCATAGATGACATATTGGCACTGCACAAAAATCATAGGAGACCCGCGGAAATTTGAGTCTTGACGGCACCTCACCGTCCGTGTATAAATCTTCAAAAAAAATTAAAAACTGTTGACTTTGAGTCTGATAAATATATTTTAAATTCTGTTGAGTGTTGAAGACAAGTTAAGTTAAGTTAAGTTTTTTTTTAAATCAAAAGAGTCTACATGTTAAACTGTGTGGAATTTTTTTCTCTCAATTTTGATTCTGGTCTTGGGAACAAATTTCGGGTCCAGTACAAGTTTTGAGCTATAAGCCCTGTAGCCTTTTGTATTTCCCATCAAATTCGTGCCCTGTCGATGGCAAATTGCCTTGCCCTTACATGAACGAAGTACAACCCTTTCTGAAGTACAACCTTACAGGCCTTGCGCTGAAGCTTCTTGTAAAGCAGCCCACAGGGCTAGAAAACTGTGCATTTTACTTGCCCCCAGGGAGTTTTCGTTGCCCAAATTTTAAACATGTATTTTCAGAAATGTATCTTCCTGATACTAATGGTAGTGATCACAACCACTTTATAGCGGTCAAACAAAGTTACATTCACACACTCAAAAATAAATTAACACATTTCTAAAATTAATTATTCACATCAGTGAAAAGGAAGAAGTATGAGCATTGTGAACAAGTACACTGTACAGTGTACATTTGTAAGTTGGACAGTTTTTAGTAGCCCACAGGGCAAGTTGAGAAGTGGTATACTAGCTCATAGCAGATTTTACTAGCCAATGTACGCCCGGCTAGTGTTAAGGGTGAGCCCTGCCTTGGTTGCCATACTGTAGTCACATTTTATGTACATGTGGGACAATATGCATTTAACTATACAATGTGACTACATTACATAATCATCAGATAATAACAGATTTTTGTATACACTCCGTGTCAGAAAACCGACCTCAGAGCGCCTACCACAGGAACTTTAGCAAATACACCATATTATTTATTACCAAAAAAGCAGAATCAAACAGCAGAGAAAAGAAATAAATATAAACCATAAAATAAACCATAAAAAAGTACATGTACACATGTACGTATGTCAGTTAAAGACACAGAGACAGCAAAGTAGGAAAAAAATAATCAAGGGCAAACAGTGTAAACAAAAAAAAATATGTCCACCACAGCTGGCAGAGCATTAATAAAAACATCATTAAAAAAAGTTGATGGCACAGAGGGCCTATTAGAATTCTAAGTACAGCAGTTTGAGTTAAAAACATGCCAGGATTTATAACAACGAGCTAAAAACATTCACATTTTGACAGGAAAAGGTGGGTCTTCAGAGCAGACTTGGAGTACATAAGTTCGATCAAGGACCATAGTTAACCAATGTTTGACTATCTCTGATCGAACCCACGCAAGTCAGCGATGGTTGAACTAGTTTTTTTTACTATTCCCAACGAGTCTATCGAGGGTGGTCACATCGCTGGTTATCAATAGCTGCTTCATAAACACAGTGCAGAGGGGGCCAGTTATCAGAAAAATGAACATTGATTTTGCCGTTTTCTCATGGTCGCATGGACACGTGACATGACTAGAGTCGTTCGCACTTCTACTTCAGTGCGCATGCACTGTACATACGTCACTGACCAACCACTAGTTAACCATTGGTCCTTGATCGAACTTGCCCCAAGCTTTTAGCCAGGGTTTTCACATGTTTTGTAATGTACGTACAAAACATGTTCAATTTAATTTTTTAGTCATACTGTCTGCATCTTTCTAACCAGCATGTAGCTTGCTTGTACATTGTATTGTTCAATTAAAAAAAAATTATTATAATTTACTTAAATTTATTTATGGGTTTTTTTTATTTGAAAATAAGCAGGCGGGGCCTGAAAGGTGTTCAAATTTACATAGCTAAAAAACATGTCGTTAAAACTACACAAAAACACCATTTAAAGCTGAGGGTTGAGGGCTGAGAGATAGGTTAACATAAATTAAGCATAAAAACCAAGGTGGGGTTGGGAGGGGGAGCGGGGATTTTTGGTGGGGGTAGAGGGGAAGTTGGTGGGTTGGGTTGGTGGGTTCAAAATCAAACTTGTGCATTAATAATTTCAAACTATAATAATTAATTATTATTATCCCGTAAATAAATAACAGGTACTGACCTCCTCATAGTGTATTATGGCTTCAGATAAAGAAATCATTTATCATTCTGACGTCAATTGGAAAAGAAACAACAACAAAAAACCATGAAAAAATCAAGGTGAAACATCACTAATCAGTCTAAAGCTTCTAGTAGGGAGTTCTAAGAAAAAAAACCCTAATTAACATAATGCTAAGTGCAGGAACAACATGTCCCTGTCACTGTCAGTACTTCAAATAATTAGTTTTGTCAAACAACATACAATGTACACTGTAAATGTACATATTACAAAAACATCACATACTGTATTGTCAGTATGCATGTACGGTGCAATATGTTCAATGCACTGAAAGTGAAATCTTAATGTTTTTTTACACTCTACCATGACTACATGTACTTGTATCTGTACAGGCATATTAAATGTATGTGCACATAAATTACTAGATAAAAATTAATCACAACTGAAGATTTATCCAAGAGGCTAAACACAACCCATACACCAGGGCCAAGTTCACGCAGGGACCTTTTGTTGACTAGTGGCTGATATTAACTGGTACTCATCCTCAAAAACATGTGTTGGGTACCAGGCAACATCGACCTCTAGTCGACAAACGGTCCTTGCGCGAACTTGGCCCAGGTTGTGTATAATATGCACATGTTCAATGCATATATGTACATTGTCGAGTACATGTAGTACATCTTGAAAGTTACTGAATGTATGTTCCTTGATAATATTTAGTTATTATTTATTCAAAAAATATATCAGGCAAGATAATAGGGCAAGATAATAAGAATACAAAATTACATCAAAATACACAATAAACATTAGGCAAAAAGAAAAAAATGATTAAAAAAATGATGAATTATTTACTGTCAGACTGTACATGTACATATGTATCTAATGGGCATGACAGGACGTACATGAACACATACATGAACACATACATGAACACATACATGTACATGAACACATACATGACTTACATGTACAGTAACAGTGTATGTGTACATATTATTCAGGGATGAACTGTACATTAGATAGAAATACACAAACAGTCAATGCCTATGTACAGTACAGTGATTGTACATGAGTGCGTTCACAATATATACAGTGTACAGTGGTGTATAGTACATGTACATTTACAATGTACATGTACATGTACACCTGTACATGGTGTACATTCAAGTACATTACATGTCTCTCTGTGTATACTAATCAAAAAAGAAAATTTATCGAAGCACTTGACTGAATAACTAACTTAAGCGAAAACTGCATGAAGCTTTCGTAGTCAACAACTACTTCATCAGATGCAATGGGAGACTTCTGAGACGATAGCGGGCATCCCACAGACCGGTCCTTCTCCATTGTTTTCATCGCTGAGAACAATTGAAAAGGACCGGTCTGTGGGACGCCCGCTATCGTCTCAAAAGTCTCCCATTAAGTAATGTTATGTACATGTAGGATGCTATTTGCTTTCCACTCTTTTTAACCACGTTAAAGCAATGACAACAGCATGTGAAGCAAAGAAACAGATAGCATTGATTTATGAATTTAAAATGTAAATTTACATGCAGTAGGCCCTAAGTCATAGTGCTTTAGTATGCATATCGTGTTCACACCGTAGAGTAAGTTATGTAATAAAAACTAGAGGGAGCACTCGCGATGTCACGCATGGAACTCCGCTGACCCACCATGGGTGAAAATCCCTATGGATCAATTGCTTACAAATGTCCACTTAAAAAACCTTTGCTGTGTATACTGATGAGTGACCAGTGTAATATGATTGGTGGTGGTATTTTCTGAATGGTCAGGATGATGGTACAAAAAAACTTCTTGTCGGGCCGTGTGGCATGGTTTTGACTTATTACATGAAAGAAGTGACAGGTTTTTTTTAAAGTAAATAATGGATTAGCAAAGAAAAATGCTTTTAAATGTAACTCCGCATACATATGTACATACATGTATGTACATAACCTCGCAGGAAAAAGTACTGAGTGCTTTGAGATGGCCATTCTTGTGTAACAACGCACTATTTATAAGAACTGTGTAATAATATTATTATTATTATCAGGAATCTGCAGTGTGTCAGACAAAAAAGGGGAAGTATGCAGGGTACAGCAAGATTTTGTGTGTTTTTATTAAATTTTCTATGGCACTGCTGAGCTGAAAAGCTGCACGACTATAAATGCAGGCACACGTCAACTTTTAGTTGGCAATTGGTAATAGGGCTGGTGGGTACAATGATCTACATGCACACTACTAGCCATGTGTAAATTATTGTACATTTATGCACTAATAATTATAATTATTATATGAACTAATAATTAAATTAAATGCTTTTGTACAAATGTGAAGTATTGCTGCATGCGTGAGATAAGTCTAGTGGTCATTGATGTACAGTGCTAGCCATACATGTAATGTAAATTACGTACATTGCATATTATGCACTAAATTAACTATTCCGATTACGCTCTCCAAGTCATGTGACCTATAGTGGGTATTAAACATCAACAAAAACGACGTCCTCCATAGGAAAGTGCAGTTGTTGTAAAGTACATGATACATGTAATTGTTGCATTGATTTGTCTCGGCTGTTTACAGGTCTTGATTTTGAAAAACTTGGTCTCGGTCTTGGAGCAAAGGTCTCCGGCAGGGTCTCATTTCAAGACCTTTCGAGACCTTAAGTTCATAATCGTCCAAAAACATACACAAGTAAAAAACTGAACCCAAAAGAATAACAGTTAAAAATATGCACTTTGCTCTGAATTTTCAATGGTGCGGTACTGACCAAAATGAAGCAATCCATGTATGCATGGATGCCCTAAATGCAGGATTACTTAATTTTGGTCAGTACTTTAAATCATTTTTTTTTTTAATTCAAGGACACTTTCATTATCACAAATGAGACAATTTTAATGGTACACCTCCATGACAGTGTTAAACTCCCATCATGATGAGCTCATTAGTATTCAGGGTTCTCCCCTTGCGCTAAGCTAGCGTATCCGGCTGATACGCAGGAAGAATTACGGGCCGATAAACAGGAATTACAGCCGATACGCAGAAATAATAATTGTTCAATTAGAATTGTTTCAAATTCACAAAAAACATCTTAAGCGCTCCAGATTGCACAATAGGCCCCGCAGCTTTTCAGATTACCAAGAAAATTAAGCTCCATTTTTTTTTTTATTATTAATTTGTACCTTGTAACTTGTCCTGATATGTACACAATACACAAACGCACTCCCAACACGCCGACAGACACACGCAGTCAATTCGTTTCCCAACAAGTGGGCTGTTAGGCTTCGTTATCTCACGACTTTGCATGATAAACATAGCCAAGAACCATGGAACGCTGGCGAGCACTTTCACAACAACGCAAAAGAATAAGAGCATACGCCCTCTGTTGGCATGATAACATACAAAAAACGTTTGTAAAAAGTCGTGTTTGCTAAAGCCGTGTACAGAATAGGTCTCCGCTGTCAGCATGCTCAATGGTAGGCGGCGCACAGTTCCTCGGACACAATTTGTCTGTAGCTTGTTTACCTGTACTAGAAACCAAAAGATAGCGAAGAGCCGTAGCAACGTTTAGAATTTAGGGTTACTCTGGACGAATCAAAGGATTATTTTACAGTATACACTGTAAAATATAAGATTTGTTGTCTTTCTCTGTTATTTTGTTTTTATCTTCTTTTTCGGGGGGTGATTGCGCAAAATCAAAATGCGCTGCAGTAATGAAGACGCAATGCTTTTGTACATAGACAGGGATTGTGTAAATGACGTTTTTTGAACTCGCGTCGTCATAGGCCTACTCGATACATATATATCGAGTATACTCAATTGAGTTTCCCGCATCAATAGAGGGTATGCACAGCCGTTTTCCTAAAGCAAACTTACGGCTGTTTTGACCTCAGTGAGGGCGCTGCTTGTACATATCTCTATGGGACTCATGACGTCAGAAGCATAAGGTCTATATTGAAAAAAATCTGACAACGACGAACGTTACTACATAGAGAAGGGCCTTCTATGAATAGTTACAATACAAGAAGTTGAACCCCCATCCCCCCCAATTCATGAAATGGAACTGGATCTGGATCATTCCATTAGTCAATGTGAAAATTCCTCTTTGCCTTCAAAAAGTGAGCTACATGTATCCGACTGGGAATAAGGGATGATCCAAGCATGAATGTGGAGGGGATAGAAATCGCTTGCTGTCTTGCAACCAGTTTCTAAGCACCACTAAGCCAGCTGGCCATGGATCTGGCAATGAGGTCAGGGGGTCCAAGGGCACAGGTCAACAATTTCTCATCAATTGGTTGATGCAGGGTTGGACCACCTACAGCTCAGCTAGAGTTTTATGGAGCGACGTGTCGCGATTCCAGTAACATGTATACCAGTCTGACAGCCGTGTCTACGTCAGACGGACAGTTAGGGAGGAGTTTGCAGAGAACCGAGTCAAGCTGCTGCTAAGGCACTGGGGGACGGAGTCATGGTTTGGTATCAGTGTATGTTGGTACGGGTTGAGGGGAGTATCAATGAGGTGGCCCTTTCGCTGCCCTTACACTGCTTATGTGCATAACAGTCTATGACTGTACACAAAATGCATCATGGCGGCCAATACTACTAAGACTGCATTGTAATGTACATTTACATGTACATTGCGGAAAATTGGATATTGTGTCTAAAATTACACCTTTTTTTTTTGCGTTTGCAAGGTTTTTGCCCAGCCACATTTATCATGTTTACAGTGCTCTTTTGTGAAGCTTAATCTGGTTATTTTAAGTGAATTATGAAACGAGTTGTTGGTTTTGTGTGTCGGTGAATTTAGGAGGACGTGTGTACCTCACCTGTGGATTATAATAATTTCAACTTGACATAGTCAAGTCTCATATTATCTTGGCAACTCTACCAAGTCTACTATCGGACATTTTCACTTTTTGTGTAACCATAGAGCAAAGACCAGATGGTATAACCAATACTGCCCTATTGGCAATTTTTACCCAAATAATTGGTAAACCCAATTTTTTTTTTTTTTTTTAATTTTAGAAATGTTCCTGAATTTTTTTTTATTGGCATATTTTCGATAAAAATGTACTTTCCCCACGGAGGTTTTTGTGGACCATATCTGTCAAAAGCATGATATCTGTGTCTGGTTCCTTTTTTTACTTGTTGTATACAAAACCTAAAAACATGGAAAGAACTTATTTTTCCTCAAAGACGTAAAAGATTGTACGGCTTCTTAGCAAGGAAAGAATGTGCATTGAAATGGGGGCTGCAGCAAATAGCGACAAGGGTCAAAAGAAATGTGGGCCCAGTAAAAGATTGTACGGCTTCTTAGCAGATTGTACGGCTTCTTAGCAAGGAAAGAATGTGCATTGAAATGGGGGCTGCGGCAAAGAGCGACAAGGGTCAAAAGAAATGTGGGCCCAGTAAACAAGTGACTAAAAAAAACAGTAAAACTGTTGTACTTGCTGTGAATTTTAATATTTTTACATTATCATTTGATTTAGACTGTGGACTGCCACAGACTATACCTTGCAGGTAGACCCAATAACTGGGAGGCCGAAACTCCTTTTTTGAGATTTTGACATTATCGATCGGTCGTACTGGCAATCTCAAAAAAGGAGTTTAGCGCCCCAGTTACTGGGTCTACCTTGCAGGTAGTTGCGATAATCGTAACCCTCCATCCTCCCGACGGTCGGAGACCGGAGGGTTACGAACCAAGACTGATATTATCGATGGTATGGGCAGTTTTGACCAGTTTTTGCCAGACTCGTGATCAGATTCGTCCTTTTTTTCCACTTTCCAAAATCATGACAGACATTCTAAACACATGGAGTTGATCTTTATTGTATGACAACGTCATCTGGAACCCTTAAAACAACATCATGAAAATATTTGGCAGAAAAAACGACAAAAACTTACCAAAAGACTGACAGAATATATCCATAATCCATAGCGGGGCCAACTAGTGATTTTGAACGTCGCACTTGCTTGGCAACAACCAATCAGCGTGACCCATCCAAACACGCATCCAGACGAGCCATGGCTGTCGTATGCGTATCGGCCATGCGTTTGGCCGTGTGGGGGTACGGAGCACACGGTACTACGAGCTGTATAGTTTGTGCACGCACGATGTTCATACATAACCTGCATGCTGCGCACTCGGTCCGGGGATCGGTGCTTACATACACAGGCGGTGAGTTTGCAAGCTGGACTGGCTGATACGCATACGACAGCCATGGCTCGTCCAGATGCGTGTTTGGTTGGGTCACGCTGATTGGTTGTTGCCAAGTAAGTGCGACGTTCAAAATCACTAGTTGGCCCCGCTATGGATTACGGATATATTCTGTCAGTCTTTTGGTAAGTTTTTGTCGTTTTTTCTGCCAAATATTTTCATGATGTTGTTTTAAGGGTTCCAGATGACGTTGTCATACAATAAAGATCAACTCCATGTGTTTAGAATGTCTGTCATGATTTTGGAAAGTGGAAAAAAAGGACGAATCTGATCACGAGTCTGGCAAAAACTGGTCAAAACTGCCAATACCATCGATAATATCAGTCTTGGTTCGTAACCCTCCGGTCTCCGACCGTCGGGAGGATGGAGGGTTACGATTATCGCAACTACCTTGCAGGTTAGCATTCAACGCCAACAACAAGCCTGCAGTGCTTAAGAACAACTTAACTCAGGCCTATTTTTTGTATTAGTTAATACAGTAGGCCTATTTATAATTCATTAATAGTATTAATTTATTCAAAATTATTGGGAATATTGGTATCTTCCATCTCCAAATAAATGAAAGTTAAGCATGTCAAGATTTCCATGAATAATGTTCAACAGAAATAATACATTACAAAATTTAAACAAACGTTGTTCTTTTCTTTAGTTAGAAAAGAGAGTTTTACTTTGTCTAACTTGAAATGAAAGTGAAACGCCTACCTTTTTGTTTTCCTTTACCAATCCGACAATATAAAACAAGTTATATTTTCCAAGTTGACTGCTTCCCAGTCGTCAGCGGTCAGACAGCAGTATAGCTCTTTGGAAGCATTGTGCCATTCACTCGCACATAAAGGCCCCCCTACTTGTGAAAGTAACTGTGCACATTGTATTACTTAAATACTATTTATATTTTAATGAATTACCTAGAACCGTGGAAATTTGCGTATTATTTTTTTTCCTCCCACTAAATCACTATTCCCGCACAGTTCGCGTAGATGATGTCATGTTTTGGTTGTTTGAATCAGTTATCTATTCGCTAGGCAAATGTGAATAACCAGACGGTCATAAAAATACCTTTTGTACAAACGAAAATAATTTAAGATAAATCTCATGTCAAGAAAAACTTTGATATAAATTAATAACGTTTTTTAAATAACTTCATACATTTAATAAAACAAATTGTCGTTTAGAAACATTCTGTAAAAACAAAAATAGTGTGTTGTAAAAAACTGAAACCTTACAAAGGACGCCCTCAGCGATGAATTACTCAATGAATTAGTTTTTAGGTGGTCACACGCCCTCAGTCGGTGGCGGTTGTATTATTATTATTATTATTATTAAAATGGTTTATTCAAAAATACTCAAATCTCGCAGCCCTGGAGCTGAATTACATTTGAATTTACAAAAAGCAAACACATTTGCTATAAAAATATGAACACACGAAATTACAAAGGGGAAAACTGACCGTGATAAAAAGATAAAGAAGATGACAAAACCAGATTAAAAATTACTATTCAGCAGTTTAGTTAAAAAAGGGATGGTGCTGTTTTTATAACGATTGGTGTGGCAGAGAGGGAGAGCAAGATTATTAGAGTTGCGAAGGTTGTTAGATCTTAAGGGAGGAAGCCATTCTCTGTACTCAGAATCAATAAGACGTTTACCAAATGTAAGGGAAAGAAGATTACGTCTTTCTTTAAGGGTGTCAAGTTTCAACCTACTACATATAGACTGATATGAAGTGTGACTTGTTACATCAATAGAAAGAATTGTTCTGAGCGCTCTTTTCTGAAGTTTTTCCAACTCGTTACTTTGGGCGCTAGTTAATCCAGAATTCCAGACAGGGCTGGCAAACTCCACAGAGGGCCTAACATATTGCACATACACCCTCACCAAGTCGTCAACTGGGACACCACAGCGTTTGAGTTGTCTAAGAAAATACAGTCTATTATTAAAGGAAATGCACATTTTGTTAATTTGTAAATTCCATTTCAGGTCATTTTGAATATAAACACCAAGTATTTTTAGGAAATTACACTGATCAACATTGAAACCGTTAATACAAAGGGCATGTGGGTAAATAGGTTTGTTCTTTTTAAAACTCACAGTCATGGCTTTACATTTACTTGGATTCAATTTCATGTTATTATTTACAGTCCAATCATGAAGACGATTAAGCTCACACTGGGTATTACGAATTTGTAAGGCATTCTGGAAAGACTGGCAAATAGTTAAATCATCAACATATTTATAATGAGTGACATCAGAGGTGATAGAGCCAGCATCGTTTATCATTGCCAGAAAGGCGACAGGGCCAAGTTTCGTACCCTGAGGAACACCAGCATGAGTAGTACGCCACACTGAAAGATTGTTATGGTACCTAACAGCCTGAGTACGGTTTCTAAGAAAGCTGCACACCCACGGGATAATAGATACACGTACACCCAAATTAATGAATTTAGTCACCAAAATATTATGGTCAACAAGATCAAACGCTTTAGAAAAATCTGTGGCAACAATAATACTGGAGTTTTTAGAACAATCAGTATCTTTATAAACTTTGTCTAAAAGATTAATCAAACAGTGATCAGCAGAAGACCCTTTAAGGGAACCAAATTGTTGTTTGTCAAGATTAGCTCGCATATCACTCATAATCCAGCTTGTAACAAAATCTTCAAATACTTTAGCAAAAACACAGGTAAGTGAAATTGGACGAAGATTGTTAATTGAAAGAGGTTGTCCCTTCGGAATGGGTACAACATGGGCAGACTTCCAAATGTCGGGTACTATACCGGATGACAAAGAGCAATTAAAAATATCACACAGTGGAAAGCATAGTTCATAAGCAAATTCTTTGATAAGCCATGTTGGAATCGAATCAGGCCCATTACACTTGTGAGGTTGCACTTTCTTCAGTTTGTTGTACACATCTTGGGGGGTAAGGGTTGGCACCGGGGTGATAGCAGGTAAGTATGCAGGGAGATTAGACATATCTAGGCCTGCAATATCACTGGCAGTGGTAATGAATGAATCATTAATTTGTGTAGCAATCTCAAATGGGGAGAGGTTATCAAATTCAGGAAAGTTAAATATAGGTTTTTTGTTGCAACCTGTTAATTTTTTTATTTCTTTGTGCCAGTCCCGAGGGTTTTTGTGTTTCAAGTGGCTGACTCTTTTGTTGTAGTATCTTTTTTTAGCCTGTTTAATAACTCTGGATATCTTGTTGCGAAGAAATCTCCACATGACAAATCTGCCGTCAGAAAAAGCATGTTGACGTTTTTTGATCAGCGACTTTATTTCCGGGGTTATCCACGGTTTGTCCTCTTCATGGATTGAAACTGTCTTAGTAGGGAAATAGTGGTCTATTGCAATGTTCAGAAGATCATAGAGAGCAGTGGTCTTTTGAGTCGGTGATGCAACTGATAAAACATTGCTCCAATCAACGCTGGTAATCCACCTGCCAAAAGCTAGCTTGTCGGACTGCTTAAATGGGCGCACGACTTTGCGACGCTTCGTGTTGCAGTGATTGTCATGTGAGACTGGGAACCACAGGACAGTATTATGATCACTGAGGCCAATGGGGCTAGAGATCATTGGTTCACAATAGTGATGATTAATGTTGGTTATTATTTTGTCCAAGATGGATTGCCCTCTTGTAGGTTTATTAACGACCTGAGTGAGACCACATAGGCGACAGATGAGATCAGTGTCAAGTTTGTTAAAATCACCCAACAATACAATACCAGCATCAGGGTATTTAGCTTGAAGAGTATCAAGCGAGGTCAAAATGTGCTCAACCAACTGTTGATCATATGGTGAGGATGGAGGGTGGTACCACAAGTATCTCCTTAGGGTTTGTACTTGTTCAATCTTGGAAAGTGTCTGACCATAAAGGGGAATGGACCAAAGAGTACCATTTTTATAACCCTTGGCCTTGAATAAACTTCGAAAGTGTGGTTCCATTTAATCATCTCCACCAGATGAGGAACCAGAGATGTTAGGACTGATAGTACTCACTAGAAAATTAAACTACTGGTAGGCCTATTAAGTGCTAGGCAGTATGAGACCACAAGTATCATCCCAAAAAGAACACTGCCATGCAAACTTGATTCCAGTGTATTACATCTTTGAAGTAAATCTTATTTGTTGATACCTTTTGTAAAGAAAAAATGCTTGGAAATAAGCAACCTGTCCAAGAGTAGTAAGACTCATGATTCGGATGTGACATTGGGACTCGAGTCATATTTTGTACGACTCTGACTCCACAGTTTGTCATTGTTACAGTAATTATAAGAACAATACTAAAGATTTTTTTTACTTGTTACTCTTTTTTTTTTAAGTCGTCCATCACAAGGCCCAAAGGCCACTTGAGGTGTGGGCTACTTTTTGAAGGGCTAGACACTGCCCCCCAAATTGCCTCAACCTATGCAGTACTGAACAAGACGAGGCGAGATAAAAACGCAGGTCTCTTCACAGTACAGCGAAGAATAGGGAGGGGTAAATGAATCCATTGCGAGACAAACATAACTGCCTCTTCCCCTATTTGAAGCAATTGTACTTAAGTTTCTTGCTCAAGGTGTCATGCTCAAGGTGTGAAGTGTCATGACCGGGATTCAAACCCACAACCTGATGACTTAGCCATCAGAACTTGAGTCCGAAGCACTAAACCGCTTGGCCATGACATGATACAAAATGTCTTCTTTTTTTTTCATTAGAAAAAAAAAAAAATACTATCGCCATCAGAGAGGATGGAAGTGGATGACCTTTCAAGAAAATTGTTATTGTTTACATATTTAATTTTCTTAAATATATATATCCACTTGGACTAACCTATGCTGTAGTCGCAGATCCAGTGTTTGTCTGAGGCAACTAGGCATATTAAGAGACCATTGCATTTAAAAAAAAAAGTTTGAGAAATGTACATTTTGGGAGTTGTTTATATCGCTGTCCTGAGTGATGACATGTGATTGAACAGTGACTCAACACAATAATCATTGTATAATTGTATTAAGGAACTGATTTAATGCAAATATTTTTTAATCACCGTCGTAAACCACGCTAATGCGAATGGTCATTTTAAGCTTCCTTTGGAAATGAAATAGATACACAGAGATTGTGATAAGATACAAAAGTGAAGCCAAACCCCGCCTTTTTAAAAGCTAAAAAAATGAACTCTGATTTAAATAAGATTGATTCGTGCTTGAACCCTTTAGACAACATTCATTTCTGTGTAATTATCACAATCAACCCAGACATTGCTCATCTTGTTGATTTTTTGACTCTGGATTTTCAGGGAAAATGTAAGAAACATTATTATCAAACCAAAATGAATGGTTATGTTTTAACATTGTAGATTCTACGTTAAAACATGGGAAACATGGGAAAATGTCAATTTGGGACGTTACCTTTTCTTCGACCCTCCTGTTTTATCAGAAGTAGGCCACATCTTGTGGCCATTTGCCACATCTTGTGGCCATTTGTGGCTGCTATGGGCATTTTGGTTCCAGCCACTTGTGGTCGCTATGATATCTAAAGGGTAAAAGTCAAAGTCTGAGGCCATTTTTTTTTTTAAATACAGTAATCATCAATACTTGCCTCCTACCGTCACTGTATAATTTGTCATTGTTTTATTCAGCCCAATGAAATAAAACACAACATATTTTACAAACAAATCCACAATTTCACTCAGATGTTATACCAGGGGCTGGATTTCACAAAGAGTCAAGATTGATCTTACGATGTGTACTAATCTTATTGGCTAAGCAACGTGTGATGTCACAATTCAAATCACTGTGGTGATTTAGACAACTCATCTAACGTGAATCTCAGTGTCTTGTGAGATCGAGCCCGGCAGAAAAACCTTGTCGCAGACACATGATTTTCCTTTTACATAATTAACAATCAACTTTGAACAATCACCAAAAAAATATCTAAAGGGTGTTCTTACCGAAACGGTAAGGCATTTCCAACAAGATTTTAGTCATCATAAACATTTAAAACAAAAATGTGCATCCTAAACTTGTTGGCTCTAGTCTAGAAATTGGGACTCGTCTCCCACAAAATCTTCAGTAAAAGCATTGTTTCAGACAGATTATAATATTGATGGACTCAACTTTAAGTAAAAAGGTTTGGAATTGGAATGTGTCCGGCCAGTCGGGAGGCAATCAATAATAAAACATCTGGAAACTGTCCCAAAGTTTCAGGCACCTTTAAGATGTTCAACTCAAATCTCATACTTTGTTGCACTGTGTTGCATGTAGCAGGGTTGGTTCTACACGGCCTTGACGTGTTCACTAAGCAATGCAAGTCCCCAGCAAACTTCACTGCTTATTGGTGCATTTTGCAGGGCTATCTGCCCAGTGCCAAGGCTATCAAAAACTTGGTTCACTTCACAATGCAACGTAATCCTCTGTCTAATTCATTTCAACTGTGCTGATGCACTTAGTACGGCATCTAGAAAACACCCGATGTAAGGTGTTTTTTTTTCAAATAAACATTACATGGAGATAAATTACACAAAATTACTAGAACAGAAAGTCCAAAATAACAAAGACAAACCAGAGAGCTCATATCGCTACACAAATTTTACAGCTGATGCACCAGACCAGAAGAGGTACAGAGATCGTTTTTTGTCTGCCTAAAAAGTAATTCATAATACATCAAGGAAAATGTAGTGCACGCAATTTATTACAAGTTTGACTACAGTATAGTTGTTTTACCGCTACTATTAAAAATTTACTGATGTTGATCAAATATTTTTTTTACAAAATGAAAGGATTGGTTGAAGAATTTAATACTTAGTATCCTAATCTGATTTTGTTAATACTGAATAAGTGTTTAGTTATACTAAAGATCTTAATAGGGGGAAAAAAATCACAATCTAAACGATTAACACATTAAGTGCACAGAAACTAGGCCCATGGCCCAATTTCAAAAAGCTGCATAAGCACAAAAAGTGGCTAAGCACAACAATTTTGCTTACCAGAATAAGGTTACCAGCCAAACTGCCATGTGACATGTACTGTCTCCTGCTCATTTTCACAGAGAATTTAGAAAATTAGCACTATTGTCTGCTTAAAGCAGCTCTATGAAATTGGGCAATGCAGGTTACAGGTTAGATTTATCTAGGTATAACCGAATATTCAAAAATTTGTTTTAGTTGGGTATCAACATACTTTTTATCTCTCTTTTTTTTTCTAGCATTCAAGGAAATTTGAGTACTCAAGAAAGTGTAGAGATGCACTTATTTTTGTTTGCAATGAGAATCGTTATATACACAATTTACAAATTAAGACACAGTATTGGGGTTTGAATTTCAACCTCAATCACCTGTGCACTACAGGTCTTGTCGCTGAAATATTGTACTGGACCACAAACCTTTTTCACCAGATCAAATGATTTTGATAAACTGCTGAACTTTGAGGGGGAATTTAGAACTTGAAAAAGCTGAAGTTACAGACTGTGCATGAGAGAAATACTGGACTTTAGGACTTGCTCAGCTATGATGTTACTGGCCCAATGCACCACTGCACTTTGACTAGTGGTCCAGTGTGTATTTTGCACCCTGGGTAAATATAGATGGGTTGCACACGACGTCAACTCTCCATGAGGTTCTTGGCTAGGATATTGATTGAGTTCGCTTTCTGAGAACCCTTGGCTTCACAACCAGAATTAATTAATAATAATAATAATAATAATAATAATAATAATAATAATAATAATAATAATAAAAATCAGCCATCTTTGATGACAATGACTGCACATTTTTGAGTGCACAACTGTGCGTTACGCATGGGTGCTGCACGCAGCACGCGTGTGTTTCATAACCTCCTTCCATGATTGGTTGGTAAGCAACTCAAGCTGAGTTGAAACTTAAAGAGCTTGACATGGCTACAGGACAAAATGGAAATCGTCATCAAAGACGGCGTCTGTTGGCAACCCATCTATACACATACTGTGTCCAAACCTGGGCTCTTTCAAAGCCATGACTCTGGCTTCATCTTTGGCTTAGGCTCCATCTGCCTGCTTGAAGTCCTGCACCAAACGTGCACATTTTTCGATCCATAAGCCAGAGCCAGAGCCACAGCCAAAGGTTTTGAAAAGGGGAAGGGGCCCTAGTCTGCCAACCACTCAAAACGAACAGTAGTTGAATGCTGATTGTGCATTTCTAGTCACAGAACAAATTTTTGATTGCCAACTTTCAGTTGAATATCAATAGTCCCTTTTTACCCAAAAGTCTGAATAACCAGTGACGAAATCATTTGAAAAAATGTACAGCATCATACTGTATTATTAGATAACCGTAATAATGTATACGCTTTTTTTTAACACGGTGTAGATTTGATGGAGTTTTAAACCTCTTTGTTGAGAAATTAGAACAAATTATAAGACTTAAAAATCCAGCATTATGGAACTATCATACAAAACAGCTTAAATTGGAGCTTTGTATATATATATACAGCAAGAAGGACTTGCTTGGTCAGCGGGTTATGACAGTGGCAGATCCAGGATTGAAGAGAGAAAAACACAGTGAGGGAAAAAAGGGGGGAACACAGTCGAAGAGAACGGTGCAAGACATAGTAAATTTACAAACATTCCCCCTTCCAGATTAACCCTTGGATTTATTCAAGTTTTTAGAACTTCCTTTCCCCTGCTCCAAAAACACACATACATTGGTTTACAGCTTCTGCTGGGACTCGATCACTTTGGTAGCTTTAAAACCCAGGTACATCTAAGAGCAAGTTCGATCACGGACCATAGTTAACCAGAGTTCAAATAACTCTGATCGAACTCATGCTAGTCAACGATGGTTTGGACTAGTTTAGTCGACTATTCGCAACCAGCCTATCGAGGTTGGTCGCATCGCTGGTTACCAATAGCCGTTTCATAAGCAGAGCGCAGAGGGGACCAGTTATCAGAAAAGTGATAAAACGTTGATTTCACCGTTTTCTCATGGTTGCGTTGACGTGACATGACTAGAGTCGTTAGCACTTCAACTTCTGAGCGCATGCATTACGTACATCACTACCCAACCACTAGTTAACCATTGGTCCTTGATAGAACTTGCTCTAAGAGGCACATCTTCAACATACCCAATATGTGTATTATGTATAAGGGATGGTGCCGTAATGGCGGTGTCTAAAAAACGCAAAGGCTCACTGACAGTAACAGGACCTATGGTTAGTTTACATTGTACAATGTATGAATGATCATGGGAGGTGGTGAGACACGCCCCCTCCCCCCTTTACGACAAACCTGGAACTGCCAGTGGGTGAAAGATAATGACCGGGGAGTGGAGGGATCAATATGTGGTTCCTTCAGGGGGCTGAGATAGCTTCAAATTTTCCTTATCCATCATGGATTTACGGAGGTCTACTAGTATCGCCTTGATGGTGTAGTTGCGCTGCCACCGTTGCAGTTTAGGTAACTTATCTACCTGTAATTGAATCGGAGAGGGTCAGGTGAGAATTATCTGAAGAATAAGAGAGACACTAGATGCCGAGGTGAAGGGAATTGTAGAGACACCAGACACTCCTTAAGCCTTACTGGGGGACTGGGAGACTCTAGGTTGCTGCAGGCATTTTTGAATATGGCATTTTGCGAGCTAGATTTTAAATGTCTGGTACAATGACTTGACTGTTAACTGTTAATGATGGACACTCAAACTGGATTCCCCAGACCAAAGACAGCGTTGCTTTGCCATGAAGCAGCTCTCTGTTGTACGAGGAATTCAAATTTAAGCGGTCGTTTGTGACTAAAGCAAGTCACTGTACCAGATGCTATTCCGATCTAGCTGGCAAATAGCTAACAGTACTCACATAGCTCGATTTCACATAGAACTCTAAAAAGATAAAAGTTGTCAGTACCATCATTGTGACATCATACTTTGCGAAGCAATGAAGACTGCTTCGCACTTAAAATCAATCTTAGTTCTTTGTGAAATCGAGCTCTCACCATGGGTAGGTTTCCGAGCACGATGAATTTACCTGGTAAGTCTGCCGCCCTCTAGCATCTTGAAAAGTTTCCCTTTGATTCCTTGCAATGCACAAAATTACGTAATGGGAGACTATTAAGACGTTAGCGGGCACCCCAGTAAACGGTCCTTTTCTATTGTTCTAATAATAGAAAAGGACCGCTTCCGGGGGGGGGCCCACTAACGTCTCCCATTTAGATGTCGTTTCCTTCACATGTTAAAACATCATACATGTACATGTGTTTGAATGAGTATACCCGTTACTTGCACTGGGAGTAAAACAAAATCTAAAATGACATTACACTGATGCCCGGGCAATCTGATCCATTCATAAGAAATTGCTTTTATGGTGGCATGATTATAATGGCCCCAACTGCAAATCTGGTCTTGTCAGCTTGACTAAATGTCAGGGCTCCAAATTTACACTGGACCGCGGGCCCGAGGCCAGTGATTTTAGTGTTGGGCCAGTCAACTCAGGACTGGACAAGTCCGGCAGTCTGGTGTTGTTCAGTTGAATAATAATACCTCACTGTGTAACATCTTCTGTAACAAAAAACTGATGTTCAAATGTTGACTTCAAGTCGGATAAATATCTTTCTATTGAATATTGAAGCATAT
The DNA here is from genome assembly GCA_911728455.2 of Marthasterias glacialis. Classification (NCBI taxonomy): domain Eukaryota; kingdom Metazoa; phylum Echinodermata; class Asteroidea; order Forcipulatida; family Asteriidae; genus Marthasterias; species Marthasterias glacialis. The sequence goes on along the minus strand of OU452222.1, from coordinate 17,931,881 downwards.
TATCCGTAAGAAAAATCAGACAAATCTTCTCTAGTGCATGTTAACCCCCCCTCCCCCCAAAAAAAACACTGTGTATTGTTATGTTAAACTATGTAGATAGTTTTAATATCATTTTGATTCTGGTCTTGTAAAAGAATTTCTAGTCCTTTTAAAAATGTTGAGCTGCAAGCCCCATGGTCTTTCCGATTCCACTCCCCCATCCCCACCCACCCCACATTCCAACCCTGAATGCTTACAGTAACAAAACTTACCATTCCAGAAGAATTAACCACAGGGCTGTTTATTTTGGTGACAAATCGTACAGATGGGGGCTGGTCAGGATACTGAGCCCCACAATTCAATTTCAAATTGTAGATACGGCCTTCACAACTACCCTACAGGAAAAACCAACAATAACAAAACATGGCTACTAAGGTTGAAAACTGACTTAAAAATTATCTGTGGATCACATTATCAATAGTAATACATGTAATACTAACAATAATAATAATGATAGCAATCATAATGATAATAGTAATCAGTTTTTATACATTGCTTTATCTACTGGCATCTCAATTGGCTTAAAAATGACCTTTTTTAATAAGACATGAGATACTAAGTTTTTGAGATACGAGACCCATTTATATAGTACCTTGTAAGGGTTTACAAGGTGATGCGACACAATCTGCAGTCAACTATGCCTGAAACACTGGGGCAAACCCCTTCTCTAAATGATAAGTGCACTGTGTTCTTTTACATGTACATGCATTACAACACACAACACACAGGACCAACAGCTTTATGAATATAGGATTTGAGGCATTGCATGGTGAGGTATCAATGTATATTTGGTTTGCGGTAACACCATGTGATTATATCTACTTTGCTATATACAGTAGATTGTTCTGTGAGAACTTGTCTTGCTATTATTCTACTACCGCGGAGTAGATTTTTCGGAATTCGGGAGACAATGTAGTTCTGAAAAGAACTGTCCTGCTTTTTAAGTACTACCTGGGGGTAGGAAATCGGCCGGGACTACTACTACTTTTTCGCTTAGTGGATTGGGGGGACTTCTCGGATAACTTCATCATCAGGAGACTGCAGAATGTTTGAGATGCTGGTCTCTTTATAGGTGTTCAGAGGTTTCAGTGTAGAGTCAGCACTGCTCTGATTGGTTCTCCTGAAAGGAGAACTGTGGTTGGTGGGCTCAGAGCCATTGTGTGGTCTGCCCTTTGTGTGTGAATGCCCTGTGTACTGGGGCGTGTCAGTAGACTGTGGGATGTCAGTGGAGTAGGGTGGTAGGATTGTGTGCCAAATGCTGCTAATGAAATAGCCAATGTCCTGAGGAACAGTGTTGTGTTTATGTATCTCAATAGCTTCTCTGATACGACTGCTACTGTATATAGCAAAGTAGATATAATCACATGGTGTTACCGCAAACCAAATATACAGCTTTAAGAATCATCCAAGGGTTAAAGCAACAATGGTTCAGTGTCTTTCTTAAGAAAACAAGGGTCAAGACTGGGGCCCAATTTCATAGAGCTGCTTAGAAGCAGACAATACTGCTTAGGCAGAGAAAAACAGTTTTTCTGCTTAACAAAGAGGGATACCAGTCACAGTTGGTACATGTGACAATGTATTTCGGCTGGTAACCTTATCCAGGTAGGCATATTTTGTTGTTGTGCTCGGCTACTTCCTGTGCTTGAACAGCTCTATGGCATTGGGCCCTGGACTCGAACCCACACTCTGTTGAACAAAAAACACCAGAGCTTGACTCTGGTGCACTTGACAGGCCACTAATAATAATACTAGAATGTAAATGAGACGTAACATCTCATGGTCTTGGACTCGGACCTTCCGGTCGGGGACTGAGTTTTTTTGGCCTTACTCTCTGTCAAGGCTGCAAGAATCATCCAATCATTAGCGTCCATCTCTGTCATCTTTTATAGAACCATAGCTGCCCTGTTTCCAAACAAATCTTCTTCTTTTTTTAATAATTATTCGAATAGGTGATGGGGTATTTCAGGCCTCGATCTTAAGAAAAACGGGGGCAGGCCTTTGCTGGCCAAATCAGAGAAATTGTACATGGGCATGCTGGCCAAGTTGGTAGTGACAGCGCAATTTTTCTGAAGGGCATGCTGGCCAGTTCAACAGGGCAGGAGGCCAATGGCCTCGGTGGCCTCGGTTAAGATCAAGGCCTGGTATTTTTTTTTAATTTTAGCTCTCAACTTCATTTGTCTAAAGTGGGGTGGTAAAGATTGAACTGAAAATATGACTACATTCTTACCCTTGGTCCAACAATCATTCCATTCCAAAAGGTAAGCGTTGAATCGTCATCATCCTCGAGTCCCCAGCTCACTGTGCCATCACCACCCTTCTGGCCCTCTTCCAACTCTTCAAGTAGTCGGAAGTTCCGCGGTACAACATAAGAACCTGAGACCAAAGGGGGTGAAGCATCAAGGTTTATCATCTGACAAGATTTGGCACAATAGTCTGATCCATTAAGCTCTGAATACATGCAACTGCGCAATCATATTTATTATGTGTATTTTGTCCAACAAAAGTCTGACACATTAATATATACATTTTTTTTTAATGGCCTGAAGTTTTGATCCTAGCAGAGTCTTTCTTGGCGAGGCTGATCATGTCTTTCTCAGAGTCTTTACTCTTTCAGCCTTTGATAAAGACTCTGCTAGGGTCGAAATGTGAGGCCATTAACAAATTTGTGGATGTTTACATAGCCATAGGTCATTTGGTTGGTAAGCAGTTTGCAACAGCTAAATTCTATTTTGTCACATTAATGTCCAATAACAAAATGTCAACAAGCTGCCACAATATCTGCATTGCACTTTTGTGTGTGGCATACTGTGCTGCATGTAGCTTCATGTTTTGCTTAACTAAGCTTTACATTGTACATTGTAGCTTACACGAAAGTGCCCATCCATGGACGCCATTAGGCAGTTGTTCTCCCTTAGAAGTGGTCCACTGGCCAAAATTTCATTTCATTTATTAATTTTGGTTGTGAAGCCAAGGATTCTCAGGAAAGCGAACTTAATCACTATACTAGCCCAGAACCCCATGGAGAGAAGACAAAGAAGGAAGTTTCAGTTTTACATGTGGGAGGAAAACCCCAGGAGAATTAGTCTAGGGAAAACCCAGCCAATCAGGTAGGGACTTAAAACCCAATCCACACAGTGCCCACGGCGGGATTCGAGCCAGCGTCAGAGGTGGAAGGCGAGGAAAGATACCCCCTACGCCAAGCTGACCACCAAGTACCAGTTACATTGTTACAGCCGAGGACCACTCAACATTACCTGTATGTCTAACTAGTCCGGCTGATTAGTTTATTGCTTGCCACTCTTAACCGCTGAGTGTTCCTGTTACGTCAAACTTGAAGTCCCTCGCAAAGTAGAATTTTTTTATTTATTCATTTATTTTTTTATAAATAAATATGGAACACTGAAAAAAGCTGGCGGACTGGTCAAGCTAACTGGTCTTGCTAGCTAACCACCTGATCACTGAAAAAGTTAAGGGCAAGCCTTGTATTGCAAGAACTGGACATCGCTGGCCACTGCTTTTATTGATAGTTAGGCCCTTGTGGTTTGGGTTTTAATAGCTTTACAAGATTTGACGTTGGTCAATGTTGATTCAGATTCCATCTCAAAAGAAATTTTTAACTGACTTGTGTCCGTGTGTAGTGTCAGGATGGTGAACTTTTCGTAAAGGCAGTGGCTCTGAATTTTTGCACAACATACATGATGTAGAAGTAGTCAGTAGGTTTGTGAGTTAATGAAATGTTTAACTTTTTGTACATTTCGCAACGCGTACATGACATGTAAGCTGTCAACTGTCCATTTCTTAAAGTCAAAATGTTGTTTCATATTTGGACTAATTTGTCGTTAATTAGCAACTATGTACGTTAATTAATGACCTCTTTATGCAAAGAATATAAAAATAAGCTAAGAATATTGACAGAAAAATAGTGGAGGTCGGGCACGGCATTTTTGCCTCATATGGACGTACAATCAACACTGTACATACATTGTATACTGATTTTTTTCTAAATCAAGATAATTTCTGTGGCCTTTTCATCAGATTCTTAGGTTCCCAATTGGGATACAATCCGATTCTGGATCGGGCCGCCCATGAGACAAGGCATGGCATTGCGAAATAGTACATGTACTTGAGGGGGTCGAGGTTTTTTTAGAACAACCCTTCGTAGGGCCAAGAAGTGGAGGTAGTCCAGCGTATTGGCACTTTTTTTTTTAAGACCTGTTTTTTCACAGTCACACAAATCAAACATAATTTAGGCCTATGAATTTGACAATTTGGTACTTTTGGAACACGTTTTTGCACGCAGGTTTCATGGTGTCACTCAACACGGCTGCAACAACACAATATAATTACTAATTGCATTAATTTGTTAGTAAGGTGTCTTGTGGCGGCGCTTGTGCTTACTGTCCTGGTTGGCTGCAAATAATCACACACAGTCTAATATTATATATTATAAAACCTGCATTGCATTATCACAGTGTATCACATCCGACATCAACATGCATGGCAATAACTCTAGAATCTTTCCTCAAAAGGGCTTCAAATTTGGGTTAATACTACATTTCAAACAGAGTAAAATATAAAATTGATGAATTAACAAAAGATCTACTCACTCATTTTTAAATGGCTCGGGTTTCGGGTACAAAACTCACGAAACTAAGCAAATTCGAGGCACAAACGATGCCGAAACTGCAGTCGGTATTTCCGAGTGAAGTCATAGAAATAGAGTTCAATTGCGCCCTCTCTTGTCAATTTTGTTCTTCGCTTCTTGATGACGCGCACAGACTCACCAAAGATTATGGGGCGCCATAGGCGGGGCGCTCTATAATCTTTGGACTCACTATGCGGAGATGGATGTTCATACGGCAGCCGCGGCCGGTTTATCGACTGATTACCGCCCCCTCCCCTTCCCCGGTCCCTCTCTAAATAAGCTAGAAACAACCTTAGCAATGAATTTGTTGATAGTCTTTTAATTTCATTAAACAAAGATGATTGGTGAAAGGACCATGGCCCAACTTCATAGAGCTGCTTAAGCAGAAAATAGTGCTTAGCAGTTTTCTGCTGAGCAAAAAATGAGGATACCAGTCACAAATGGTACATGTGACATGGTATTTGCAATTTGGCTGCTAACTTTATTCTGGTAAGCATATTTTGTTTGTGCTTACTGCTAATTTTGCGCTTAACAGTGGTGTAACTAAGGAGTGCCACCCCCCCCCCCCCCCCCCCCGTTTGAAATCAGGACTTTTGAGTTGAAATTTACCAGAATGATACATGTTATTTTATAAGATATTATGTAGTAAATTTCAATGTTTTTAAAACTTATTAAAACGTATTTATTATTATGCACATGCAGATAATGTATTTTGTTTTACCTATACGTCAGGTTATTTTATAAAAAAAAATAAACGGCGTAACATAAGAGCGCTGAAAGGGGCTTGTTTAGGAATTTTTAATTGGCCAAGAGTGCCCCCCAAAACAAAAAAAATAAATAAAATAAAACAAATGGTGCACCCCCTTGTGTCCCCCACCTAAAATTTGAAATTGGGCCCATACCCTGTAACGGGATAGTCTGCATGCTGACCACTCACATCAAGACAGGTGCCTTCCAAGTCTCAAAAATCATAAGACAAGAGGCAGGGGCAGGAGCAGGGCCAAAGAGTCTTACAAAGAGGCTTGAGAGATGCTGTGCATTCAGCCTTGGGCCAGTAGGCTCAAGGGAGAGTTCTAAATTCAGCTGAAATTTATGGCTTACAGTATTCAAGAACAGAATAATAACCCAGCTGAGCAAATCAAAGCAATTATTTTTTTTCTGGGTCAATGCACTGCTGAATTTTTAATTTTAGGCCATTTTTCAAAACCGCGGCTTGGGCTCAGATTTAGGCTCCGTCCGCCAGTTTGAGGCCCCGTACTGAAAAAAAACCCAAAAACAACAAGCTGTGGTTTTGAAAAAAAGGACCTATAATTTTTTTCTCAGGAGCATTCGTAAGGTACAAGCTTTATATCTATCAGTGAGCTTTCAGATTGAAAAAAATCAGTTCATTTTATTAATAATTATTAATTCCTGTAGTTTGTAAAATGAAAAATCTACACATCTGTCAAACAAAATGTTTACAATCAAGATAACATCTGATTTAGTTTTATTTCCTTGTGACTATCGTTTGTATAAAACATTTATTTATTACAATGGTCTCTCCTACAAAATACTGGTGTTGTATACAATGCCAGTTTTAGAAAAAATATGTATATATTTTTTTAACAATGAAAAACTATATATGGTATTTTCAGATTAAGATACTTAATGCGGTTGTTTAGATTTCTTTGCAGAAGAATACATTTTGTGTAACTGTGGAACAAGAATATGATGCTTCTACGTCCCATATGCATCCCAACAGAAAGCATGGTGGAAATTCAACCTATAGTTAACACCATTGATTGTAAAAATCTTTCTGTGGGTTGTTGTGGTTCTGAAAAGAAATGGTGTTGTAGCCTGTCAATGTCATGGCCGAGTGGTCTTGCGCTCCCGACTCAAGTTTTGGTGTTCAAATCATCGGGGTCTGGGCCAATTTCATAGAGCTGCTTAAGCACAAAAAGTAGCTAGGCACAACAAAATGATGCTTACCAGAATAAGGTTACCAGCTAAACTACCATGTCACATGATGTACAATTTGTGACTGGTATCCTGCTCATTTCTGCTTAGCAGACAATTTTTAAGCAATATTTTCTGCTTAATTTTAAGCATCTCTATAAAATTGGGCCCTGGTTATGACACTTGTGTCCTTAAAAATAAATAAATAATAGTACTCAGTTTTTATATAGCGCTTTATCACACCCTATGGGCGTATCAGAGCGCTCAGTATTTTTTCCTGCAAGGTATGATGAGTTACGTTTTTGAAGTGTGAGACCAGGTGTGGATTTCACAAAGCGCTAGGACTAGTCTTATCTCGAGTTAGGATCAGTAACTAGTCCTAATTTATAGGACTTGTCATCAGTTAGAACTAGTCCTAAGTTAGGATTAGTTTTGTGAAATCCACCCCTGTTCCTTTACATAGCACCATGATGACAAGTCCTATAAGTTAGGACTCATCCTAACTCGAGATAAGACTAGTCCTAGCACTTTGTGAAATCTACATCAGGGCACTATGCTTCTTTTCACAACCACCACAAAAAGGGGACATGGAACGCAATATCTCCATATTTAGATTTCCCTACCATAAACCCTTAAAGCTTTGCCAAAGAGCATAACTAAAGAATCCTTCCAAACCCATCCTAGCTAATTTCTAAATAATGATTACTACGTCATCAAGGCTATACAATCACATTACAAAAATAAATGACATATTATTTCTTTTTAAATTGTGAAGGGTGTTCGTGGTTTTTGGCACTTAATACAACACTTTTCACGAGTTTATTGTTAAAATTTGCACCAATAATAGTAGTTGATTTACCCTGTACAGTGAAGCAAAATGCTACACACAATGTATCACAAACCTTATCATTTGCTACTCAATATTAGCATTCAGTGTACACGCACAATTTTCAGTCCAAGTATTTTTGCTGTGCAAAATTGCTGGACAAAAATGTTTCCTGTGTAAAATACTCTCAAAATAGCCAATTTTAACAAATTTAACAATTCAATTATACCATTAAGTATACTTAGTTTATTAAATGTAGAGTGCTGAGGGTGTTTTTTGTGAGTTGTCAGTGTTTAACACGTTACTCTGATAACATTGTTTCCCTAAAAGGACCAGCCCTAACAAAGTGTTTCCTATCCGAGGATATGTCCTCAATCTATCTAAAAAGAAAAAGTAATGAATCTCCATTTTTTTTTGTTTTCTTTTTTATATGTAAGTTCGCCCCAAACAAGGCTCAAAGCCACTCTAGGTAAAGCGCTACAAAGAAGAAAACAAAAATATGCAGAAGCTCAGTGAAGCTGAAGGAAGGAATTGATGTTCCTCTCAAAAGATTCCAGGTCATAAGATGAAGGAAAACATACACCAGGCAAGGAATTCCAAAGGGATGCAGTACGTGGGAAAAAAAGCTACTGGAATAGCTCTTAGTTCTGCATCTCGGCACAGCCAGAGTGAAAGGATGAGAACATGTGCCATTTCTAGAGCGAGAACCTCAGGAATCTGGAAGAATTCCGAAATTTTGGTTTGATTGTGATATTTCAGATGATAGCATCCCCCACGGATTGGACTGTCTATTCCTTTGGTTTGTGCAATAATTCAAGCCTGGTGATGATTCCAAGGGGCAGGTCTGGATCTGTGGAAAACATCTCCAATTCCATCCAACTATTGTTAAGTTGATATTCCTCGAGCTCCTCACCACCCAACATTTCTAGGTTCCCAATGTACACAGTACCAGTAAACCAATAATAAATCTCGTTCCTTAACACTTCAATCTCAATTGACTGCTGCTCTGGATTTGAAGTGTCGATTTTACACTCCCCAAAGGTCCCTGTTGATTTGACAATTACATTTTGCTTCCCAGCCCAAGTTTGGTCAAATTTCCATGAGATCTTAATTGGGGCACCTTCCTTGAAGCCAAGTGGAACGATTACAGTGATTAACGACTTGTCTGTGTATCTATCGTATGAAATGAGGCCCACATAAACTGCACCCATGGACAAAGCATACTTCGCAAGTCTTACTCTATTATCTAGGAATCTCTTGCGGAATGGGTCGTTTTCCTCCAGATGGTGAACTAAGAGGAAGCCCTTCTTACTGAGGTTGACATCCGTATGATGACGTCGCACGACTGACTCAACTTTCTCCCTGTTTGCCCTGTTGCCGTCAAGTGCGTCCAGGATGCGCCCGAAGGCATCCTTGGTCAAATTCTCAAAGACAGAGTGCACAGTGATTACACCCTCCTTGTCGATATTGTTGAAATGAAGAAAATCTTTGATCGTGCCCCCGATGATGCTCAAGGCTACGGGGTTGACCGCTAAATCATGGCTGTGTTGCAGGGAATTAATGAAGGTGCTGGATGCTTGATACAGTGATCCTACGCCTGGTATGTACTCCAGAAAGACACTAATGGTATCGGCGATATTAGCTGCAGACAATGGGGGGAAAGTATGAAAAATGTCATCTTAGTAAAATATGATGAATAATGTGTCACACCGAATAAATCAGCTCAGTAAGGGTGCAAAGAGCCTGATGTCAGATGAGGTACATTTTGGAGAAATGTTTTTAAAAAGACATATATTTTGATGGAGCTCTATTAAAACAAACATACACAACATACGTGATGATGGTAGCACAAACACAATAAAGTATCAAACAGGAATCTGACTAGTCTATTTTATAACTAACTTTTATAATGGGAATATATCAGAGGTTAATTAACTTCATAGGTATTATAACACCTCATACATAGATACTGTCTTGAGATTGGTTTCGGGCACAAATTATGCTAATTATGCTAATTATTATTTAATAGACCTCATGCATCCACCGCCGTCTTTGAGATCAAATGCAGCATCAAACGTGCGTTGTAGCTTTTTTGACCTCAGCCCGTTCCTGTACTAAATGCTCATAATAGTGACGTCATATGCATAAGGTCTATTAATAAGTATTATTACTATAGTCGCATTGCCTGATATTGATAAAGTAATAATTAATATGCCTCAAAAGAAAAAAAATACATGCAAAAATGGACATTGAAGGACCATGCACACCTCTCACATTTTTTTTTTGACCATATACAGTCGACTCTCGTTAATACGAGCTCGGATGTTACGAGGTTCCGGTTTATACGAGGTATTTTGCCGGTCCCGAACTGCCTCGTGCGTGTTTTAATGCATTTAAATACGGATGATACGAGCACGGTCACAACGAGAACACGGATAATACGAGGTATTCTTGCGGCCCCGTAACGAGCAAATGTATTGTTTGTCTTACTTTTATAGCGAGTTTGGGGAATGAATTGTTGGGCATAGATAGTTTACCTTCATTGAGGTAAAAAATTGACGTCCCAGCCTTTCAAAACATGCTACCGCTCCGTTGATCATGATCAATAGAGGTGCTATTTGAGCGTTGGCAATGATACCAGTCTATTGAATGGTAGTACAATGCAGATGAGAGGTGGACACCAGACCGTTTATTGTTCGCTGGTATCCCGCCTTAGCAATGCGCTATCTCACACTACTGTGACCTTACTAAGGTGTGAAAACCAATGAAAATCAACATTCAACTTGTCATGTTGGCCGTTGCGACCGAAACTTGGCTGCCAAGAACGGCAAGTTAAAGTCATATGCGCTCTTTTTTCAGTCATAAAAAATGTAAATTGTTTTCATAAATTGACTTTCAAAATAAATTAATTAAATCAAAACAGTTTTATTTGCCCCAAATGTTGTATGTTTGCATGGTAAATGTACATGTATATGATCACAGTTATGCAGTGTCCATTGCAGTACGGGTGCATTTATACACGTGCGTCCACTATGTCATGCACTGTGCATTGTTATTGTTAATACCGCGCTCGGATAATACGAGGTTCGGTTAATACGAGAAAAACGGGCCAGTCCGGCGGACCTCGTATTAACGAGAGTCGACTGTAATTAGGGTTGTGCATAATTGCAAGAGGAGAGGGTGCTCTTCGTTTGTAAATAATGTAAGTCAGAATCAGATTTTTAACTCTATTTTTTTCAATGAAAACTCAACTGTGATCAAAATTTGCCTTTTGACGAACAGTTTTTCATTAACAGAATAATTATAAAATGAAAAAAATGTCATAGTATCATACTGTTCAATATTAATTTACCCATCAGGCCTACTTCACACCTCTTCATTGACAATGGCTTGCCCCGCCCACATATCCTTATCGAAATCAAAATTTCCCCAAAACTCACATTCCATGCTTTCCGTGACCTTTGCCTGCAGAGAGTCTAAACGAGTTTTAATACGTTCCTTAATTGTCTCCAATTCTTCAAGATCATCTCTGATTCCACTAATAGCTTGCTCGATCTCGCGTCTAGAATTATTCCCACTCCCACCAGACATAGTCATGCAGCTCTGTCTCGGTTGGTGAGATTGCAGGCACAAAATGGCCGCATTGTTGCCAGCTGGTTTAGGGCGCCCTCTTTCTGCACCATCTCTGCTCGATGGGGTCGTCCGTCCATCAATGCCCGCCCGCCCAGCTTGGTAGGCATCGGTAGCCAACTACATGTAAAAATATCAAGACCATGTAAAACTTGGACCTCCTGCAGGCACAATTTGTACACTCCTCAATGGAAGAAAACATTACATTTTAAAATAATCTATTAAATCTCTTATGGAGTTTTCACTGTCTCATTTTTTCCAACATTTGATAGAAGAAAGGGTGCACGTCTCATAACTTCTTTAGTTGTTACTTTTAACTTTTCAATTTACATGTATGTGGAAGGTACGAGACAAAATGTTAAATTTTCCATATACCCAGTGCACATGTAGTATCTCGCCTGCCAGAAAGGCCCTGGAATGTACAAGGTCTCTCTTTTTGTACACAGAGGTTGGGTGGTCTATAAACATCAAGAAGCACGTTAACTGAAAACTTGCGACTGGTTTTGAGGCCTTAATATTTCCATTAAAATTGGCCACTTCAGTGGTCATTTTTTCTTCTACCTTCATGGTACTGCTATGTATCACTTCCGGTGGCGTCCCCTTTTGTGGCTTCCATCGTCCACTGGTTCAACACTACACCAAAACGGTTTGGTTAAATTGAAGAATTTAAATACTTTAAATATTTACGGATAACATAATCATTAAAGGCTCTTTCATTCACAATTCCCCCCCCCCTCAAAAAACAAACAAAAACAGACAAACCACCACCAAAGCAATTTTCGATATAAACATGTACAGTTAAATAATACCAACATTTATACACGTTTGTATACAATATCTCAATTTATTGCTTTTTTGGGTAGAAAAAGTATACAAAAGTTGGTTTTTGTTAATACATCACAAAATATCAGTTGAATGAGAGTTATTACACCACATCATAATGAAGATGTAACAGCTTATCATCATGACAAAGACAACTCGTCTTCACATAAACTCTCATTGAAAAACAAGGGTGCGAATAGCCACATAAAATAAACTAAAACAAGCTAGCAAAAAGCTGAAATTCAAAAAGTTCTCAAAATTGTGTACAGAGCAGGTGTACAGAAAAGCTGAAATTCTGGGTAAAAATCTTCACAAAAAGCTGAAATCAGCTTAAAAGCATAAGTCTCACACCCCTGGAAAGAGCAATCTATTATTACAAATTTAGCAATACTAGACAAATAGATTCCTTGGCACTTATTGAGACAAGATATAGTACAGAGTTGGTTACTCTTCAAAACGAAAACTGGTTTTTAACATCTTCCTGAAAGTTCACTCAATATAAAATCAAGATATTGACAAAATATGGAGACTGTAAACATTAGGGTTGGACAGCTTAGTTGGTAGAGTGTCAGTACGTACAGCAGGTGGCAGCAGTTTCAAATCTCACTCCAGTCAATTTTTCTTTGTTCACCCCAAAACTGATTTTAAAAATTTACCCAGTCAGTTTCCCTTGTAGTTTATTGCTCAATATATAAAATTCATACAAGTGAATTTTGCGAACATCAAGACTGCTTCTTTACAATTATTAGCAAAGTTATGCATCTCAAGATTTATTTTGTGTAGATTTGTTTTTTCTAAAAAACATTTACAAGTACATGTTTTTTTTTATTTCATGTTGTTTTTTATTCCAGGCCAGTCAGTTTTTCTTTTAGAGCAGCGCTTCTTCCTTTGTGAATTCGACGAGTCCACCTGTGGAGTAACAAAGAACTTGTATCAGGGGTGTCATTGAATTAACCCTATCCGAACGACCCATTTCTATTTACAAAAAGCTTAACAAGACACGGCTGATTTCTATGATTTGAAATAAAAATACTATACTTCCATAACCTTTCTTTAAAAAAAAAAACCCAAACAGTACAAAGAGTTTTACAATCACCATCACCGGTGGAGGCAACTCAGCGAGTTTACCAATCAGTCATAGAATTCAGACTGGGGCGGTATAATAAACTCATCATTGTTTACCAGCAGTACGGTAGAGATTACTTGCTCCCTTCCACCCAGAAATATAACATGAAGTTTTTGTCCTATTCGATTGGACACACAGCCAGTGGTAAATACTTACTGCATGAAAGAAAACAGTTCAGCAGCATAAAAAATGACGTGGTCTGTGGAAAAGGAACAAGAACAAGTTTATCATTGACTTTGTTAATATTTAATGCTTCTTTTGTGATCTTTATTTCCCCCGAAGTAAAACAGTAATATTCACCCCAATCCACTTTTAATATATACTCAGGTTTAACATGAAAACCTGAATAAGACACATTTTAATTATGTCTACAATTTGAGATTTTCAAATGCAAATTTTTAGTTTTGTCAAAGTTTTCTTTTGACAAAACCTTTCACCAGTAAAATTTAATTAATTAGCAGGACTGATTGCTTCGTTCTTGATAGGGCAAGGGCACCAAACATTTTCTTCTTGATAAAGGGCACCTCTGTGAGGAAATTGTAAATTTCTATTTGAACATTTCAAGGGCACCAAGGCAATGACCTGGGGCAATGCAGGCAATTGCCTCAGTGAAAAATCACGCCTGAATATTATTGACAAGCTAATCAGCCATTGTAATTAAACAAAAATGCAAACCAAACTAATTCAGTAAATTTACAGATAACAATGTGGCAATATTCGCCACTCTGGTTTGAACAAAACTTCCACCAATACCAATTAAAAACAGAATGCCTAATTTCACTGTCAACGTCATAAGTACGCCTACCATTTTGGGGGTGGGATTAGGGTGGAGTCAACTCAGCAAGTTTACCAATCAGTCACAGAACTCAGACTGGGGCGGTATAGTAACCTCATCATTGTTTACCAGCAGTACGGTGGAGAGCATTTAATCATAGCAAATATAAACTGACCATAGTTGCTCCCCTCCACCCAGGTTTATAACAGAGGAAGTCGATGTGTTTTTAAAATTAGTCAATAGACATGCAGCCAGAGATAAATACTTACTGCATAGAAGAAAACACAACAGAGTTCATATCTTAGCAGCATCCAAAAGATGTCATCTGTGGACAGGAACAAAAAGAAGTTGATCACTGGTAAATTACTTCTTTTGCTATCTTCTTATTCCCCAATTCAGTGAGTTTACAGATAATAATGTGGTAGTTTCCTTCACTATTGGTTTGTAGAAAAAGTTTCTTAAAATCCAAATAGACTTATGACCAAGTTTAAACATCAATGTCTTCAGTACAATATAATGACTGGGGAAAACACTTTTCACTTTTTCACAATGAATAAATGAATTTAATCTAAACTGAACTTATCTAATCATGTATTTTTTTTAATTAAAAAAAAATAATAATAAATTGAGGGATGGGGTTAGTGTGGAAGGCAACTCAGCAAGTTTACCAATCAGTCACAGAATTCAGACTGGGGCGGTATAGTAACCTCATCATTGTTTACCAGCAGTTCGGTTGAGATATAGCAAATATAAACCAACCATTACTGCTTCCCTCCACCCAGGTTTATAACATAGGAAGTAATTGTGCTTGAGAGTGAGTCGATGGACAAGCAGCCAGAGCTAAAAAATACTTACTGCGCAGAAGAAAACGATACCGAGTTCAGCAGCATCCAAAAGACGTTTTCTGCGGAGAGGAACAAGTTGGTCAACATTTTAAACTGCTTCTTAGATTATCCTTCTATTACGGAAGGTCAAAAGTGATAGCCAACTGAACTTGAGCCCACTGCTCAGAACCCTCCACCCACTACCCCTCAGCATGAGATCAAAGAAACAGAAACAAATAAGATTGGTCAGTATTGCGTAAAATTCCATGTCAAACATAATAAACAGAAGTCTGTGAACATAACCCAAGCATAATTTATGCCAGTAAGCTCGCACGATCGGAATTTCCAGTAGTTCCTATTAGTGAGTGCCATGGTAAGGCAGTGCAGTGCACACAAAGCGAACATCCCACACCAGACAATCAGCTCCAGAATGCATTCATGTATGGGTTCAGTACATCAACTAATCTACATTGTAACTAATTGGTCAGGAGTATTAAGCCTTCCCCATCGACGGGAAAATAATTTCTTTGGTTCCCTCTCCCCCTTAAAAGAAAACCAAAAACACTGCTGTTTAACAATGTCCAGTATTTGACAGGAGCTTAGAACCAGCCATCACATCAGATAAATAAATCATCATTGATTTTAAGAACAGGTCTATGAATTGATCATCATTTGCGTGCTATTCTAAAGCTCCAAGTATTCATGC
The DNA here is from genome assembly GCA_911728455.2 of Marthasterias glacialis. Lineage (NCBI taxonomy): Eukaryota > Metazoa > Echinodermata > Asteroidea > Forcipulatida > Asteriidae > Marthasterias > Marthasterias glacialis. Next base: position 17,916,553 of record OU452222.1, on the reverse strand, counting down.
CCGGACATTAATTTCTTTGTGGGTCATTTTTGATTCACTGAGGAAAATTTGTCAAAGTAATTTGGTTTGAGAGTTTGACGTTTACCTTGCAATGACAACACTTACCTTCACAGGAACGCAAAGTGGGACTTGATAAAAGCTGGGTGTTTGTGGACGCGACACCCTGAAACAAAATACCAACATTGAGAGATAAGAGAACTCAATACACTACAGATATTGCTTTTGTCTTTCTTTACGATCATTTTTCGCTCAACGTTTTGCTGCCAATTGCTTATAAGCTACTTGTAAGATTTATTCCAAATACTTCTGCAGGATGTAAGATGGAGCTCAGAAGCTTTTGATTCTTTGTAATCAGAAGGTCATACGAACGAGACTAGATGGCTCATCATTGCTCCAGTAATAAATTTGATCCACAGACAAGACAACTACTCTGCCAGAAACATCCCAAGTTTGATATATCATTGAAATTATGAGAGCTGAGGGATTATTAACCCCAACTCCCCTTGAATGATTTACTAGGATCCATCCCAACAAACTAATTCCAACACCATATGGGTAACTCAACACCCAAACTGTGGTACTCTGATTATGGTGGTATGCCTGAACCCATGTAAAGCATAATCAGTTTACTCACAATCCAACAAAACCTGCTGCTCAATGTTTAGGGTTAATAAACGACAAATATGTTGTATACATGGCTGGAAATATACCACAGACACACTGTTTGTTTTTAATACAAATTTTGACTTATTTACCTTCGGATCTCAGCGGTAGCGTTCCTTCCACAACTCCAGTATGAATGATGGCTGAAAAGTTGACAAAAATATTTTTAAGAATATTTTACAAACAAACTGCATTTCTTCATAAAATGCAAATCATACTTTATTTGGTTCGACTCTAAATCTCGAATTGTGCTCATCAATCACACGTACATCCCCCCCCCCTCTGAGGAAAATAAGTGGCATGACCGTCTTAAACAGTGTTTTAGCTAGGATTTGAAAAGTGGGAGTGCAAATTGAAAAATAGGGTGTGCAACTGTTTTTTAGCAAAAATCTACCTGGTGCGCAAACCATGCACGAGCACAACGCGGTCAGTGCGCTAAGTCTTCCAAATTACCTTAAACAATTAATTTTGTTGTTTTAATATTGATTAATTTGAATGAAATAGGATAAAGGGCACAGGAAGCTCTTTATTGATTGTAGATACTATCTGGTGTATTCTTGGCACTGAATCTGGGTTCCAATGTTGTGTCTTATGAATATTTGTTTTTTGGAGTTTATTTTAAGAAATTAAAAATTAATGTGTTTCTCTTTTAAATACTGTTAAGTGATTTTTTTTAATGAGACATTATTCAGTGCATGTAGGTGCAAGCAAGTGGCTTTAGTTTATATGAAATAACCATAAAAAACACCAGAATACCAATTAAAAAAACTCTGCAATGATATGCACAATAAAAAGAATCTCAATAAACATCATATTACTATAATTACTTTAGTAAAGTTAAGCTGAGCACGAGTCTTGACGTTTTAGGTGGCATAAAATTTGTGTTATTATTGGAAAATGAATAATAACTTAAATGGGACACATGTCAGAGGTAAGTTTTAACTGATCTTTGTGGACATTTTCAGTAACATTTTCTGTAACCAAAAACCTAAAACAGCGCCAAGTATGTTCATAGTACAAGTAAATTATTGATAGTAAAAAAGAAATGCGTGAAGTTAATCACGCATGAAGAACTAAACAAGTAACTTTACAACCGACTTGATAAAAATTAAACTGAAGTGAATGACATGAACTAGACATGAACTAGTCATTGAACCTTCGATATCGGAGTTGGAGGGCTTGTACGATCGTCGCAACAGTAATTTTATTTTTAGTTCTCATGATTATTGGTGGACAAGGTAGCGATGTAGCCTCACTTGATTTAAAAGGAGAACAAAGTTCTCTAACTTTCATGCATGCAGAAAAACAACGATTTACTACAGTTTTGTTCTTACTTGCAAGCTGGAGGCATCAGTTTAGTTGTAGAACCCCAAACTACTGTTGCTCAATCGTAAACAATCCACACGTGCGAGTCAAAATCTGGACGTTGCAAACCAGTTTGCTTTGCCTACACAAGTCTGCATTGCCATACCGCACAGTGTGCATGGCAATCTACCGATGGAGGTGAACGGACTTCACTGTCTAATTTACATAGCGTGAAACGAATGTTTCTATTGGCTGTTGAATTCCTACACCGCGTGTAACGAATTTTGCCATTGGCCAATTTCGCCCTACGGCCAGCGGTTGCAATAAATTCAGCAAGCGTGCACTGCAACCTCGAACCGACCATGGAGGATCAAAAACTTGAACGTTCGTCAGGTGGAAGTGCTGAATAGCCACGCGGCGAAATAGTTGGATAATTATTGCTTATTTAAATTTGCTTGCAGTTTTAATTGAAAAGGGTAGCCTCCTCAGATAAATTGTAGGAGTTTAGGCCTATATTATGTCATTGCGGATATTTTTGACTGGCCGGCCGGACCATTTGGCAAGGTGTTTCAGCTGGTCGCGCCGCCATGTTATTTGACCAACGTACGCCAGAGTCGAACCCTGACACTGGACAAGGCCGATGTTCTATAATCTTGTTTCATAATGGCTGAAGAATTAACTGAATTTTTGGCGGGTTTTTTAACAATGAAAGGCAAAAACTCAGGTCAATCCTTACCTTCAAGACGAAGTCTGTTATTTTTTCTTCTCTCCGATTTCATTACCCTCTTTTTTCCGTCCGTTTTCCATCAAAGTTTTTATACACGCATACGATTGCGTAGGACAGGTATGGTTCCATGTGTTCATTCCACAATTATTATTCGGTTTTACGAATCCATTTAATTTGCTTAACACACACGGTACCCGCGTTAGTTCAACACGAAGCAACTTGCGTCTTTTGGGGATCGGAGTCAACGGTTTTCTGTCTTTTTTATTTACTTTTTTGTTATGGTTAATTTGAATAATAATACAATTTTAAACTGGGATAATATTACAGCACATATTTTATTCAAAAGTAGTGCACGGCTTGATTTCAGACACAAAGCCGTGCTTGAAAAAATAGGCCGTGATTTCAGAAAAATGGCCGTGCAAAACACGGCTGCACGGCTCGCTGGCTAAAACGCTGGTCTTAAACGACATTCCCACCCAAAAGTAGGAAGGAAAGAAGATGCTCAGCACCTCAGAACACATTTGAAAGTCTTCAGTCTTATATCAGACATATGCTTGTCTTGTGTTTGGTTCATCATGGGTCCTGGTTTCACTAACCATTACTTCTCATTATCTTACAATGGTCTTTCCTCTTGTGGTTTTTTTTCCAACATGACTTCATTTTCTGGGTAAAATTGGCAACTTGATTGTTAAACCAATAAAAACACAGCAACAAATTTGAATGGTAAAGGCATATTGTAAAGCCTGGTTCATACTTCGCACGAATACGAAGCGAATTTAACGTCACAAATTCGCGACGAACAAATCGCCCAGTTAAAATGTGCTCAACTTTTTGCGAAATTCGCTGCCAATGTAGGAGAGTGACGTCACATTTGCTTCGCGTTCGTATTCACGTGAAGTATGAGCCGGGCTTAACAAGGTTAACCCTCCTACTCTTAAAATCATTTTCAAGCGAGTTGACCAACTGTTCAAAACCCTTTCACTTCACAACTGTGCACTAAACCATCCATGTTGATTCATTTACTGCACATCATATTGCAGACTGCATCTCTCGTTCAAAATCATGATGATAATTATTGAATGGGCCGATGGTTGGAGGGTTTTAAAAGTTGATTCTATTTGACTAAAAAAATAGACACTTTAAGTAAAACAAAATTTAGTGACACATTTACTGAGCAAGATAGAATGTTCTTACCTTCATTCCTTGAAGACAGAGGTGCTCCAGAGACTGAACCCTGAGACACGGAAATAAAAGTGTTGTCAGAAAGATAACTTCTGAACTCCCAGGGGATGTATACACTAATCCAAGGAGTGCTCATTTATGGCATTTTACACCAGCGCAGCTATGGTCGCCGCACGCGCGCAGGACACAAAAAAAGCGTGTCAGCACGCAAATGTATCAATAGCATGAAGTTCACAGTGCGTCAATGCTTGCGCGAGGCGGCCATAGCTTAGGTGGTGTATATGCCTATAGAGCTGTTCAGATTAGTTTATTGGCAGATTACTTTAATAGTTTTCTCATTTAGGTTAACTTTTATCGCATGGTCGTCATTATTTCAAAATGCTATTGACAAACCAGCTGAGTAGAAAAGATGCTTTATTTTTTCTTCTCGGTGAATATTTCTTAAAGTTCAGACAGGCGTCAGGTCATCAGAGCCAGTTTTCAGACATACATTTAGTCGAAGGACAATTATCATCATTCGCCAGTCTTAGTTACGAAATTATTTCAAATCCTTGACAGAACATGTTTCAATGTTCCATTTCAGTATCAGATCTCAAAAAAAAAAAAAATTGCATTTATAAACAAACTTAGAATAACACACGACTGTCAACTTACATCTCGAGTGTCTGACGAGACTTGAATATCTTGCATAAACATTCAGTACCAAACTTCTGTACCTGTAAAAATCACAATTTTAAATCATTTAATTGTGCAACTATTTAAAACCAAAAAAACTAATTGGGAAAAAGTCCTTGTGCAAGTGAAAAACCTTGCAACGCTTTCTTGTGCAGTGGTCTCAGAAAAAAATATACATCCACAGCAAATTGTCAGATATATGCTTGTCTATTTTAGTTCATCACAGACCACGCAAAGAGTTTTTGGTTAACTCCTCAAAGAAACGCCGATTTTAAAATCAATTACATACAGGGTTCTCCCCAGGATTTTTCCAAACTGTGGGGCATTCTGAACCCAAACTTTGAAAGTGTGGCCGAAGCACGCTGAATTGGTAGCAGCAGGTCCTTGGAATGTTTTTATCTAATGTTTATGTTTGGTTTGAAAAGCTCTACTGTGCAATCTGGAGCTTTTTAAAATGGTTTTATGTGAGGATTTTTTGTGAATTTGATATTAATAATTTTTTTTATCATTTTTATTTTTTCGTATCGGCTGTAATTTCTGCATATCGGCCCATAAATCGCGCGTATCGGCCCGATATGCTAGCTTGTGCATGGGGAGAACCCTGATATATTTTTTTTAATTTACAAATTTTTACATCAGTTTAAAACGCACGACCTGGGCCCAATTGCATGGCTGTCATGAATCAACCCGCTGTTTACAGGGGTCTGTGAGCGCAGAATTCTGGGGCAAGCAGTGCCGTAAAATTGGACCAAGATTAGTAGCATCACTGGGTAATACAATATTTTAACCAATTTAAAAACAAGCACAAAACTTGACCAGCCAGATAGTTAAAACATCCTATCATCATCGCCCCGATATAAAAATTGATAAAAAATAAATGGTCAGGGTTAACTGCCCAGAACAGAAACAAAAATAAACTGACTTCACCCTCCTACTCATTGACCATTCAAAAATCCATTCCTCACACATGTCCAAAGTGTCAAAAGAGCTTACCTTAAGAGAATGGTCTGCAAATGATGAAGATTTCCACCACGCATTCTTCGCATCAGCTTCAGTCTTGAAACCATCTTATGAGTGTACCTATTCATCACAGAACAAATTAATGAAATAAAAAAAAAATGTTCATTTTCTTAAACATCAAGTTTGATCTTTCGGCCTGGTAAATTGCATCTTTCTCCAGCACCTTATTATTTGAAAGAGTGTGGTGAAACTCAGAGGTGTTTCGAAAAACCAGAGATGTCTTCAGAGCTCGGAGAGCTCAAAGCGGCGAGCGTTTGTATCATCACTGTTCACACCACACCTAAAAACTGGTCAGGGTTAACTGTCCAGCTAGAGCAGAAGAGTTTTTAAAAAATAAATAAAGCTTACCATCTAAGGAGGGACTAAATGGATGACAATTTCCCACCCATTCTTCACATCAGCTTAAGTCTTGCATCCATCTTCAGAAATGTACCTATTCATCAAAGAACAAATGAAAGGAAAAAGGGTTTATTTTAAATATATCAGTTTGATCTTTTGGCCTGGTGAACTGCATCTTTCTCCAGCACCTTATTCTTATTTAAAAGATTGTGGTGAAACTCAGAGGTGTTTCGAAAAACCAGAAATGTCTTCAGAGCTTAGAGAGCTCAAAGCGGCGAGCGTTTGTATCATCACTGTTCACACCACACCTAAAAACTGGTCAGGGTTAACTGTCCAGAACAAACAAAATAATTGAGTATTTAAAAAATAAAAAAATAAATAAAGCTTACCATCGAAGGAGGGACTTGAATTTACCATCCATTCTTCACATCAGCTTAAGTCTTGAAACAGTCTGAAGAAATGTACCTTTTTATCAAAGAACAAATGAAAGGAAAAAAAGTATTTATTTTAAGCGTGATCAAGTTTGATCTTTTGGCCTGGTGAATTGCATCTTTCTCCAGCACCTTATTCTTATTTGAAAGATTGTGGTGAAACTCAGAGGTGTTTCGAAAAACCAGAGATGTCTTCAGAGCTCAGAGAGCTCAAAGCGGCGAGCGTTTGTATCATCACTGTCCACATCACACCTAATAGACCGATCCATTAAGCCCCGCCCTCTTACCTGTTGACCAATCACAGCCTTGGATACACCAACAAAAGTCTGACACGATTAAAATCCAATTAAAAAATGTAAACATGCGTGCATGTACTTACAGCGCGCACTCATGTCGTGCAGTGTGGCACTGAAGAGACGCACATTGTGCTGCCCACGTGTACAGAGAAGATGCAGCCAATGCTGTGATTGGTCTATATGTTTAGGGGGCGGGGCAGAATGGATCGGTCTATTGGATGACTTTCTTTTCAGTGTAGGAAACTAGAAGAGGGCAGGAAAACAGTTATATTATTTTCACAAATCAACTAAAAAAGATCAGTCAAAATAGATCATGAAATCAATTCTAAGGCATGATAATAAATCTTAGGATGGGGTTTGGGTTCACCTCCAATATACCTCCTGCATATGATGTCACAAACTCAATGAGGTCAAAGAAAACATGTCATTGACTGAGAGTAGTGAACAGCGCATACACGTTTACATAGTTTGACCAGAGTAGGCCTCGATCCTAAGAAAAACGGAGGCAGGCCTTTGCTGGCCAAATCAGAGAAGATGTACAAGGGCATGCTGGCCAAGTTGGTAGTGACAGTGCAATTTTTCTGAAGGGCATGCTGGCCAACTGGACAGGGCATGAGGCCAATGGCCTTGGTTAAGATCAAGGCCTGCCTGAGCGATGGTAGGACTATTTGGAGTCGCTCAACTACATAATTACGGACAATAAATTAACACAGGGTATACATACTACTCAATTTTTTTTAAAGAGAGAGTAAGATTATCCCTCAAGAAAAAAAAGAAGCTTAATCAGGAAAAAAAGGAAAAAGAAAACGTGAGGAGACAGACCACTGAAGGAATGCTTACCTTTCCAATGAAAAGAGAGTTTACTAGCGGGCATTTCGACACTCTTGATGACGTCATCCAGCCAGCTGCTCTTCCTCACAAACTTTATCTGCAAACTGCAAACAAATCAATCAAGGATGAATCAAGATATTAATCATTTGCATCCAACTCAAGAATATTGTCTTGCGACAACTGATGCCGACTCTTAGGATACAATGCTCATTTGAACGAGATCCAAAGTAGTGATGTCAACAATTATTGTTTACAGTTGATTCCATGATCTGTTGTTCTCATTACTGGTTCTTGTTGGAAGGTTCATACAAGATTTTTAGACTAAAACCATTATTTCCCAAAATAAGAGGCACCATTATAAAGGTATTTTCACTAGTTGGCACTAGCTGACGATTGTCCACAAAAATATTTTTCGAACCAGCAAACGGGCGATGTTGAAACAAGCCATTGTGTAAAATATTTGTTTTCACCCAAGATCCTGAAGTCACTCTTAGTCTTAGCAAAGACAGAAGATCGCTTTTGCAAC
>OU452222.1:17213558-17303558 GCA_911728455.2 Marthasterias glacialis | reverse complement strand
GGTCAACAAGGACCACATTTGTATATAGACCTTCTATGGGACGCCGCTCAGCTTTGGAGGGGGAGCTCTTGAATTCAGTGAGAGATTTACAGTCGGTAAGTTCACCGGGTTGAACCGTGTTCTACTGGGGGCCCCCATCAGCTCCAGAAGCTTCTGACTGTAGTGGATGTGGTCGGCGTGGGAACGCCGAGATATCACGGGTATTGTATGCGATGATGGAACAAAACTGGGAAAAGACAGAAAAAGAATAAAAACTGATTCTTGTTGGATATCCATCAGTATTTTTTAGTATCACTTCTGTAATGTAAGTGGAGTGTATGACAGCGAAGCATCGCGGTGTTGTACTGATGAAATCTATTCATAAATTCACCGTAAATTCCCAATCATCAGCAATAGTAGCAGTTCAACAAACTGCGCGTTGAAATTTCAATTACACCCCGACAAAAAATACCCCCAAATCAACAACAAAACCAATAGATTATATGCTGAAAGTGAGACTCAGTTTACTCCAACTTTCACTCACTAACTCAACTATCAGGCAGTTGTATTTCTTCTTTTTTTATGAACCGTAATGTATTTTTTGAGAATGTATTTTTGTCTCATTTCTTTTCCCCCAATGCAAGAACATGCACTAAATCTGCCTTACCCGTTCTTAGAAATTAGGTTTTTAAGGACGGCTCTTTGCGTTCAACACAGCCACAGAATCAAGGGGACGCTTTGCACACTGTGCGGAAATTCAGGCACACTCGGCCGGTCTACTTTATCTATCAGTAATTTATTGTTGACAAGATATAAGCGTTAAAAGCGAGCAAAAGCCCTCCAAATGTTCAACTTGATAACGAAGATAATGTGATAACAAGAACCACGAAGGCCGAAGATCTAGGGCATGGTATTATGAGTAAACCATACACGAGCGACTACTGTAAAATGGAGGCTGTGAGAGGGGGAAAACAAACCGTAGAAAGAAAAAAAAATGGGTACGCTCGCAGCGAGTAAAAGGGTAAAAAGCATTTGTGCGCGTGTGTGGTCTGTTTGTTGGAAGCGAATTTGAACTCGGATGGTATTGTTGCATCGGCTATGACTCAAGATCATTGAGGCACTGGTGGTGTGATTGTTGGCCATCTCAATAATGGGCCGCCACACTATTCTGATGAATATAATCAATTGACGCGGTGTATACCTTCTTGAAGCGATGTGAGTTGCCACCATCGTTTTGCCTTCAATAGAAAGTGGTTACTGCCAGAGTGAGGCGAGTGAACAAAAAAACAATATATTATAAATACAAAATTTCGGCTGTGCACTATGAAACCACGCTTAGTTCTTAATTCAATACAGCCGTGCGCCACTTTTCAAATGGAAACTTAATGCGGTCACACCACGGTCACCGATGCAACAGTACTGGATTGACTTGCGACTCAACAACCCCAAAGGAATGATACATAATATAGAAGAGTAAAATCATTTCCATCCTCAAATTTTTCACAAAACACACACACTCACACTACATACAGCCTGAATGAAGGAAATCACCAAATCACTTTCGTTTTCGAAAAGTACGCCGAAGCACGATTCATATTGTGACAAGGATACTTTGGAGACGTTTTTTTTTCTTCTTTTCTTTTCGTGGATGGTCATTTTTGCACATGGCATGGTTTCTTCAAGAAAAAGCTACTTCTAGGAAAACTGTTGTATCCAATTTGTAATAATGAAGTTTGCAGATAAGAACCCCCAAAAAAGTTTAAAAATTTCGATTTCAATCAATCATGTGATTGACCTTAAAATATTGTTCTGTCTAATCAGAAACGTCTATTTCGGAAAGAGGCTACATGTCAAAATGATTACAACAAAATATGAAAGGGCTAGTTTTTGCAAAACATTTTCCATAATATTATACAAAAAAAAGTACATCATTAAGTTTTTATTTTTTGTAAATTTTGTTTTGAGGGGCAAATTAATTTCCATCCCCGAGTTTTCAATAAACACATTGAATGTGAAAACAACATCCACTTAAGTTGGTCACGTTGTAGAGGAATAAAAGCGACAGAATGGTCAGGCCGGGAATTTGCGCATTTTTCATAAGGGGCTTATTTCGATTGCGTCCATCGAAATAAAGCAACAGTGATTTTGTGAGGTCTTCAAATACAACCCCCAGAACCTTGACTAGCAGGCCTACTTCAGATGAACTTAGTTCTCTGGCAGATTGGTGTACAGTGAGCTTTCGGATTGAAGCTATTGAATAATTTGTATTGCGATTAGTTACCGAGAAGAAAAAAAACCTGTATATAAAATGCCATAATTTGTAGGCTAGAAACTGCCGTGGACTAAATCATGCTGCTATGATTTGTATGGCAAAAGGGATTGGCCACATCCGTCGGTAAAGTGGCTCCGTGACTGTTTGACGACTAATGGTTGAAACTCATGTGAAATGATACGGCACTTTTCATACACTGCACTTTTCCCAATGAGAACCAACTTAAGTTGGCCTACTCTGCGTTGGGTCTATACCAGCGGGGTATAAAGCGCACCGCAAACACACACTCCTTTCTTCCCAGTGAGAGAGAAGGAGAGAGAAAAAAATAGGATACTCAAACGGGAGTTCGTTGTGCTACCAAATGTCAGACAGCTATTGCTTCATAATGCCAATAATAAAAAAAAAATAAAAAAGGAGGAAATTACTGCCACATGACTTGCCGGTTTGGTTAGGATTGCGTGCGTTTAGCATAATAGACTGTTGACTGCAAGTTTGAGGAAGGAATGGCGTGTCGTGGGTGTGTGTGTTGTGTATGTTACAACCAACAAAAAGACACATAAACACATAAACTGAACAAGTGGAGTAGCAATGGCCATGACATGCAGACAAATACAAATTCACAACTCATTGTTATTTTATTTTCCGAAGACCCTGTCACCAAACTGCATTTTTTTGTTGGGAGAGTCATTATTTGGGAGCCTAGGCTGGCGCCGATGGGTCACCAGCCGAATGACATAATTTGGGATGGGTACCTCAATCGGCAACCAGATTTCAATATGGCCGACTTACGTGCGTCATTAAAATATTGGGTAAACAACGGCTTTCGAGGGAAATCGGGCGGACCTAAAACGACATTTTCGATCTTCCATCTATGAACAAATAACAATGACAATATTATGCTATATGTACTAGGTGAAAGCTCATGACTAAAATCGATTTTACAGTGGAGCCAAAATAAAGTTCAGGAAAACTTAAGTGGGGTTTAACAGCTACGTTTGGAGTTTCGAAAACTAAAAACCTAGTCAGGCTATACTTTACTCCTGTTTCTCATTATATTAACGGCTATGTGGACATTGACTTGTTTTTTATTTCATTCCAAGTAATGTAGCCTGACCGGGCCAAGTCTTGCCTGAACGAGATAGTATGGTCCCCGATAATTTAATGAACCCTCGGTTACCATTATATTAAATGCACAGAGACGGGAACTAGATGTAATGGCCGGTATGTGATGAAGGTCCAGTGATTGGATTATTCTTTTGTTTCACTGCTCGATTACGAGTTTGGTGTTCGTATTTCCTTGTTCGTGTTAGACACGACGGATGTGTTGTCACCATGGTGATAACTATACATGCAAGTGAAATTCGGGTCTCGAAACGACGTGATATCCCGTCCCACATCACGGTGAGGGTCACCTAGGTCACTCTTAATGACGTAGCCCCCCCCCCCCCCCCCCCCCTTTAGGCGGTGTGACGTGTTTCGAACAGCGCCACCTACCGCTCATTTATGTTGACACGCCGACCGAAATGAAATCAGATAGGCGGGCGGTTAAACAATAACGACTCTGCGTAAAGTTAATTGCCTGGACTGTGCCATGGTAACTAACTTAACAATCACGGCACCCGACCCCCCCCCCCCCCCGTTACAAACCATCGCATGGAAAATTGATCTTCTCTGACATTTTTGCTGCTTATTCCACTTCCTCTTTCTATAGTCAAGACAACAACATGGTGGCAAGCTGCTCAATGCGCGGCCAATTACTGGTAATTCTGTCATTGTGCTGGGTAAGCCACAGGCTTCGATTTAATGGTGTGCAATGAGGACTACCCAGCCATGCCAGCAGCGAACAGACCACAATAGTCTCTTCCCGAGTCACTATTATTTATACCTATGCATCAAACCAGCTCAGTAACTCATGGGGCATTTAACCGGGCTTGCACCAGGACAACCCACCCGCGGGCGCTATTTTCCCTCCCAAAATGAATTCCTTCTCTCGTCTGGACTCTCAGTTCTCCCTTTCCCTCTCTCTGTTTTTTTCCATGCTGCTTTTCATTGCCTTACAAATAACCTTTTTTACTCTTTGCCAGATCGGGCAGGCGAGCACAATTGAGGATTACTAGGCCCCAGCCAGCGCTGCGAACACGGTACCACCATGGCCCCGCCATTTTTACGTGTTACTAAGCCCTTTGTGTTGGCCAACTCGGCTTGCTTGGCCCTGCGGCTTTTCCCCCGACCCCCAGGTCACCAATTATTATTGGCCGTCCATACGGGGCCCCTCCCTTCCAATCGGAGCTGAAAGGAAACTTTGGGTAGCAATCCAACGCACCATGTCTCCATATTACAGACCACAGCCCTTCTATCACACTGCATTACATCAGGATTCCTGGCGACAGAGTCAGCAATAAGACGGCTCGGACTAATTTAGCAATTTTGAGGGGGGTGACTCCGTAATGTGTAATTTGATTGGACCGTGATTGCACGAATAATCACAACAAAGTGCCGGAAAATGGGCACAAGGCACTCAAATTTGTTTTCCCCCCGCCAACGCCGTATGTGCGCATGCTCGTGACGGCCTGCGCATAACACATGACCTTTGCCAACGTCCATGACAGTGCAACGTCCACACTGTCTTATCAATAATTAAATTTCATATCCATAAATGCACCTTTAAACACAAACACTGTCACTCATAAATGGTTCATTAATTACATGACCCAAATTCACCTGTGTTGGTTTTATCAGAACCTTGAGTTTTACTACATACGGACAAGCTCTCACCGTCGTGTAATAAAACACACCGTGATAAAACACACATCAATTCGGCTGACCATTCGAGACGCCCACCCAGCGTGCAACAGCATAAAACTGTTTCCATAAAAAAAATCAATACACAGTTATATTTATAGAGTGTATTAAGATGCCCTTTTTACTGAATCAGTTCTAAGCTATCACTCTGGATCATACTTGAAATTTAACCGCATAAAAACACGGGTCACCTTCAAACCGATGCCTGTGGACGACTGTTCCAGCTATGTATGATTTTGACGACGTTTTTTTTTTTTATTATCATTTTTTTTTTTTGGTACAAAACGGGAAAAGTCAGTACCAAGTCGACCTAATGTGGTTATCATCTTCTGTGTAATGAAAATTATTCATAATCTAAGATTAACGAATGGATGTCTTTTTCACCACGGGAGATAACTTGCATAAAACAAATTGAGTTGAGTTGATTTTAGTTTAGTAGTAAATGAAGAAACGAGAACAAACCAGAGACTGACACAATTCAACACTGTTTGACGAGCTGGAAGGTTTAAAAGATTGGGCTTCGCATTTGTATGAAAGTATACACTGATCATGTTTGACTTTATTACCTTCAAATGCTGTGTCCACCTTAACGTCGTGTCTTACCGGTATACACTTGAATCGGCAGCTATTAATAAAGATGTAATTTGTACCGCAGTGTGCGCGCCCTTTAAGATGCTTGGTTTTTTTAATTAAAATTGGGGGCTAGTCTAAAGTGTTGTATACATCGTCATCGCTTGAACAGATGATTAATATGATAATTAGATTCTTCATGATCGTAATTATGATTCCAAAAGAAAACCAAGTTGAGATGTTGGTCTGGAACCAACATTTCTCAGACACACTTCGAACTTTACACACACGTGTGTGTGTCACACTACCTTAAACATCGTTATCGATGTTTTACTGCGCTCGCTATCCCTGCGTGCACTGCGGGTGGAGACCGGAAGTTCGTCATTTTTTTTGTTGGCTATTTGATTAAAATTGATTGTTGAAATCATGTTTTTTGGGAAATAGTATGTTCCAAGCTGCACTACGTAGCAAGAACAACACAATATGAAATTAAGACCAGCCAGTGTTTTTTTTTTTTTTTTTTTTTTTTCCTAGCATTCACCCATTGAAATCAATGTAATCGAACGGAGCACAAATTGCAAATGAATCTGCCTACTTTTCATGAAATTTATTACTGTAATTGTATATACAGGAAACGTGATGAAGATCAAATGCTTTATAACAAAGCTCTATGGTGTAACACAATGAAACCGTGGTATCATAAATTGAGGTGAACCCGAACTGAAATCTGTGAAAACAAGGACTTCATATTCCAGAACATAAAAACCACACATCAACCCAACAGTTCTGTACTTCCACTTTGTCGACCCTAGTCATCAAAGCGCGGGTATTGTAACACCAGGCTTCTTCTATAAATGGCAGCATAGGTTCAATTGTGTTGGATAATCCCCCGAATACTTTGTGGTCCAGTGCCGGGGACAGAACCGAATTTTTATGAAGGCTCCCAATAAATTACAAATTGTTGCATTAAAGGCCGGGTATAAATTACAAGTCGTACATCACATGGATATTTACTTCGCTGAATGGCACACTCAGCCATAAAGAAGATGAGACGGATAACTTGTTTCACTTTCTCTCTCCCTCTCTCTCTCTCTCTCTCTCTCTCTCTCCCTCTCCCCCGTCTCTCCAATCCAAGGCAAAACGTTCAAGATGCCAACTTAAGATTAGTCAATATTAGCCAAATACACGTGCAATTATCCGAATATTTTGGCTTGTCGCTAATCATATGCGTGACAATTTAGCAATTGGCCTATTTTACGCAAGCTGCGTCTGGAGTCTTAATTCAGTCCAGTCCCATGTCAGTGGCACGTAGCTAAGCGAGGCATCCACTGCTGTTGAAATGGAATAATGCACGTCGCGTAGTCGTGAATTTGTTTTGCCGTGAAATCATATGTAATTGGTAGTTGTATACTCTACCGTCCTTGATTTGGATCATGTGATTAAAGACATAATGCAAACAACGGAATGGTAAAGTTCCGGCTTATTACATTGAAGTCATTAAAACCGGCCCTTTTTTGTGGAGGAGTGATTCCACATCGACTTGTCAATCAAAACATGCAAACTTTTAGTCAGTATTTCGCCGTGTATAGGTCCATTTGCAATATATATAGATATTTATATATTTGTTGACGTTTATATTTTCTAAACAAGAGTGTTCTGACAACTTCAACAACCAGCTTGTTTAAAAATGCAACACATTTTAACAAGGTTTGTAAAGCAATGTAATTAACATTGAGTGCACATTCATGTAAAACATACATTATACTCTTCTGTTACCGTACATTATTTGATAGTATTTCCGTACAATGTTTGCCGAATGCTTCAAATCGGCTTGCCTGTTGGAAGAATCAGCTGTTATTATTATTGTTGTTGTTATTATTATTGTTATTATATTTGCCTTTTGCCCAATAAGGTTGTATCAAAGGTGAGTTTTTTTTGTCCATTTCTTTTCTGTTTAAAGTGGGCAGAGTTTGTAATTAGGGTCTGCATTATTTTGTGTCTTTGTCTTCTTTCTCGAAAATCGCTCAGAAGTAAGGGCCCGTATGCTCATCTCGACTATTTCTTTCTTTCTATAACAAGGAGCAAGCGCACACAGACAAAAAAAAATGACCGGTAAAATATACGGAAATGGAGGAAAAAACCTAAGTGGAGATGGGAATGTCGAAGTTGCTTGCGGTGTTCTGGCCGTTAATGAAGGGAACTCCGGCGAATGAACGCCTGACTAGCTCGAATGAAGCCGCATTTCACGCCCGGTTGATCGCTTCGTTTTGTAGCCAATTGAAGCGGCGAGCGCCCGGTACAGCAGGGCTGCGGGAGATGTATAACGCTCTCTTCGGGGGTTGCACAGAGTCTCATGCAAGGTCGCGAGGCCAAGCGAGTGCAAAAATGAGGACATTTACTGTGTACCTTACCAATTGGAATCATTTAATTGGGACTCGGTGATCGCGGTGTTTTAAGTGGCACTTAAGGTTTGGCTAAGTGATTTACATGTAGTTTGACGAGAAACAGTAGCAAAAAAAAAGAAAGAAACAGAAGAAGACAAAAAAAAAAAAACCTTAATGGTATGGTGTGTATTTCACTCCGCATACAAGTTGATTAGTCAAATCGAGTCGAGAGTGACTAACCAACACTATCTCGGTGGACCCAGACAGATCCCCCTTCAAAACTAGTTTGTTATTTCTGGGAATTGGTAAACTCAGCAACAACAAATCCGATTTTCAGTCGAAGACAGAAACATGACAAGTTTGAACCCGAAAATGAAATATGGTGCCCTCGCTTGCCGCACCTATATACAGAGGTGATTGTACATGTTGTGTATCTGGACTCCAATTCCCTTTCGCTTGACAGAACACCGGGTTGTCAACAAAAAGTATGGCCCCGCAATGGGCGTTTTTACTGGAGAGAGTCGATCACTCGACAGAGTTCTCACGTTTGTACAGTGACAGGCTTTGCCCCAGTGTGCCTCACCACACCGTCCTACCCGATCTAAAGACAGACTAAGCATAAGGACTTGGTTCAGAGTTTTTTTTATTCTTCATCTCAAATGCGATAACGAAAATGATAAAACTCATCATTATACGATTGTTTAAGGTGTCTGTTATAATACCACGCTTCCTCTTTTATCAAGGATTTTTTCTAGATTTTTTTGTGTCTTTCTTTCTTCTCCATCGGGTCATTCAGTTTCGTGCAAAAACAAAACAATTCATTTGGAACAGCAGAAACATCAGCTGTCGACATTGAATTTTGACAATGGATTTTAATTGTGAAAATCTAATTTCCCAGCCCCGGTTTGACCTTAGATAACGCGGTAACACAAACAGATTCCGTGGCTGGTCGTGTTTTGTCCATCTTAAAAAAAGAGAGAGAAAGAAAAAAAAAAAACAAAAAAAAACACACACACACACAAAAAAAACATAAATAACAAAAACTGATTGAAATTCGATTCGGTCTCTTTAAAAATGAACGTCATTAAAATATCCAATCCCATTTATAAAGTAGAACAGCATTTCCCCTCAAGATTTCCAAGATAATGATGGCCTTATACACAAAACGATTCAATCTAAACACGGGGACAGAAAAGGCGGAGAAATTCCTCTTTTCCTAAAAAATGGCAAACATCCAGAAATGCAATGATAACAACTTGATTAATAACACTCCGTGGAGACCGTTTTAGCAATCATGGACCTCTTGAGTTTAGCCCTTGCAGCAATTATGAAGATGGTCACGGAGGAGGATAGAAGAAGAAACTTCAAGACGGGGGGAGGGGGAAAAAAAAAGACTACGAGAACAACCTTAAACGATCTGGCTACTTGATTCTCTACAGTGATTCGCAACAGAATCCCCCGTTACGTGGGTACCGCCATGACGGCAGGTATACACAGCGTGTCCCGAGGCGTTGTAGCTATCCAGTTTGTAAGGAGATAGCACGGTCGTATCAAGTCCCGACACCCGTATCGACAACAGCAAGGCGAACCCGTGTACCTGTATTGACCAGCGGAGTCAGACCGAGCTTCGATGACTGAGTGGGATATGGCGAGGGGGGGGCAAGGGACGAGCGGTCGGTCTAGATTACTACATTAAGTGACCGCTTTGTGACTGATTGAAGTTGTCAATGGCGTAACTTGACCAATAATGATCAATTTAAATCACCTGGGTTCGCGGGCAAAGCCTTGTCAGAAACAAAACCAGATATTCGCCACTGTGTTAGAAAGAAGTTAGGTGTAGGCCCTAATGCACGTCAACATTAAACATGTGGACAGAAATTCAGACAGTACTTGAACGACGACGCGTCAGTTGGAATACTACTGTTGAATAAAATCAGCCTTTACATGATTACAAAACAAATCAAGATAATATCGTCTGATGTTAAAACCATGAACACTTTCTGAAAACAAAGAGAGAAATCTGTCACTTACATTGACAGCCAGGCATTGGATCCCGTAGTTGAACAACTGGACTCTCTCTTCGTGAAGGAAAAAAAAAACACTGTCCGGATTTACTGCACCACCGCCAACCCTGTCTCTGCCTGCTCCTGACCATGTCGGCCTAAGTTGATCCACGCAGCGAAGAAAAATACAACTCCTACGACCTAAACCCGCTCTGAAATGATTTGGAGACCTTTTGAATGGGGTTTAATACCTTACTATGACAGCCTGTTTATTTGTGTGTTTGTTGTTTTAGTTATTATACAGAGCGAGGCCCGCGCTGCGTCGCTGGCGAGGTGCCCTGCCTGAAACACGGGGGAACGGACGCCCTGCCTCACATGTGCCCCGCGACGAAGTCGTATAAATCACAACCTTAAATATTTTCTTTCAAAATAGCCGCCCATTCACGCGGGTCTCGTTATATGCAGCACAAATTGAAACAAAAACACAACACACATGCATGAACTAAGGATACACTCTCATAATGTTGGTGAATTGGAATGTTGTTTTGGTTGGGGCCCGGGTAAAAACTTCCGGGTCGTAGTTGGATGGTTTTATTGCTCCTTCTTGGTAATAAAAGGTCGCACAAAAGAGCTGAAAACCTATCATGGAGGTGTTATTGCAGTGGATAGACCGTGTGTATTGTGTTACCAGCCTGGTATATACACAAGCGCATGTTGACGTGCCATGGATTGGTAACGCTAACCCTGGCCTCTCAGCAATAATGTCACCCCCCTTCCAACCCGCCATCCCTCCAACTTCAGTCGAGGCCGGGTAATCGCATTGAAAGGCCCAACAATAACCGAACCATTGCGACAACATGTAAAACGAGGACAACTCAATGCAAGCAAAGAGACACGAACACAAAGCTAATTTGTTCGTATTATCTGTTGATAAATAGTGATTTAACAGATGCGTTAAGACTGACCCAGTCAAGCGCAACGTGTAACAGTTATAAACACGAGGCGGAGACTGGGTAATTTCAAGCTTCTATTGACGTACAAGGGGCTGGGGCTCAACAACATAGTTTGAAAACAACCTGCTCTGAAAGGCAATTTATTTCAATTTCGTACCATTGTTAATGTATTCCAACGTGTGTTACTTCACGTTAAGAAAACAAATTAAAAAGGGGTAATCAACCACACAGGTTTCAAATTACCAAATTAGAACACAGAAAAAAGAAAAAAAAAAGAAAGAGAAAACAAGAGGAAAAAACATACGAGACACGAAAAAAACCCACTCAAAACAAACGACCAACTTCTCAAACTGAGCAAAACAAACTAACATGAAAAAACCTACATGCAAAAATACATATTGAAAAAAAAAAAAAATAAAAAAATAAATACAAGCATTCAAACAAAATCCACAAAAATGACATTAAACTACAAAACAGTACTTAGCTTACTAACCAAAAACATTTTCCTTAAACGCGGAAGTTCTGTGGTTTTAAAAATGTTTGTTTTTAACAAATCTACATTAAAAACTCCCTTCACCCCAACATTCAGAAACGTATTCATCATTTACTGCGTCTAAAAAATTGAATTTTAAAGGAATGGTTAGACTTGTTTGTTTGTGAATAGATTAATTCACAGTCTATCTCATTGTGATCAAAGCATAGGCCTATTCTTGTGTTTAATCATTGCAGTCCGTAAAAAGAAGAAAAACAACAACAACAACAACAACAACAACAACAACAACAACAACAACAAC
Organism: Marthasterias glacialis; assembly: GCA_911728455.2. Classification (NCBI taxonomy): domain Eukaryota; kingdom Metazoa; phylum Echinodermata; class Asteroidea; order Forcipulatida; family Asteriidae; genus Marthasterias; species Marthasterias glacialis. The sequence continues at coordinate 17,291,801 of OU452222.1, read as the reverse complement.
AACAACAACAACAACAACAACAACAACAACAACAACAACAACAACAACAACAACAACAACAACAACAACAACAACAACAACAACAACAACAACAACAACAACAACACCAACAACAACAACAACAACAAAACAACAACACCACCACCACCACCACAACCATCAACAACAACAATAACCGTTGAAAACCTCACTGGAATTTGGAAAAAAAAGTTTCCAAAATATATGACATTTAAAGTGTCTGATGTTTAATTTGCAGCTCAGGGTCTATCACAGATCAAACAGTCTCTTACTCGTGTGCCCTTACTTCTCTCGCTTTGTATAATGCAGAAGCAGCGAGGTAGGATTCTAACGCAGGTTTCTCAAAGATAGACTCATTTCGGGTTAGAGGATTTTCTTCCGGACGACTGGTTCAGAGACTAATCATTGTTGTTGTTGTTTTTTTTTTTTAAGAATAAACGCATGTCCTATCCTTAAGCTCTCAATAAACACACTATAAACATAAAACCGATCTGTGCAGATTTCGTGAAACTATAATATGACTACGATTATGTATTTGAGAAAACACAGACGAGCAGTTTGTATTTTGTCAGGAATTTTGTGGCAGACCATAGTGGTTTTTCAATTTTAAAAAAACCCGAACAAACAAACAAAAAAACGAAGTAAGAACTGGGTGTTTTGGTGGAAATATTCCATCATACTGTAGTATAGGGTTGAAAAACGGATAATTGGCACTTGTATAAAATAATCAGGTTTACAAATAAGGGATAAGCGGTCAGATTAAAATAAATCATTGCAGTATTTGCATACACCACCAAAATCAAGTTTATGCAAAAGAAAAAAACATATTTTTAAAGTTTTGTTAATGTATTTTTTGTACACTATCAATCATATATGTCATGCCTGTAAATAACGCATAAGCTTCCCCCCAAAAAACACGAACGTGTCGATGCTACACGCAACAGAGGTATCCTTTTTTTTTTAAACCTCAGTCTTGCTAAATCGTACAGATATATAACTCCATTTCCCAAATGGTCAATTAAGTTACCCGTGGTTTTTTCTTCTTTCTGTGTCACCTTTAATTATAAGCCCATACAAAATACGAATTAGAAATCTCAGTGGGGACACTTAAAAATGATGGCACAAAATGTAAAACGCCGGGTTGGCAGGAATGCCCCAAATGATTCCTAACCTAATTCACGATCAGCTTGGATGAAGGCCCCCCTGATAACCGGGTCAACTATTTTACTCCTGAACACTCAGCATTACACCTCGTATAGGAAAGTCTATAATGACGTGACCGTTTAATTTCCTTTTTTTTTCTTTTTACCTTTTTTAAAATCTGAGGGGAAAACTTAACTAAATTTTTTTCTACGATTCGTGTTCATCAGCAGTCTCTCTAAAGAATCGTAATTCGCAACAAAATGTGAATCTGTATATACGTGCATGCTGCCGTGTATGTCATAACCCACTCATATATTTGGGTGACTTGCACACCCTCTCAAAACACCACATTTATGATTATTTTATAATGAGCACGTTACGTTCCTTCTCGATTTTTGTCATCACCACCACCATCATCATCATCATCATGACCATTCCCTCTATAAGACGTTTAGGTTCAAAACAATCGTCTTAACAACACAATTCAATTGAGGGGGTCGGAGAATATAAGTTGAGGACAAAATCTGTCAAGTAATTTTCGTCATTTTCTTGTGGTGATACCTGCGACCCTTGACACAATACATACCCAAGATGGAATGATTAAAATTTCCGAAGACCGAGTTTGACACCATTCACATCCCATGAGCTACCCGTCCCCCAACCCCAACTTCCCCAAGAGCCCGGTTTGGTTTTTGATTTAACGTAACACAATGGCGTGACACAACGTTAACAAAACAATAAAACACATAACCCCATAACCTACCAGTATGCGGTGCGAAATTTGAACACACAATCACAACTGCTACGAAAATGTTGCAACAAAAGTAAAACAAAAACCTTTGGAAGTGTATATCTGTCTGAATTTTTGATCAATTTCGTCTGTGTGCGTGTGAAATAATTGCAGTAACTTTTCAGTATCAAGTTTCGATTTCAGAAGATTGAGCTTAATTGTTGTTGGTTGTTGGTAAGATTTCTTTCTAAAAAGTTAAAAACATCCCTGCCACTCTGTTCACCAGCGACACGATAAGTGCATTTGATATCTCACAGATTTTGATCCCAGGATCCCCCAAATTTCCCCAAAAGTACCGGGGAGGGGGAAGGGGGTATAAAATAATGTCAAATGATTTTAATCAGAGTTGCCGAAAGACTTCCAGTCTGTTATCAATGCTCAACTTTCTTTAAATACTGAAAATGAAACCAAGTTTACTTTGGAAGGTTTTTGTTTCTTCTTTATATTTATTTATTTATTTGTTTCGTTTTGTGTGTTTTTTTTTGTTTTTTTTTCAAAACGAAAGGACTACTTCTGTTCGTATATTTAGTATTTTTTTTATTATTCAGGTTTTTTTTTAAAGATTTTATTTGTTATTATTATTTGTTTGGACCTAGTTGCTTGCACTTAGATTTGGTTATTAACTCGCTTTCAAGACACCGTCACATCTATTAAACAGAAGATAGACTCAGAAAACTTGCTTCTTGCACAAATCCTTCAATCAAGGGAAGAGTTTCAAAATTGATTCAAATTTGCTCGAGTTCTTTAAGTGGGGGTGTTTATCAGTGTGAACATCCCCTCGTAGAGTTTAATGAAACACAACTGTTCAGGATTGCCCTTTTTCCCCCTGCACCCTGCCGGGGTTTGGGGGAAAAAAAAACTGATCCACTGTGAGCTAATAGGAACGCATTGACCTTCCCCCCTTCTCCCTTATTTCTGATGGCTGTACCGTAGCTGTGCCAGACCGTCTCTGCAAGACGCAAGATATGAGCGAGATTGGGTTAGGGAGTTATTCCCCGGGGAGAATTATTTTCTAATCTGTCCCTTATAAGTCTTGTGTCAGGAGCAATCTAGCCACATAGCCAAATGCTCCCCCGTATCAACGTTGGCTTGACGACGGCAGAACCAAGAGCTGGGGAAGCGATCCACCGGACACGTCTGACGATTCCCACCCAATGAAATTGGCTAAAATAACTCCAATTTCTGGTGCCACTGGCTGCGAAACGTCCTTCTAATTTTTTTCCAGATTCGGGGGGAGAAGATCCATGCAGAAGCACGTGCAGCCAACACGGAGATCTGGGACGTGGAGAGTTACCAACGGACTAAGCCACAGATGTGGAAACAGTCGTGGTAATTTTACATTTGGGTAATGTTGATAAATTTGGATGAGGACAGCCTTTTTTGTTGTGTCTGTTTGTTTGTTTTTTCTTTTTTCTTGGAAGGGCACGCCGTCCGTTCCCGACTCATCCTGTCTTGGTCTCAGAGCTCTCTCTCGAAGCAGACGGAAATTGTCCAATAATCTCGTTTCTTCCCCTTGCTATGCCAATCAAGTCGCAACTGAAAGATTTCAATGGTGGCCATTCTAATAGAAAAGGAAATACGCTTCGATTTTTTTTCTGGTTTCAGCATTTGCCATCAACTTCAGCGGCTGGTTACCCATCAATATTACTCTTTCAGACGGTTAGCGGTTTTTTCCCCTCTTTTTTTCCTTCTTTCTTTCTCCATCCTATTCTGTGTATTCATATAACATATGAGTGTACATATAACAACAAAATACAGCTAATAGGCAAACGTGGTGCGTGCCTACGTCGCATATTAAATTGGCCATACATGTGTTACGCATATTGCATCCCGTATACCAAAGAGTATTTGTTTATACTTGTGTCCATGTGTAATTATTTCCAGCAAAATGGTCATGGCATTGAGCTTGCTAAATATGGTCTGGTCTCTCTACACGGATCGAAAGTTTGCCTCCCCATTTCGAGGCACAATTTTCTTACCCACTCATGTTTTCGCCACCATTACTGGGGCTACCGTGTCGCTTCTATCCATTTCTTGACGCGCCGGACCAGCCGGACGGCTAATCAGAAAACCCATAGTAACAAGCGGATATCGATTCTCTTTTCGCGTATTTTTAATGTCGGTTTTTCGAATTCATGGACGGGTTGATGTGTTACATCTGTCTTTGGCCCGGGTTTTATGTGTGTGACGCGTGTGTATTGTATCGTAGCGAAGGGGAACTCGATTGGCAATCGTCAAGTCTTATTAGCTAGGCTGACACGGGACACGAAGGTGTAATGATGGGGCGCCGACATGATCCAACACCCGTAGGAAAGGCATCTTTCACCGCCTAGCATTTTCGACGCTCGCTGCTCAGAAGGGAATGGTTGCGTGCCCCGTGTAAAAAAAAAAAAAAAAAAAATCCAGAGAGAATGAAACGAATAGAAAAGGTTGTGGAGCTGAGCTTGTCTTGTCAATGCATAGCATATGGGGCTTCACACGCAATAAGACATGTTAACCTTCGGACTGTAACGAGTATGTAATTTTCAGATGAACTTGGGACGTGGAGATGGAAAGCACTAGGAGTTGGCCCGTTCCAAACAGGTTTAATTTCAGCAAACGTCCATCAGGGACGCAGTCTAGCGAAGAACGCTGCACTAGTTGCACAAGAGCATGAGAAATAACGGTCTAAATTAGCCCCTGCAAATTTCCACTTTTCCCCCACCGTGCTTCTCACTCTAATACGCTACTCTATTTTTTCTCCCCCCATCCTAGTTCTTCCATTCCAAGGCTGAATCAGACAGAACAGACACACATCGCAAACTCAATTACATCCTAGCGTAAAATCATTCTCATTTTATTAGACTTGTCAAAAGAGGGAAAGCGGTTTGTGGCCACCCACAATTACTCAGAAATATTCAAGAATTATTTATACCAACCGAGTATTTTCATCTGTCGAATATAAACACAATGTACAAACGTTAACATCTAATTAAACGCGAGTCTTAAAGACAAATAACATAAAAAAAACAAAAAACAAAACAAAAGCCCAACGTATGTCTTGAGTTTTTAGTTTGTCTTCTAAGTTACACTGTAAAAATAATGTAAAAAAAAATGATAATAAATAAAAACTAGCATCTGAAGACAGTATTACTAAAAAAAAAATAATATAAAATACTTCAAAAATGGTTTTAAAAGAAAGACAAAGTTGCGTCGTTATATTTATGTCCAATGTACATGGCCCACTACACACCGTGTAACTAGTAGTTTTACGAGTCCAAAATGTAAATGTTATCTGTGATCAAATAAGTATTTGTAAAACTTAAAACAATGAATTACTACTGAGTTGCTATAAAAAGTTGTGTGAAATAACAATATTTATGATTTACATCGTTTTTTTTTTAACTGTCAGCCTCTTCGTTTAGTTTTGTAAGAAATAATCTGCTTACTCATTGGGATTATTAAATTATGATTTATTTGTAGATATTTTTTTTGGTTAATATTCAGCCCCTTTCTAAAACACACCCACTTACTTTAAGGTATGAAATTGATAACAAACCCCAGTCTGAAATTCTTTCAGCCAGCTCAGTCAAACAGCCTCCCACCTCTTACCTTGCTTTAACTTGAAACTTTCAAAATAATAACAAATATATATATATAAATATATATTTTAATCAACACAAACAAATACATTACACTTAAATTTGATGATTTCGTTGCGTGATATGACCGGGATTGATTCAGAGAGATCCGTGCGTCGAGCTCAACTAATCTGATTCATTAAATTTTGTTGTGCCAACTCGTTCGTGTTCCAACAAAGGAAATGATGGTGTGTTTCCCTTAATCATCGCTGCAAATTGCCATTTTTTTTTATTAAATACTGTAAAAATTCTACCCCAGTGCTTAGGAATAATCAGAGCTTGATCACGTGACAATTTTCTTCTAATGAACCGTGCGACTCAGTCGAGGGTGAAGATCGATTTTTTTTTTCTCGTTGTAATATGTGCCAGAACGACCACGAACTAACGCTGCATAATTCTTCCGAATCCGGCTCGTTTTTATGAGAGAGAGAGAGTGAGAGGAACAAAATTATAAATAAATAAAATTATACAGCTTTTGCAGACTAAGCACACAGGAACAATATTTAAGAACATTCTGCCCTTATGAGATCTGCATGAACGCAACAGTTTGGTAAATTGGTTCTATCCGATGATCAGAAAGTTGTGTTGGGTGATTTGGTTTGAATTTACAAACAAATTGTTCGAATCGATTCAACTCGGCTTAGGTGTTATAATTCCGTTTTGTTTTCCCTTCACAAATTGACATTAAAATAACTTCATATCTTTGTGTAAATTCGACTGACATGACCGTTTGGTCCGAAGAGACATTTGGGTGGGGGGAAAGGGAGAATAAAACTAAGTAATAAATACAAGTAGGGAGTTTGCAGTACAGTTCAACAGCATATCAACTGGAGACAGTGTTGAGCAGTGTTACAGAGAATAATCCCACGCCATAAAACGGTCATGATTATGACAAATAGCTTCCCCTTTTTGAATTCTGCTTTCACTTTGTGATAATGTGGAGTGTGTACTGTACAAAAAAAATAATACAATCTGACAGTACGAGGACGACAACCGCAAGTGGTATTGCCTGAACATTATGTCAATTGTGTGGGAATTCTTCTACTCCGAACGATAATGGGTTAAGTCCATTTCTGTTTATGCCCATTGTGAGGATTCTATTCCTTACTGCTTTGAAGAAATTGGGAAGAAAGAATCAAACTTGTGGTGTGTGTGTTTTGATCGAGCAATAGTATTCAGCATTTCAACAGTTATTTGGAAATCGCAAAGTTTGCATATGAATTCATGACTGCTTTTGGATGTCTGATAAAGTCATAAAAAGATAACTATCCTTGTGGTTTGACAATGTGCAACATATAAATAATATGATTGTTTTATATATACATGTTTATATATACATTTTGTATACACAACATAGTACATTGTATTGCATGGTGTTGACAAATAATGCTAAACTCTTGAGATGCCAGTTTCAACGGTTCCGATTTTGTCCGGCTAGTGTTAAATGTACAAGTGCGTTTATAACCGATAAACCTAATCCAAAACATCGCTTGACACAGCCAAGGTAGCCGGTCGCGGTAGTTTGGAATATCCGAGTTGACGGGTGCAAATTGAATAGAGCCGGGGAAAAAAAAACCTCTCGCATGGCGGGGCCGCCACACGGTATAGCAGACGCTCGGTCATCCTGGCGAGCCAGCAGCTCAAGCGCACTGATAAGGTTCTAAAAAAAAGCTAGCAGTGAAATTGCACATTGCTCTTCATATCCACAACAAATTTCTCCCCCTTTTTTGAGGTTTTTACCCCCGTCTAATTCACTCCCCGACTCCCCAGTATTCTGTATGACAAAAAATATTACCTCATAAAATAACCCCCCTAAAAAGCAACAAAAATAAAGTAATTTTGTGGTAAGTGATTCTTAAAAGGTGTGCGGTTTTGATACGGTTGTTACAGCGCGCTTTTCCGGTCACTGGCTATTTCTATTACGGATATTAGCTGCTTTTGTTAAGGTAAAATTGCAGAAATGCTACTGTGATGCGGCTCCCAAAGTCTAAATTGAAAAATAGCAGACCGCTTCGTAACGGACATATCATATCCCCCAAGATGGAACAACAAATTAAATTATTCTCACACAAAAAAATGATGAGTATTTCAACTCAAGCAACAATAAACCCTATGTCTCTGGCATGTTTACATCGGTACTCAATAAGTAGTAACATATAAGTTAAAAGTTGGTTTGTCATAAAATAACAGTTTCGTGTAAATAAAATAATGAAAGGTAACAAGTACAGTAACAAAATATCCGAGTCATTGATTGCTAATGATTTACTAATGATTAAATCAAACACAAGTGTCGGTAGCTTGTGACGTAGTAACGGGGGGGACAGTCACACGGCTTAAACTGTGGATCAATGACAGTGCAAACGCAGCTCCACACAAAGTCAATGGGTCCGGCTGTTTGTTGAAGCAATATTATTCAAAGGTCCGAAATGCGAACAAAAACAAAGTGCAAGTGAGTGGCAGAGAGGTTTACAAACTACTTTTTTCCCCTCCCTCTCGCTCTCTCTCTCTCTCAAAACACAAAACAAAATCGTGCCCCACGTTTAACCCAAATCAAACAACACAACGTGATTCATGTGAAGAAATAAACCAGTAGAGATCTGTGTACAGAGTAATGTGACAATCTATTTAATCTGACACTGGTGTATTCATATTATTATTGCCCATGAGGTTTATCAGTAAATGGGCTTAAATCAGTTGTGATAGATTTACACTACAGTACAACACAAATTAGAAACCCGTTTTTTTTGCATTAGTTTTGTGTGGTTTTTTTTTTAGGTTTTTTTTTTAGGTGTTTTTTTTTTTTTTTTTTTTTTTTTTTTGGTTTCAGTACTTTGTACAGTCATACGAAGAGTATTGTCCAGTCACATGGTACATACCGGATGACGGTGTGCCGGTTGGGGAGCGGTACGAAGAAGCGGCCAGTTGGCAGCTGTCGGCGGTATTCAAACCGAGTGTGACGGGCGAGTTGTGACTCAGTGCCATCAGTCGTTGCGAGGGTAGCCGTTGCGAGTCATACATACCGAAGGACTGACCGTGCGAGCCCGTACTGCTGCTGTGAAGATCGCCCGAGCTCGGGCCTTGGTACCAAGAATTGCTGGTCGTGCGATGCACCGGGCTGAGATTGCTAGGCTGTGTGGTCATTATGGAGTTCGGGCCCTGGGGACTTGGGCGTTGGGACAGCCCTTGCTCCTGGTGCACCTCTTCCGGTGTAGGAGCAATGGCCATGTGTTTCCCCATGCTCAAATCTGGCTCATACATGTTACAATGATAGTTCATGCTATGGTTAAGGTTCACATTACCGGTACTTGTCTTTGAGCAGGAGACGCCGCCCGACCCTGAGAGGTATGTCTGATAACTCAGCGGCTGGGGGGACACGAGCTGACCGGCCCGTCCGGACAGGGGGTGAGTGTTGTTGGAGTTCATGTCGGCCGAGGTGCACCCGTTTGTTGAGTCGCGCGGCACAGTCATGATGTTGTCGACGGTGTAACTCGTCGGCGAGGTGGTCATCATGGTCCCATCGCCCGATAAATGCCGCGAATGACCCACCGGAGATTCGCGTAGAACTGGGGAGTCCACGGGCTCAACTTTGGGGGTTAAAAGAGGGGTGTTTGCGCTCGAATTGGTCTGTACCTTGGAGGTAGCCGTGATGGGGGATGTCGACGCTGCTGGATGAGTTGTGTCTTCAGCACCTGATGAGACGCCATTTTGATGAGTGATTGATTCTTGAGACGCTGCATCCCCAGACTGACCCGTCTCGTGAAGGCGTTCCCTCTCCTCCTTCTCCATTGCTTTAGTTCTCTTGAATCGCTTCCTGCGTCTCAAGTAGCTACCATTATCGAACATGTTGTAACTGTCCGGGTCCAGGCTCCAATAACTGCCCTTCCCGGGTTTCTTGTCGTCTCTTGGTATCTTTAGAAAGCAGTCATTCAGGGAAAGATTGTGCCGAATTGAGTTCTGCCACCCCTGCTTGTTTTCCCTGTAAAACGGAAACCTGTCCATGATGAAGGAATATATCCCGTTGAGCGTGCACCGCTTCTCCGGCGCGTTCATGATGGCCATGGCTATGAGGGCGATGTACGAGTACGGAGGCTTGACCAAGTCTTTGGGGTTCTGTTGCTGGGGTCCGTACGGCCCATATCCCCGTGCGATACTGGAGTATTGGTCATGGTGACTGTACACCGACACCGGCATGGCCGAGTAGCTCGGGTGGCGATAGTAACTTTGCTCCTGGAACACGGGGTGCATTACGCCTAGCGTGTTCGGCGTCCCCGAGTTTGCCGTGGCGAAACTGGCTTGCATGGTCAGCCCCAGATTGGATGGTGGCGTAGTGCCCGAGTTTTCCACCGAGTTGAAAGCGTACATGTGCATGGATCCACTCTGCAAGGCCTCAGCCTGAACACTATTACTCTACCCATACACTGAAACTTGAACACGTAGCAATCATCATGCCAGTTCTCGATGTTATAGGGTTTCCCTTATGCCCCGCCCCCAAATCTACGAGCCAATCAGCGCATCGTGGAGACCACCTATCACGACCGCACACATAGAGCAATACATGCACGACCATAACTGTCAGTGTGCCTTTGACGACCAAATAAATTAATTGCTAATTTTTAACCCGAGTTTCTGCGCTCCACTCGATTACTGAACCCAGTTGTGACGAATTTACACGGGACAGGCTTTCCCATCGTGCAAAACTTTTGCACCGTGGCGCTGTATAACTTTCAAGTACAACAAACGCAAATCTCCCAAAACAGGGTGACCCGACTCGTGCTGTTCCAAATCTTTGTCAAGTCCACTTCGTTTATGTTGCATGGATTAAAGGGGAAATTCAATCTGGTTTTAAGTGGCACTGCAGTGTGGCCTACTTTCTTTCTTTTTCTTCTTTTCTTGTTTGAATCAATCATCCATTTAAGTAAAACTTTCCTCTGTTTAATTCGATCTTACAACAGTGCCTGTTGTTCTGGTTCGTAAGCAGCCGATGGCCCTCAAAACCAGAAGATGGAAATAAAGGTTGGTTTCACGATTGAGGCAGCGGCCATTAATTTGGGGTTTTACAGTCGCGTACGGGTCTTTGTAGATCAAACCACTATAGGCAGTCGGAGGTAAACCTCCCCCGCTAGCCCGTTCTCCTCGGCAAGCTAGAAGTAGGACAAGAATAGCACAACAAAATGCCCTCCAAACAGCTGGCAAGCATTAACACCGTTTATGGACAAGATTTCTGTAACAATTTGTTGCAACAACCAAAGCCAATTATTATTTCCCTCTTTTGAGAAGTCCTGAGTTTTTATTAACTCCCTAATAACTTTGGCGGAGGGGTAACCTTGGCTCGCCGCGTCAAAATGGAAAATATCAAAACTCTTGTGCGATTCGCCCCCGTTAAGATTCAGACGTGCACAAGACATGTGCTACTTGTTTATCTGTTGTTTACGCATTAACCTGTCTATCGATGTATATATAACGTCGTGTAGAGCGAATGAGCGGGTTATTTCTTGTCTCGGTCTCTCTCTCTTGGTGCCCCAAGACGACTCAGGTACCGGAGTGGGCTGGCCCTGTCCCCCGAGCCAAATACCATTGTGAGTGATTCAACGATATGACCTTGGTGTCACTACCACCGCCATCAGTAGGGTCACGAATCCATGCAGATTACACTCAACAAGAAGAACGTCGATATACACAAACACTTCCATTTCCAAAGGGTACAAAATAAAGGGCTGGAAACGTGAATTTTTTTTTCCGGGATCTATTCTCAAAGTAGACTTTGCCTTTGCTAACGATGGGAATCAAGTTTTGATTTCAGTTTTGCTCTGTGGTTTTTATTTGTAATTATTGGCCATTTTATTTTGCCCGAGGAGTGTCATACGGTCATTGACATAAACATAAATTTGAACAGAACCCCCAAAAGGAACGGGAAATGCTGTCCTTTTGTCATTTGTACTGCTAGAACTCCGTGCTTTAATGGTTGATACACTACAGCTTGAAAAGGGATCTAAAATTTTGACTTCATGAATATTTAAATGAGGCCTGTCCTTGTGATGTCATGTTTTGTAACTCCACCCATTATATGATAATATATAAATAAAAATCATTCTACCATCAACAAATTAGTAAAAGTATCTGACATTCTTTAGGTCCTAAGCAGGATTAAAAGTGTAGTTTTTCTAAAAGAAAATACAACAAAAGAATAAAGAAAAAAAACATAAGGAAAAAACACAAAAAAACCTGCACGTATTAAGAATAAGAACGACAGAAAAATGACAATATTAGTTTGTTAACAAGCTCCCAAAAACAAGCAACCGAAATGATGGTTCGTCCAGGTTTCATTTTGAAATTGAAATAGACTAATTACAAGTGTTCGTTTTTCCCCTATGTAAAGTAGTAAAGGTTACTAATTGCATAGGCCACCATGTCAATCACCCCTTGGAAATGAAAGTGTAATTTAACGGCAGGTATATCGACAAGACAGGACAAGTGAATGATTTTATTGTTAGAAAATGCTTGAAATCTTTGATTTCATCAGGTCATAGGAAAATGCTCACCTCTCACAAGCCATTTGGGGAAGTTTTTTTCCAGTACATGTTTTCCCTTTGTGTTGCGTTATAATGTTTGAAATTATTGATTGATCATAATTGTGTCTTACATGCCTATGATCAAGTATTATCCATACCATGAGTAGACTGTTTTAACACAGTTGTACCGTATTGCTTCCTCCTTCGGATGGGACGTGAAAGCCGTTGGTCCTGTGTGTTGTGTATAATGCAAGTAAAAGAACCCAGTTACACTTACCGCTAAGAGAAGGGGTTTGCCCCGGTGTTTCTGGCAGTGGCTGCTGAATGCGCCGCAGCACCTTGTAAACCCTTATAAGGCGCTACATTGACGGGTCTCATAACTCAAAAACTTCAAAAACCTGTATTAAAATTTATATAATAATCACCTTGAGTACCTAAGTGTTGATAAATACGTGCGCTATATAAGACTCAGTTATTAGTAGTATTAAACTGATTCTATAAGTACTATAGACACAGATTTGCATTAATTATGGAACTGTACTACACTACTTTTTTGAGAAAATACTGAAAGAAAGGATTTTCCTTTTTTTTTTTATATATATCCATTCTGCACATTAATAACACGTATTGATGTATGGTGGTAAAAGGATTTTAAAAAGAAATACTGGGCACATTTTTAAAATAAATTCATCATTCATTACAAATGTTGAGAATCCATACTGTATGAAAAATCTGTGCTAGATGAAGTGCTGTGGGCACAATGTGGAATTAGATACAATGTGAACCTAAATAATTATGGTCAGTTTGATTGTTGATTGATTGATTGATTGATTGATTGATTGATTGATTGATTGATTGATTGATTGATTGATTGTTTGATTGATTGATTTTTGTTTTGTTTTTAGTTTGAAGAGGATGGTGAAGTTCTGAAGTGTTTTGCACAATACTGCACAATGCATTCTTCCGTAGAGCTGCAGCAAGACCTTATGGGTGAGTAAACGGTTGCCAAAATACCGGTGTTTGGGAAAGCTGTTTTGAAGGCGCTGGGTTGACTTATCTCTTAACATGCTCTGACTAAGTCGCCATATTCTGAATTGAGTAGTACGCCCACGGCTATCTGCATACTTAAGACCAGTGTACAATAGTCACTACAACTTCTTATTATTGGCTGTGTCTGGTATACCGATAATGACCCAAGTATATACTTTCCCCAGTTAGGCTGGGGTTATGACAAGAATAATGGCTTGGTGGCCAAATATTTTGACAGCCATGTTGTCACACGTCGCCCTATAGTGCACAGTTCTCGGATACTAAACACGAAAAGTCCACATTGCAACCGTGTATCATTCCGACACTGGTTTAGGCTGAGATGTAATGGCTTGTCGTTGCTTGTACAAAACACCACTTTGTTGAAGTTGGTGTGTACGGACAGTGTTTGCCGTCTAAACATTGCAAGATGACGTCAGCTTACTAAATACACAGGCAGTCTGTGAGAATTTTGCCGTTTTTTGTAAGTGGATTATTGCTGTAAAGCTTCGATAGCTGACATCATTATGGGCTAATGTTGAATGGTTACATTAAATGTTCGTGGTTCTGTGAACTTAATTACATGCTTACTTATAGTAAACTGATGGTGTGTTAATTTCTGCATTGAAAAAAACAACAACACACTTATATTAAGCTCCCTCAAACAAAATGTCAGTGAGGGTGTCATGAGGTGAAATAAATGTCGACTTGAATTGAATTAGTTTTCCTGAACACGTTTCCAAGGTTCGGCCATACATGCCTGTTTTTAATACTTTAATATTTATTTATTTATTTATCCATATACTTGTTGTTGTTGTTGTTGTTGTTCTTGTTCTTGTTCTTGTTGTTGTTGTTCTTGTTGTTCTTGTTGTTGTTCTTGTTCTTGTTCTTGTTCTTGTTCTTGTTCTTGTTCTTGTTCTTGTTCTTGTTCTTGTTCTTGTTCATGGACATTTCCTGGCAGGCAAGCTTTAACACTATTTGTTGGTTTGTTTGTTGGTTGGTTTGTTTGTTTTTGTTTTTTTATGAGAAGTCGTACCTTTTTTTTTGATCGTAGTTGACAACCAACAAAAATCTATAATTATTAAACAACATCAGCTGAAGTTTGAATTGTGCCGCCTTTCTTTGTTATATCAAAAGTTGAGAAAAGTCGTTCATTGCAATCTCCATCAATCTCGAACATCTTGGCAATCTCCGTGTATGTTTTCTGTCATTAAGCTGTGCAGTACAATTTGTGCCTGCAGGAATTTCAGGCAAGTGATATCAAGGCTTTGTACAGTCTGTTAACTATGTCCAGAAAAAAAAGACAACTTGCAGAGTAGATGGAACAAATGAAGACAAAACTTATAGTCCGTGTTTGGGAAGGCTGAATATAATTCCACGTACTTTTTCTCGAAAGTAATCCTAAATCGTTGGTTTTGTCATATGGAATTCTCAAAGTGTTTGGTGCGGTGGCGTAGCCGGTATCTTTTTTGAAAGAGGGCAAGGGGGGCCACAAATATTTGAAGAGGAGTCTATTTCAGTTAAAATTGCCTGAATATAGTAAATTTAACGGTGTCCAGAGCCTGACAGGAGGCAAGCAGGGGGCAAGATCTTGGGGGGGGGGGGCGGAGGCTGCCCCTATTTGTCCTCCACCCCGGCTACGCCACTGGTTTGGTGGTCTGTAAGTGTTTATCCCTAACACCAAAACATCATCAACAACACAACAATTGTAATAAAAGTCTATTCATATATAAGTTAAATAATACGAAAAACACGAAAACATACTGGATATAATAATAACAACAACAATGATAACAATAACTGTCATAGCAATCAGTAAATAAAATATTAACAATTACAATAACTATAAAATACTAAAAGGAAAAAAAACGAAAAGAAAATAAGTCAATAAATAACTAAATAAATAAGTGTCTGACCCTGTTAAAAAAAATTGCATTAATATAAGTGTTACCCATTCCGTCATAAAGCACTTTTATTACAGACAACGATTTCACTATGACAACTATTTGTCATGTAAGCAACTAGCCAAGTAACAATTTTATATCTCAAAAGATGACACAAAGTACTAGCAAACAGAAAATCAAACTGGGGTTAACCCTATATCAGGACTGGGCTTTTTTTTTTTTTCTTTGGGGGGGGGGGTGTACGGGGACCATAGTTCCCCCCTCTGTATTTTCCAAAGTGTTACAACTGATTTTGATGACACTTGCCACAAATTTTCATTTCACCAAGTTCGATATGTTGGCGTAAAAAAAAATAATCAAAAACCATCACTAGAGGGCGATTTTTTGGTCAAAAATCGTGTTTTCCCATAACGTCTGTTTTCCCCATAACGTCTGTATTTTTTTACCGAATGTTTTGAAATTTGGCAAACTTGTACATTTTTACAAGATCAATATAATTCGAACCTAATTTATTTACTGGAGTCATCTTTTTGTGCGTTATAATCCATTAATTTAGCCCATTTTGGGATTTATTTATTTATTTATTTATTTTTTTGCGTTTTTTCACTTAAAAATCAAAATGGCCGCCACAAAGGGCCCAGGGAGAAATAATAAGGCTTGGTTGACAAACCTACATATTGTTTGTGTGTCTGAAAAGTAAGACATCAGCATGTTGAAAATATTCTAGTTGATAAAAAAACTTGATATAATTTTACGCCCTAATTATTGGCTGAAAACACAAAATCCAAGATGGCTGCCAAAAAATGGCGGCCATTTTAAACTCCCAAAACAATTTCAGACTATCACGTGACTTATCACTATCACTTTTCTGGCAAAGAAAATCAAAAATAAGTGGAAATTATGTTCAAAAAGTAAAAAAAAATCACAGAAAAAACAGTAAAATCGTGTGACCAAAGGTCAAACAAATGGTTGTCATGGCAACAGCTAACCCCCGGTATCAATTATTTTTTTGCCAATATGATCCAACATATATTTTGGGAAAAGTCACAAAATTTTGCAGTGATCGGAGTAAGCGTTAAAAAGTTACGGGGAAAATTGGTAGGGAGGGCATACTGAGGTCCTGATAAGGCATACAATAAATAGAAATAATAATTGTAATGTTTCACATGAAGCCGGTATGAATGATGACACCATTCACAGCTGTAAATGCTTTTCCTGAAATAAAGCGAAGTGTTTTGATAAAACTGTAAAATAGTTCCTTGTTCAGAGGAAGAGTCAATGGGTCATTAAACTGAAGCTCTCTCGATTTCTAACATTTGTGCGATGAATTTGTCATACATTTCCATTCATTTATATTGTGTTTTATTTCCTTATTAGGTGTGTTTTGTATTTTGTATCGTGTGTTATTATTAATATTATTTATTATTATTACTATTTATTTATTTATTTATTTATTTGTTGTTGTTTTTTGCTTCATCATGATCAATCAGGACAAACAAGTGACAAATGAAAACTGGCGCAAGTAGGAAAGTACAGCGGAAGGTTGCATGACTTTAACAAAAAAAGTTCAATATAAAACACCTGTGTTAAAGAGTAGTCCGGAAACCCGCAGTCGTAGGTCGGGTAAGTTGATAGGCTTGGGAAGAATGTTTAACAATTGTAGTTATCGTGGAATCGAAAACACAAATTGTTCTGTCAAAAAAAAATAAAAGCCTTTCTGCCAGAAAGCCTAAACCGGTTTCAAGACATAATGTCACATCAGGTCAATGTGCCGTTGTTAGGATGAATACTTGTCAAAATGGCGGACAATTTTATTCCTACTCGGAACTCTAAATTTCACTTCAAATTTCTGTTTATTTTCAGTGAAAGCACTTACTCGTACTTGGATCAACACCATTCTGCCTTTTGCGGGCACGCATTAGGAAAAAACAAGTCTATGAATTTAGCAATTTTTTTTTTTTTTTTTTTTTTTTTTTTGGGGGGGGTGTTTTCTTTTTGAAAATTTGATGACGTAATTTCACCAGACAGCCTGATACCAGTGCTCCGGACGGGCGTGGGTGGTTGCCTAAATTAGAAATATACACAACTCCAGTGATACTTGACACACAGTAAGCTTAAACCACCGGAAAACATTACTAGTGTGATGTTTCAACCGCAATATCTTGTATTGTTCTTGCTAATAAGCGTCCCTTTCGATTAATAAAGAGCTGTGGTGGTTCACACACTATTTCCTTTTCGCGAGTTACATACACGACTTGGTTAGCACAGTGCCATCGCAACCGAGTTGTCACTTTGCTCAAAGTGGACAATAACAGCGTTATTTAAAGGGACTACAGATCGGATAGGCCAAATTAATATGACATTATTGCCCATTCTTTGTAAATTACCCCGTACTCTTCGCGCCCTCTGTTGACACACTCTGACATCACATTGTTTTTTAAATAAACCAATCTAGTTCAGTCAGATTCTAACTATTGGGAGATCATACACTGTTTCGTAATAAATTATTTTACATAAATTCTATGTTCAAAAAATAGGCCTGTTTTAAAAGAAATATTTTCCTTTATGTAACAGCCGTATACAGTCATATCCCTGTTTGTCTTTCTTTTTTTTTTCTTTCTTTTTTTTGCACTTTTCTCCTGTCCTTTGGACCATTTTGAAATTGAACTAAATTGGAAGAAAGTTCCCAGCTTCCTGTGCAAACATTTTCGGCGAGTGGCAGAGCCGGTGTTTCACTTCAGATGTCCGCCGTCCCCTTGACACGATTTCCCCATGAAATGTTTCACTATCCAGCGCCCGCCAAACCACGAGCAACAATTTCAACACTGGAGTCCAATAAGAGATAGTGGGAGAAGGGCCCCGCATTTTGGAAAGGCTGACTTGCAGCCTTCGGGCCCACTCAGGTACTCGGCTTCAGCGGAAACGTTAAGCCCCACTCAGTCTTTGATCATCCCGTTCGAACTAGCCATTAACACAGTAATCATATTGATATTAGGAACACGCCATTCGATTTACTCAGCAGGACTACGCCTTGTTCGTTTTTAACTCCAACCTAAACCAAGCGACTGCAAAACACCCGCATAAAAATGGTCAATATTTTTCTATTCACACACCGATGGGTTTTTCGCACCTTTTTTTCCATCAATGAGTACCGGTCGAATTCGTCAGATTTCCCTCAAAATGAAGGCATCTCTCCAAGCTTGACCCATAAACCAAAAACACAAAACAAAAACATTCTTTGAGAAATGTCTCCAGGCACAAATTCTATATACGGAAAGGATCCGTTCTTAGGGCTACTTGGTCGTCCTCTTCTTCCTCAAAAGGTTGCATTCCAACCCACTCTCAAATAAGAAGATTGAAGACATAATATAGGGGTGGGGGAAAGGAAAGAGGGAACGAAACGAGGAAAAAGTAAGTAAAACAATGAGACCAAAAAGGTGTTTTCATGAGAATAACGATAACCATGTGAAAAGTCACTATCAATAAACTATTTCAGTTACTTCAGTTTTTTGAAAAAACATGTATGAATAACAAATTGTTTGACCTGTTCTCTTGTCTCCATGGAAAAACGTGTGTTCTGTTCATGTTCTTGTTGTTCTGACCTCAGCAGTATGCATTTTCCCACCGACGGTACATATTTTTTGATAAATCAAGGGAAAATCCCGAGAATTACCCTAACCACACTTTCACTTTCATAATAGCTCGATTGCTTCTGGCCAACACAGTCTTAAAACTGACATCGCTAATGAGTTTGAAAGTAGCATTTGGTACTGTCCCGACCGATGATTTTTGCAAACCCACTTGCCAAGTATATGAGCTGAAAATCAGGCTATCGTTGGAAGGACACACTGTCCGTAATACCGTGAAAAAAACCCAATACATTTATACAACACTTGACTCTGATACAGACTGCAAAACAAAGCAGTCACGCAACCTTCACAATTTCTCGACGAAACCTAGATTTTTCAATAAAAATATGGCTTTACACAACAATTACTCTTCAATAAAAACCATATCGGTTTAGTTTTAGTTTCAACCAACGTTCTTTTCAGAAAAAAAAATAAATAAATAAATTAATGATCAAGGTTACCCCCTTTTTTAAAAGGAAATCAGAACGCGGTTACTTTGTCTGTTTGCGAATTTCCTTTGTATCGGACTATTTGGTTTTTTCCTTTTTCGTTTTTTTTTTCTTGTACGAATGAAAGAAATGTTTCTCCAATCGTGTTCAAGGTTTCCACACGGATATTCTTTTCACATTGCTCAAACTAATGGGATACATTACCTTGTGCTTGAAAAGGCATATGCCAATTAATTGAGAAGACAACAATTTACTGAAAAAAATAACCCACCAAATTCAGACTTATCTAAATCCGACTTCATTATTTTCTCCTCAAACGCGTTGACAGAACCTCAACAGCCTCAATATTACCCGGGGAGTGTGGGTGAATATCCACGATCGATGACCCTGAAATATTTGTCTTTTGAAAGGAGAAAAAAGGGCCCTCTCGTTTTAAAGATCCTCAAAATGAAATTCTTGTAGGGATTTATAATGACGTCAGAGAAAAGAAACAAGGTTGTTGACTGGGTTAAAATCACAAGCAAAAAAAAAAAAAAAAAAAAAAAAAAGGAACCTCCTGAGATCTATGACGTCCGATAATACCCAAACCAAAAGTTGTAGTGACCAAAAACCCAAAGTTGGTATTTAAACAAAATGAAAAAAAAAAATAAAAAATAAAATAAGCAAACTGAACACGCTATAAACTCATGAGTTTAAAAAGAGTACAACTGTATCAATTTGAGTGTACGTGGCCTTACTTCTAATCGCTCTGTAGGTCAAAAACTACGACACCAAAGATGTGACCGTATCTTTAAAGTCAAATTCAGGATTGGTTATCAGTAAAGAAGAAGAAGAAGAAAAGAAAAACAACAAGAACAATCTGAAAGCTCTACCGACAGAGAAATATATTAGGTCTGATACACTGTCAAGAGTCGAGGAGATAGCAAATCATCGCTGCTTTATTTAGAATTCCGGCCGCACAAAGTCTTCAACAAAGCATAGGCTTAATAATAGTGTTTCGTTATTTTCTGTAAACTAGTCCACCGAATTTAGTGGAATGCTAGCGGGTTTGTTGTATAATTATGGTGTGGTTTTTAACAAGAGACTAAATGGGGGTTAATTAGCAACACATTTAAAATGAAGGGGGGGGGGGGAGAGAAAAGAACAACAAAACTGCAATGTCTAATTTGTCCCTTTAAACAATAGAGCAATGACCTCTTCGTATTCATAGAGCTTGGACCTTGCTTTATGGTTTATCTCATATCACAAAGTAGGACCTGGAGTTGGTTTACACATTCTTTTGAATTGACAAGTAAGATGGCAAAGCTTAACTTAGTTCTTGTAACTGTGTGCTTTAGTCATTGTATATGACATCCATATAATCGTTGACGGAGTGGTGCAAAATTGTAACGTGCGTATTCATTTTAGAAACCCTTGAAATCTCCAGCTCAACATTGGTTAAAGAAAGAAAAACATGTAATGTACATGAACCTCACATAGTATAAAGATAATGATGGTGGAAAACTTTCCTTGACATTTTTTTTTCTGCCTGAAGTGTTATCGTTTTTGAATGATAAATGAAATGAGATCCAACAATTAACTTTCAAATCATGCGACCACAACTCTGTCGAAGAATGCGGAAAAAAAAAAAAAATGCTGAATGCATTTTTACCGTTTCCTCGCAAATGAAACAACGAAATGCGCTGAAAGTTTTTAAAGGTTGGTTTTTGTTATCTTGATTTGTTCAAAGAATTGAAACATTTTGGAGACACTTTTACTAATGTTGACCAGGGGCTGATTGCTAACATAGATGTTAAATGATTTTGCATGTGAATCGACTTGTTACGGTCTAAGTGATACGTGTTCATGTCGTGTGCTGAGCGCATTGGAATTCAAAACACAATTTTCTTTTGGACAGGCCTTCGCTGTCGGAAATGTTCCACATCAAGCACGTTTGAAAACGATTCCATCTTCATGCGAAGTGACTGAGATTCAAAATTTGTCCGGCACCCAAACTATGGGATGTATTCCAGCTAGTAATCCATATACACAATGGAATAACATTTTCAAAAGTGAACAAATGAATCCGAAACCAAGAGAAATACTATAGTGCCTTCGACAAAATTGCATTTTAAAAGTATTTCCACGAAGCAATTCAGGTATTTTGTTTCTAAGTTTTTGTTTTGTTGACAGTCCCTTCCTATTGACCAATTACTGTTGTATCAGTGTAAAGCGTAATTAGATAAGTACATGAATATATCAATTAATGATTTAGTTTAATTGTCAGTATTGTTTGATGTAGACTATACGAATGTATGGTCGTATTGATGATGTTAACGGGAATGTCTGTAGTGTTTTTGTGTCATATCAGAAGAGGCTCAGGCATGTGGATCGAAAGTCTGCCATTTTGAATCTGACTCAAGTGTGCTCCGAAAGGATGGAACTCCATCTTGTCTTCTAATACTATAGACACAGTGATAGGATATTTTGATCATTTAACTGAACATCATATTTACTTCCCACACTATTATTGTTATTGTGTACAATTGTGACTATTTGACTGATGGTGAAACGAGGCATTGTACTTGACCGCGAAGCATGTGATTGTCAGAACGCGGTGCACCCCCCAAAAATAAAATGACATCTGGAACTATTGTAAACGTCCGAAGAATGAGAAGGTGTGTAGCGCGACATACTACAAAGGATTCAAAACCTAGAAAATATGAAGAGAATAGGCACCAAGGACAATGCCGTGGATAGATAGATAGTTGGGGCCCACCGAGTCACAATGGGTCGATTCACAACTAGCCGCCCAACCCCTTTGGACTTATGCAAATGTCAAGTACGTACGGAGCCCGACTACCAAGGCCGGCTGGATGGTGGTGTCAAAAAGGCGGGAAAAAGGGAGTCCCAAACTGGAGCATTTCCGGGTCAAGGCAACCCCAGCAAAGGCGCACATTTCACGGAGGCTTAACAATTACAGAAAAAAATACATATATATTGATGATTCAAGGTGAAATTCATCACGGGTCCAGGAAAAGAGCCGGCCAAGGTGATTCGTGTCACTGTTGTCTGACAAGCTGAGTGTAGTCGAGAAGTTTCGGTGTGCCCTTATTTATAGAAATATTCATGGGAAGGGGGGTTACATAACAACGGTATGTGATCTCCTGCTAGGCGTTGGAGATTTCTCATTACAACCCCCACAGAAGCCTGCAGAGATTCCTCCGTGTATTTTAACCAAGTCCTTGCCGCGATTCTGACCACAGATAAAACAAAAGATAGTGTGTTTTTTTCTCTCCTTGGAGGGATTTCCACAGGGGAGAAATTAGCCATCTGCCGGCCAAATGAACGGCAAGCCTCAAAGAACCACGCCGGGGACACCCGGCTGGGACGATGTGGAATCTCGAGCAGTGGGGAAGCGTTTCTGGACGGGGGCACTCATTCCCCATTGCCGCTTCAGGCGATGAGGTTTCTCCAAAACTTGGTTAAAAGAAAAGAAGTCAAAAAAAAAAAAAAGGGCAAACACCGGCCTCGAGTTGTTAGATTAGATTGCCACTTGGGAAGGATTAGTTGATGAGAATCCCTTCTCAGTGGCAAGGGAATGTTAAGACACGGGGTTAATTATTAACCCACCCATCTGAAAAAAAGGAAGGCAAGTTTACGTCTCATTGTCTTACAGTCTGGACATGGAACAATCCCCCGTTTGACGAGTTGCTCTCACTCTCTTTGTCTCTCTCTCTCTCTCTCTCTCTCTCTCTCTCTCTCTCTCTCTCTCTCTCTCTCTCTCTCTCTCTCTCTCTCTCTCTCTCTCCTCTCTCTCTCTCTCTCTCTCTCTCTCTCTCTCTCTCTCTCTCTCTCTCTCTCTCTCTCTCTCTCTCTCTCTCTCTCTCTCTCTCTCTCTCTCTCTCTCTCTCTCTCTCTCTCTCTCTCTCTCTCTCTCTCTCTCTCTCCGGCGGGTTATTAAGGAGTGCGAGGTCGTTAATTAGCGCGGCGGGTTAGCGTACCCAGGAATGCCAGTAATTCCCCACTCGCACACAGGTGTAAATTTCGTATAAACAAAACGAATTAATCCGCTAATCATTTTAATAGAGACGTCTAATACCTCAAATTATTATTTGATTTAATCTCTGGCAAAACAATCAAATTGGTCAGTGTAAATTAAATTCCGCTAAATACTTGTGTACGGAGTTTATTAAAAACGACGCACATCTTCAATAACATTGTTATCGCCAACTATAGGTTTTTTTTTTACAAGGGTGTTGAACAGCGCCCTCTTTGGTCAATGCTATCGCCCTTGTGATTTAAGGTAGCGATCGAATCTCGGTGTCCGATAAGATCACGGTGAACGATTCATTCCTCCGTGCGTGTACTTGGCAGTTATATGATTTCAACTCATCGGTCATAAACTGCTATTTTCGGGCCACAGCCAATTAACTTTTTGAAACTTTCGTCCCTTCTTTGGTAGTATAGATTTATCGGTCTTCAAATTTCTAATCACGGATGATGTGACAATCTTGTCCTTTGCGATAGAACTGGGTTTGCCTTTAGTCTTCCTTTGTTTTCTGTTCTCGTTTACTGTCTTGAAAACTGAGCACAGTGGATACCATTGAAAGATCGAAAACAGAACATACCAAACAAATATACACATTTTTAATTCTAATTATCCATCATTTTCGACCGACATTTGTGTTTCTTTTCTTCACACTAATGTTTTTGACAGGAATTACACAATGGCACTTTGTATGTCGACAGGAAAGATTTCTTGTTCTAACTGATCGTAATTCACCGAGTCCAACCCCTCTGTTATCAGATTGGGCCTCGGGGGGAGATTTGCCAAACTGCCGGCACCATGATCCGACCAGGTCCGGGAGGTTCCCCACCGAAGAATTAACAGTACAGGACTTAGGTGTCAATGCACGCCAAGAAAAACACTAACTCCACACGTCAGCTATATTATACCTGCAGCTCTCCCTGTCACTTGAACTGAGAGGTTCAGGAGTACGGAGGATTTCGCCATGAAGGGGTGGGAATTAAGTCCGTTTGTGGCCCGCTGCTGGTGCTTTTGAGCGGGACGGTGCTTTTTGCGGTCCTGATGACGGATCGGTTATAGAAGTAAAAATCACATATGGATCTGTAGTATGTCATGCGAGTGCTGTTTATTTATTTCTTACCACTTGCAACTATTGCTGGACTGATCTGATATAGAAATTGACCAAAACGGTCCGTGAAAATTGCATTATTGGAGGCAGGGCGCGGTTTTAGACATGACGACTGGAAGAATGGTACGTTATACGTCACTCCCTGCCGCCATCTTGTCAACGGTAGTTACAATAATTGCCATCTACTCGTAAAAGGAGACCAGACTATAGTCTGCCTCTCAAACCTCATTGTGCACGATTGATGAGTGTTCGTTGGTTAAGTTCAAACTCCAAAAAAAAAAAAAAAAATGTGGAGTTTTGTGTGTGTTGAGCATTCGTGTATTTAACCATATGGTGGTTCTCTCAACCCATGTGTACCGCAGTTAATCAGAAAAGCTGCAGGTCACTCCTGTATGCCTGGTAGAACCTGTATATTTTACTCCATGTGTAATGTTTGGGACTTGAATTGGGACCGATTAACAGGCTTGGGTAACCCTTTTTTCGTATTGAAAGACGACATCATTGTAGGTTGACAGGGCTTGAGTAGAACTCTGACTCCATCGATGGGTCCATGGATCGTTGCCCAAGACGCCTTGATGAGTAGCTTATGGTGGCAGCTTACTTTATGCGCTCACAGGCTGTGCGCTCATTGTGTCTTTTCTTATAAAGCCAATAAATCTTACTCTCAGATGAAAATATTTCCCAAGAATGATTGGTACTTGTACACCATTTAAGGCCACGCCTATAGTACACCGTGGTAAAAGCTATCACACTAAGACTCGCCACTTGTTTTTTCAAGATATATTCAACAACCTCTGTCTGTCACACTGCAACCATCTTGGTCGCGTTTCCTGAACGAACTTGCCATTCGTGAATATTGAACCTTCTCTCATGCAGGAATGGGGGTTGACTGATTCCCATTTGAGCCTCGGTTTGGTTTCAGTGAAGAGAAAACAAGATGGATGGTCAAGCCATGTCACAGCTCTTTAACCAAGTTGAGCAGACAAAGATCTGTCTTTTAGGATCCATGTGCTGTGGAGACTGACTTGAGGAAAGTGCAGATGTCACAGCTATAGAATACACGGCGGGCAACTTTTCAACACCATGTCACAAGTTTGGTGTGCGTGTTTTATAGCGAGGCCCCTGTTGTAGTATAGTAGCCCGCAGGTGGGATTGGAGAATGATGCGGACACCGATCATGGACCCATTTACCACTGTGATGACAGGCCGGGGATTTGGGGCTCTTGCCTCCCCTCTCGTGTCACTGTCTTACCTGGTCACGGCCCTCGATAAATGTGGAAAAAAAAAAGGAAAAAAAAAATTCCACCAGTGATTATGTCATTTTTCAAGTGGCCTCCTGAAAGAATAATTTTGAACTCTACGGAGTGACTTTACAAAGACAAATATGTTTCATAACATACACTTCCATAAATATACATATTTTCTTGCAACTGTTCCCTTTTACTGTGTCAATTATACTGGTTTGTTTGTTCTACTTTTAATTGGAAACGCAGCTTTCCATTTCCAAGTTCACTACGAGTGATGAAAAACAACAATAACCGAAATGAGTATTCTGTTAAAGTACTTCCCTCTTCTCGCTTCTGGCATCTCCCCGTAAATATCCCTGAAACAATTGGGACCAATTACATTTTTAGTGTATCGACTTTTTTTATTTTTTTTTAATTTTTTTTTCCCCATACATTTACAAAATATACTGTTCAAATGACAGCATTTTTTATAAGCAGCGAAGATGTACATGAAAGTGGCTGTCATTGCTTGTGGTCAGCGATACTGTGGTAATGATGGAACATGCTAGCATTCAGGTGGCCGAGAACCGTACACTCTTGAACATCGTATTTATAACCAAACCTTTTTGCCAAGACGTCTAGGCCTAGACATGCAACAGTGAAACTTCATTTAATAAAAAAAAACAAGTAAACAACACAAACTTGTAATCATCACAATATTAATAATTAACCCTGTCAGGACCGGGTACCAATGGGGTTAAACATACAGGAACAAACACGCAATTTCTGCTTCTTCGCTGCAGATTTTATTCTATCTTTTTTTCCAGTTATAGGTCAATACTATAATAAAAACTTCAGCAAAGATTTTATTGAAAAAAAAAACATTTTGATCTCCTTGGCATTGCAAATTTTTTGGGGGTATGTTTTAGTTGATTAAAAAAAGGAAATAAAAATAACTTTAGTTTAGCAGAAGAACACTGATTTAGCCGGTATAAATCGTTGGTAAAGCCACAAAATTTCGCACATATCGAAATATTGTGTCTCGACGCTCGTTTAGATTATAAATTCTCACTCCGGAATAATGTTGCATGAAATACTAAGAATTTCAAATGTGAGAAAAAAACACATGGACCTACATGTCTTGCCAAGTTGTAAAATGTCTGCATTCCCTTCATGGCATTTTTTTTTTTTAGGATGAACACTAACAACTACCCACCCTCTCTATATTTGTCTGTTTTTCTCATGTTTAGTCCGGAAGAATGCGCCTACTCCAGTCCAACACAAACCGCCAACGCCGCCCCCCTTTTTTTAAATCTCTTTTTACATAGTGCTAGATTTCGTGTTTTAACAATGTTGTCTATCACATGACTCTTTTTTTTTACTTGTTTCTATGCAGTATTTTGACGATATATTATGCTCTGTGAACAGGTTGGGGGTTTTCATCGTGTTCAGATTTACACTGTACATATGATAAATAATTATTCTACTAAAGTAAGTTTCTTTGTACGTAATGTTTTTATTCTGTATTTCTGTAATGGTTTATAAATGTATGTTTATTTTATTTACTTGTAAGGTACAGAACAAGAAAGCAATTATCATGTGGATCATAAATTGAATTGCATTGATTTGAATTGAATCGAATTGAATTGAACATAATTCTACTGTACATTAAGTCGTTGTTTAGTCTCCAAATTTTGCTCGGCTTAGTTTGTTTGTTAAACTTCCTAATTCGACTAAATGTCAATTGTTCGGCACTATTTATTCTTTATGTAAGCTGGTTTAGGCAGATTGACCCTACGGGCCACACTTCCTTCATAAAGTGTTTATTGATAACATTCGGCTTGCTTTAGATGCACCGTGTTGAGCCTGATACCTATAGTTTCAGCCATTTATGTGATATCGCTCACTATTAATACAAAAAATAAATGTGTAATGTCTATTGTCTTTTTAAACAAAAGAAGTCGGTGTGTAACACTACCAAAACATTCTCCAGCAATGCATAGGCCGGGAATGGGCCGGGGTGGGGTGGGGAGGGGGGGGGGGGGGGTTAACCTTATTTTTTCATTAATGTAACCTTTCTTGTACGCGTAGTATCAACAACCAACCGTAGTTAAATAACAATGATTTAATATGACTTAAAATTACTAATATGAGAATGCTAAGTATAAATAGAGCGATTATGAGGAAATGTTTCAAAATGTGTCTTTCCCATGATCACGTCTTCGTTTTGAATCACTACAAAAATAAAAATCAGTTTTGATAATTATCTTCAGAGAGATATGGAGCTCTCCTCAGCCGGATTCTTGCACGTTTCAGTGCCAAAATAATCACCTCAAAAATATAAACATATCATAACAAAAACACTGGTTTCCACGTTGTATTTTCAATTGCATCAAGTCAAAACATTGTCACAACCGGGTTCAGAAAGAAGGACAAGAAAAGGAAAGAAGAAAAAAAAGTTGTTTTCCAGTGACCCATTTCCTGGCTCGGCTGTCTGAAGAGATTGTAGGGGAAGGAGCCGTATGCAACTGGATATCTCTCCCGACTATAATCTCTTATAATCGGCCCAATTTCCGCAGTTTTAAATATCATTTTCTGATTTCTTCCTTTTTCATTTTTAGATCCGGGTTTAGGTAGGAGTAACACGCACACATTTCGTACTTTTTATATTATTATTTTTAATTTTTCCCCCTCCACAAGGATCCACGTTTTCGGACAAAAAAAGATAGGCACGGCTCCAACAAATATTGCAGATTTGAGGGAGATATTATTTTGCTATATCCTCGTGCGTATGGAAAAAAACAAACCAGGAAATTAGGAAAGTTTGTTTCAAGATTGTTGTGGAAGAAATTACTCGTGTTGTTTTACATTGGAACCAAATTTGATTCTGCTTGACATGACGAGTGGAAGAATGACTCTGATTTTATCCCAATTCTGTGCCATATTCCTGTTACCAATTTTGTCTCTGTAGTTCATTGTTTTTTTTTTTAAATTAGTCATGTCCGACTGTGAATTTGTGGTGTCTTCTCCCATCGTCCTTTGGCCTGGAATCTTCCGGTTTCCCGTCCCTACTGTTTAATGGACGATGGGATGGAAACAATCATTTTTGCCATTTTTTGTTTGACCAACTGTCTATTGTATCGATCTGTGTATATGTTTTTCGTACCACATAGACACCCTTGAAAAAAAGTGATTATCGCTGACGGTTTTTTCCCCAGGTTAAAGCGCCAGCTCAACATTGGTAAACTGTCTGAAACTGCTTCCATTCTTCGCAAAACTCAATCATAAAACCAACCTGTGAAAATTTCAGGTCATTTCGTTGTTTCATCTCACTTGTTTCGTCTCACTGAGACGAAAACTAATTTTGGATCTTATTACATTTATTATTCAAAAACAATAACACTTCAGGCAGAAATACTTTCCTGAAAAAAAAAAAAAGTTTTCTACCATCATTATCTTTATACCATGTAAGGTATAATATGTAAATCCGTGAACATTAATGTTTTTTTTTCTTCTTACCAATGGTGTGTATACAACAACACCAACAACAAAAGAGCAGAACAAAAATATTAAAACTAAACAAAACTGTTCCCGGTGGATTGACCAAACGATTGCTTTCTGACGTTTTTGTTTACAATTGATTACCTCTCAAGCTTGTTAACATTTTGCAGGTTACCGTTCCATTGGTAATACGTTGACTTAGTATGTTGTATTTGGCAGGCGTTAGTAGCATTTTGCTGGTATACATGATGAACAAAAATGTGTTGTTTATGTATAATCAGTCATTTCGGGACTAATAAGGTGATTAATTGCGTTATAAAAGTCAAGCTTGCAAACGTCAACTTGTTAACCAAAGGTTATTGACTCATTGGACAAAGGATGGAGCGTTGGAAACTAGAAAGCAATTATTAAAACAAATAAAATAAATAAAAATGTGTGCCGTATTAACTTGTCTACATGCAATGTAAAAGTTTGTCATTAATCATTAATGATTCAGCTGAAAATATGCATGTATGCTAACCTCTGTGGTATTTTCTTTTACAATTATTATTTTTTGTTGTTGAAATACTCTGAGGAACGCCCACAAAATGGCGCATGGATGTTTTACATGGCGGCTCATGATGCGTTTCCTGACGTCACTTTATCCCCAATGAAACGGGAAATGTTAAAGTTACAATACAGGGTTGGTATTCATTCAAACATTTTGTTTGTGTGTGTGCGTTTTAGAATCAGTCTGAAAGCTTACCGATTATGAAGATCAGTGGCAATCTCCCATAGAAATATTTCTGTCTGAAATACTGTCAAAGTCAAGAAAAATTGACTTTGAAGACCCCGATTTTAATTTCGGTTGTAACAATCGAATTTAAGATCAAATTTGGTTACATGCTGAAAAGTGAGCATGGTTTTTCACTATTTTCTCCTGACACGGACGATGGATTGACAACAAATTTTCACGTTTTTTTTTATTATTTTTTTTAACGTTTAAATTGAATCGCCAAAGAAAGAACACGGAGCATTTCATATTGATTGAAGTTTTCAGTCACTCTGCCTTTTACCTGTGGACCCTGGTTCGAATCCCGGACCTGACCCTTGCATATTGATTGAAGTTTTCAGTCACTCTGCCTTTTACCTGTGGACCCTGGTTCGAATCCCGGACCTGACCCTTGCATATTGATTGAAGTTTTCAGTCACTCTGCCTTTTACCTGTGGACTCTGGTTCGAATCCCGGACCTGACCCTTGCATATTGATCGGGGTTTTCAGTCACTACCTGATTGCGTGGGGTTTTCCTTATTTGGTGTTTCCCTCCCACAGTAAACGTAACTCTTGTCCATCGTCTCCCACACATGGGTAAAGTGCAAGGCACTTTTGAGGCCAACTTGGTTTAATTCAGTGGCGTTGCCACGGGGCGGGGTGCATAATTCCAGTGCCTCCTGGTGTACCCAGGTGCCCCATGAAAACATCCGGGTAAATCATTAAAAACATAGCCCCACCCCAACTAAAAAGCATTGCCCCCTCCTCTCCCCCCCCCTGTAAAATCCTGGCCAAGCCGTTGGTTGAATTACTAGAAATAAACAATAATAACAAAAATATAACTAATAATAAACAAGCAATAAAGACCGAGTTCCAACACGCGATCGTTTTTTATGTGGAGAAATTCTTTTTTTTTTTTTTTTTTTAAATCTACACTTTCCCTATAAACAAGGTCGTGGCGACATACACGTTTACTTACTAAATACTTCCATATTATCAACCCCCACCCCCCCCCCCTCAAAAGCCCTTCGTCGAAAGACTTTCAATTCGTGTTCAAAATATTGCCATACTCAACTGTTTACAGTGCTACAGTACCTCAAATAAATAAGTCTTACAAGAAACATGATGATGTGTTTGTTTGTACATATAATGTTAGTGTAGAAAAAAAGACCCAGATATCGTCAGGTGACGCCAGACTAGTCGTTATACTTTAAGATGCCCTCGAATACTTTAAGCTCTTGGCAATTACTAATTGAATCCCTGAGATTTTCCCCACTAATTCCAACATTTCGCTTGACTGACTGGCTGCAGCCAAAAAAGAAACTCGTAAATGTTGAGAGGGGGGAATTTTTTTTTTTTTACTTCTTGTGGGAAATTGGTTGTAATCTACAGTCAATTAGGTATGAGAGCCCGTAGACTCACGCACCAAATCCTACCACAGGTAGAGCCGGGCTGCAGACGGTTTCCGTGGGGCCGATGAGAGACGGTGGATGCATCTGTAGATGTAACCGTATACCCCCGTGACTCACACAGAGTGAAAATCATACATCACGGGAAAAAAAAATAGATTTCTGTCCGAAAATATTTGTTTAAACTATACCCCTGTATCCACTTAGGAATTTAACTGAACTATTGTCACGAATGTCGTCTGGTTCCTAGTAGCGTGTATAGCCTTAGTTATATAGACATCAAACTCTCGCCACAGTCACCAGGTTTATCCCCCCCCCCCGCAAGTGTGTTGTTTTGACGTTCTTGGAATTGGCAGGTTTTTTGCCTAGTACCCAATCATGAAAACAATAAATACAATATTGTAACCAGGCTTTTTCATCATTTAAAACAACATAAACTTGCCCCTATTTTTTAATGAGAAAGACAAGTCATCATAAACATACATGGCGCGCAGTGACGTCAGTACACCACACACTATATGGATTTTAGTGATATTTGAGGACGTTTCCGTCTATTCGCTTTGATACTTTAAAACTATTTATCTGAACTGGATGTGTTGACTTCGAACAGGCCTTCTCTTGAACCCCAACCCACTCCCCCCCCCCCCCCCTCTACTCCTTACAACTAGAGAACTCGTACTTTAAAAAAATAATGTATCAGGTTTTGTGACGGTACATTGAAAGATGAAACATAAAAATTCTAGGTGAAAAAGAAGGCAAACAATTGGTTATACTGCAAGCGCACATGCTGATGCAAGTTGTGAATGTACCTCATTATAGCCCACACCAACTTTGTGTGATTTTAACCGTGTTTGCAATCAGAGCGGGTTGTGGGAGGGCACATTTTTTTATGACAGTTTTGTTTTCACTTTTGCCCCTCCATGGACGGCCTCTGCTCAAACATTCTTATCATAAGGATTAAAATAACACAAACATTAGTTATTAGTGTATTGAATGTTGTTGTTGGTGTTAGTTTTGTTCTTGTTGTTGCTGCTGCTGCTGCTGTTGTTGTTGTTATTGTTGTTGTTGTTGTTGTTGTTGTTGTTGTTGTTGTTGTTGTTGTTGTTGTTGTTGTTGTTGTTGTTGTTGTTGTTGTTATTGTTGTCGTTGTCGTTGTTGTTGTTGTTATTGTTGTTGTTGTTGTTGTTGTTGTTGTTTTGTTGTTGTCGTTGTCGTTGTCGTTGTCGTTGTCGTTGTCGTTGTCGCTGTCGCTGTTGTTGTTGTTGTTGTTGTTGTTGTTGTTGTTGTTGTTGTTGTTGTTGTTGTTGTTGTTGTTGTCGTTGCTACTGCTGCTGTTGGTGTTGCTGCTGCTGCTGTTGTTGTTGATGTCGTTGTCTTACTGTAATAAACAAAGTTAGGCATATAGGGTTAGGCTGATCATCTAAAATCATTTTAGTCGACAAATCTGATTTATCCGTTGAATTGAACCACTCACCCATTCTTAATGGTTAAGAGAACTGAATTTCTAGAATTTAATTAGGGAATGATGCGTGCGAAATTAGCAACCTTGAAACAAAATAAATACAGAAATTCTCTCACTTATTCAGTTTTTATTCTTTTTTGTTAATCTCACTTCAGAAACAGAATCCCAACCGTCGACATAGTTGTGTCCATATCCGCCATGGCGCATCCTCAATAGTGTATGATAAGCGACCCAAAATTATATTATAAACTTTATGTACCGTGTGCAAATCGTTCTGTAAAGAGAGAGTTATTGTCTTTAAATTGTGAACAGGTCAGTTGGCAATGTAAGGATCCGGGTTCGGAATTCTACGGGTACCTTTCAGTTTTTATGTTGGCAGGCGTGGTAGTTCAGCCATCATTCAGAAGATGCCAACAAACCGGTCCAGGCGTCCCGGGCCAGGTTTGTTTACGAGGGCCCACAGGCTTCTGTCTCCCTTCAGATCTCGATAAAAATGCCGGTAGCACCTTCTCTCTCCAAACCTCCATGACCTGTTCTATTAAAATGTCACAACATTCCGTCAAATTTAATTTCCCCCTTTTCGCCGGAGAATGTCATCAGCAGCGCGGTGAGAGGATGGGGCACAGGTTATAAACTAGCACCAGCTGGCCGCATGCGGTTTCGTTCTCGGTAGAGATTCAAATTATTTCGCTCGCCGGCCCCCTCAAAAAAAATGGTCAGTTAAGAAACATAGAACAATGGTAAAAGACTGATGGCAGGAAGCGCAGCACAGTCGTGGTCACTGTAGGCCTATTGGTGGAACGCAAGAAACAGTTATTGATGAAATCGTCTCGGGAATCAGTCGTTTTTTATTCTTTTTTTTGTTAAACATTAGAGAGGGAGCACCAACAAACATATGAGGACACTCACAATGACACTAGTCAAATCGCACTGAGTATGCAGAATGCACTCTAACAGAATTGACCCAGATAACGGGACCCAGGGGACTAAAGACACATTCCTGGGTCAGGCTGACCCGGAAACTGGTTCAAACATGGGATTTTGACACGTCGGGTTTGCGTAAGTTTGACGTAGATTTCAGGCCAGTATAACATAGATTCCGTGTCAGCCTGACTCAGAAATGGGTCTCGCTCCCCTGCGACCCGGAACCCGGGTCAAGTCTGACGTGTGTGTGTGTGTGTGTGTGTGTGTGTGTGTGTGTGTGTGTGTGTGTGTGTGTTTTTTTGTTGTTTTTTTTTTACAGTGTAGTACACCAAGACACTCAACTCAACTTTCAACATTTCTAACCATTCAGCAAGGACGAAAAAAACAACAACAACAAAACAACAACAACAACAACAGAGAAACTGTTTTCCTTTTGATGTACCTCGCACGCCACTCGTATAGAATGCAATGAGCACTATTGGCACACCGAGAGTTAGCTGCAATCAGTTTGTTTAATTTCTTTATTAACATACAAACAATTTGCATGTACGATCAACAAACTCTGACGATGATGAATCCTTTGCAAACAAGTCTTATCAGCGAAAGCAACAGTGTTTACCTTGGCTTAAACTTCAAACTGGACTGTATTGTGATTAACATGCTCTTTCCTTTCTGTTTTAGGAGCAAAGTTTTACTGAGGGTCACTCAGTGTTGTATTAATAATAGTAATAATAATAATATGAACATTAATAACGCACCGGTATCCATCTGAAAAGGGCTCATGTATATGTGTTGTTTTATCGCCCCCCCCCCCCCCTCCCACGCCTCTCTGTTGCGTTGAAGCAATATAGTTTCATTTATTCAATATACTCATCAACTGAACATGGTGAAGTAGTGTAAAACAATGCAATAAACCAATCAACAATTATTTATTAAAGGTACCGGTAAAATATGGGAATGGCAAAGCTGATAGTGCAGTGTTCTTACTCTGTGTGATTCGATACTATAGAAAAGACATACCTGTACAAATTTGGGCTCAGTCCGTCGTCCATGTCCGGAGAAAACCTTGCACACTTTTCAGCTCTTAATTTAGATTGTTACAACTGAAATGAACACCAGGGTCTTCAAATTCTATTTTCTCGACTTTGACAGTGTTTCAGACAGAAATATTTCCATGGACGATTGGTACTGGTATGAACTTCATAATCAGTAAGCTTTCGGACTAAAACTATTTAATACAAATCCTGTATTCTACCTTAAAATAAATCAATAAATGGTTATTTATTTTGGTTTTTATTTTGTTTATAAGTTGTTTCAGGTCATAATATTATGCAAGAACTGTTATTTTGTGTGATGCTTGTACATGTACATCAATAGTTTCTTGGGAGTAAAAAAAAAACCTCATTGAAGGCAGGGAACCCAAGCGACATCAATTTGGGGCATGCTGGTACCAGAAGTGAAAAAAAAAGGAGAGGTTTGTATGAAGGTTGCCTTAAACTTCTGAGTGAGCACGACTGGAGGTCAACCAAGATTAACACCCGTCAGTTCCAGGGACTGCGATGCATGGGCCACACCAGTCGGCCACAACACCGGGGATTCGATTTCTAACCAGGCCGCTGGGAGGCCAGGCCTGCCGGTAATGGATCCAGCCCGCACCGTCAATGCATCGGCTTGTTTTCCCCCGCGCCATGTGACGGTGGCCCCGCCCGAGGGGAGGAACAAGGTGGGGTATCGTCCCCTCGTACACCTCCGGTGTCTTCTCCCTGGTTAGTCGGCTATATAACTCGGCTAATTAAACACCTCTACACGTTGGAATGATTAGACGGCTGACACGGAGGGGGCTTACTGGTTTTTTTTTCTTCCTGTTTTACGATGACGGGAATGTTTCAGTAAAATGCAGCGCTGACATCATGTCAATCTCCAATAGAAAGGCCCCTGTTCAATTCTCTGTAATTTAGACAAACAAAAGAGGAAGGTTACAAGACTATTATTTTCAATATTGATAAACACCATCAACCATCTGATGGCTCATTGCGTTTGGGTGACATTGTCTTTTTTTTTTTTTTTTTTTTTTTTTTTGGGGGGGGGGAGGGGGACCTTTAAATTGTCAATAATTCTTGTGAAGCAATGAGGTTAATTGTGCATTGAATCAGACCCAGGATATGGTTCATCTAAAACGGGGGGGGGGGCAGTTATGGCTACTAATTATTCAACATCGTGCTTGATATTTGCCGTTAACCTATTAAGACACCTTTGATCAACCGTGACGGGTGATTAAACAACATGTTTGACTTCGGACAGGATTCTGCAAGTCCAGCAATGGTTCAAACTGGTGTTGATTCATCTGCACGTATACGGCAGATTTTAAGAAAACAAAAGCATAACTCACCAACCGTTATTCACCTTTTTTTTAGTTTGCACCTTTTGAATAATAATAACAATAACATCATTAAGTTCTAATTTAGAGCTTGATCACACCCAGTTGGCGTCTCAAAGTGCTCATTTTTAAACAACAGAAATTAAAGAACGCTACATGTTTGAATAATTAAACTCATTTCTTTAACAGCACTGCTATGTAAGGGTTGATGCAGCGCGTAATATGTAACTAACATACCAGAAACACATTCAAGGCAAGCCCACCTCCTTTAAAGTGCATTTGGTTCTTTTACGTGCATCATGGGACACACTGCTGAACGTGTCTTGAGAAGGACGAAGCAATTACGGTCAAGTGCCATCATCTTGTTTGCCCTCCACACAAAACCATGTAACCAAATCGAGGCTGTGAGGAAAACTGCAAGAAAACAATCGCCGGTCAACGGCTGTAAATAAATATTTTGCTATATATAGAAACCACTTAGGCCTTAAACAAAATGTCAAAAACTTAACACGAGAATCACATGAAAGAGTGTGAGTCGAAGCCCTTGGTTGACTGGTGAGTGGTTCACGCGCCAGCTTTGCCAGGTGTGAATTCCACGATTATGTAACCTCAACAAACTGAACAATGTCTTGAGTTGTGTATCTGGTTGTAAATTTATGCGTGTAGGCCTACGTACATGTGTACACACGTTCAGACTGTAGGATAGCGCGCCATTGTGGTCCTTCCATGCAATGTGATGGTTGGGAACCGCCTTACTATACTAACTCTATGCAAGAACTAAGAATAATGTGGCTACGGGGAGCTGTAGGGTTTTTTTTACAGTCGTCACATCTTTTTCCTCAAATATCGAGACGATACTTAGCAGGTAAGAGTGAATTTTATGAGCACAATGGAGGTGCAAACCAGCTAGGCTACTTTTGTTTCGCAAATTCTCTTAAATCAGAATGTTATGTCTTCTGTCGTGAGATGCATGGTTAAATCTCCATTGCAAGGTCCGAAAGCCATGCAGTTACACATTGACAGTCTACAGAGGGCAGCATTTACTTTCACTTTGAACACAAGTGTTGCTAATTAATTTTCTGCTTTCCTTTCAAATTGTAAACAAATAAAATGAAAAGTATGCACTGAATTTTCACTGCCAACTCTACACTAGAAACTATAGAGTTTACAAAAAACAGTCATATTGAAAAACTGTCTTGTGAACGTTTGTTTCCCTAGTAAAGAATGATTACTCCACACAGTCCCAAATTGTCACAAGAGGGGGCTATTACGATTTAACGAGGGTGCACTACTCTAAATAGAGAGAAAACCATAAACTCACAACATTTTTTCAAAATCGAAAGCGGTATTGAGTAAGAAGATAATATAAACAAGTTTAAAAATTATTTATAATTTGATTAATGTTCTTATACATGTACTAATAACCATACTTTGATCGAACCAAGAACCAATAATTAGCTTCTTATCGTAGTTTTACTTTCCCCTGTAAAATACGAAGAAGCAGACAGCAGAATACCATCCAAACTCCCATTATGATGTACTGTATAAAATGGAACTTGTTCCCTTTTAACTTACACTCCGATTGGAGAATTAATTGTCATACAATATTAGGCACCTGTTGTTTCTACGACTTAATAGTGACATAGTTTGTTTTGTAGGTTTTTAGACTGTGTGAAACCTTAGTTGTCGGTTCGTTCCCTTTGATATAACTAGGATGAATGTTGCCTAACTGGCAATATAAGTTAAAAGAAACACACACCCACACACACACACACAAGTGTGTATTTACCTCCAATCGGGGACCTTCTATTGTCCCTCTTTTTGTTTGTACTTTAATTTTTTAGCAACAGCTCCCATTGGTTTTGAACACGATTTCCAACTGGGGACCTTTTCCAACCGGGGACCCTATTGTCCTCTTTTGTTATAAGTCCCCGGTTTGAATGCCTAAACAAACTCACACACACACACACAGACAATAAACAACAATAACAAATAATAATAATGCTCATCGCGTACGAGTTTATTTTTTTAACACTTCTTGGTAGTTCCTTCAATTTATGCTCAACGAACACCACTTAAAAAAGTATTGTACAGTTCAAATATGGTTAATATTTATTTAATCATTAATAACAATTTATTATGCTTATTGTTATTATTATTATTATTATTCATGGTTTATTAAAAAAAAAACACTAATTCGCAGCCAAAAGGCTGAATTGCACAGTGCATACATAACAATGAAATAAAATAGAAAAAAATACAGCTAGCTTTGAAGTAACAATAAAAACGGCCTAAAATATTTAGAACCACTGTACAATAGAGCATTATATACTTGAGCAAATCACACAAAAAACTTTTTTTTTAAATCTAGACAGGTGACCTGAACAAGAGGCAGTTTTTTTTTTTATAAACAATGTGCACTCTAAGAAAAACAAATGCCAAACAAGACAAATATATAAAAGTGGGCCAACTCGGCAGGTCCACATCGGTCAATGCTGTTTGCATTGTAAGTTGTGCCAACAGCAACAACAACAACAACAACAACAACAACAACAACAACAACAACAACAACAACAACAACAACAACAACAACAACAACAACAACAACAACAGCAACAGCAACAGCAACAGCAACAGCAACAGCAACAGCAACAGCAACAGCAACAGCAACAGCAACAGCAACAGCAACAGCAACAGCAACAACAACAACGACGACGACAACAATAACGATAACAATAACAACGACAATGACAACAACAACAACAACGGCAACGGCAACGGCAACGGCAACGACAAAGACAGCAACAACGACGACAACAACGACGACGAAGATGACAACAACCCCAGAAGCAGTAACAACATCAACAAAACACAAAATACCAACAACAATACATGAAACAACAAACATAACATAAGTATGACCGATCAAAGATTGTGTACATCCATCCACTGTCAATAATAGGGGAAATGAATTTTTTTTTTTTCATGGACGATACAACATAAAACATTTGAAAAAGCACACAAAAAGAAGCAGAGTACATACTTCCGTTCACTCCTGTTCAAGCTACTTATTTTTTTTGAATGGGCCAAGCGATCGAAATGACGAGATGATAAGCCGCAAAATCATAATAGCGCCCTCTATTGAACACACATTAAAATAATAAAAATAATATTACTCACACGGGGGCGCTATTTACCTTGTCATGGAACCAAGCGAAACAGTTCTCGTTACATTCGTTAGTGCAAGCGTCTGTTTTTATAAATATGTGTGTGCTTTTTAAATGAATCCTGAAGGATCGTTGTTGTTTGAGAATGTGTATTGGTAACTCAACTCTTTTAAATGTTATCCCTCATCAGGACCGATTTTTTTTTTTTTGTGACTTACCGGGACCGGTCGGGGGGGGGGGGGGGCCCGTCCAAATTTATTGACTGAAACGTGCCACAAATGTTCATTTCACCAACTTCTACAGAATGACGTAAAACAAATTCCAAAATTTTGAGGGTATTTTGAGTTGTTTTTACTTTTGTTTTGTCAAAAAACGGATTCCCCCCATGATGTTCATTTGAAGCTCTGCAAAACATTTCGACATAATCAACAAAATTGCAATGCCTTTTTATACTGGGGTCACCGTTAGGGGCGATACAATCGTTAGTTTATTTCATTTTAAGGATGAAATTATGTTCTAAGTTTTTCGCAACTTAAAAATCAATGTTCATGCCGACCCCTTTCGGGGCCCATGGCTGCAATGATGTGGCATGGTTGACGAGTCAATGGTATTTCTTTGCCCGAAAAGTTGATGTTAAAAATATTCCATTGATAAAAAAACGTGACATAATTTTGACCACCTAAATACAGACTGAAAACACAAAATCCAAGATGGCCGCCGGATATGGCAGCCATTTTGAATTCTCACAATGCATATAACACTATCTACATCACTACCACTTTTTGGGGGACAAACAAGCGGAAATTGTTTTGAAAAAGAAGATAAAAAATCACTAAGAAACGTTAAAAACGTGTGACGCAAGGTCGAACAAACAGTTGGCATAACTGACCCTTGATAGCAACTATGCTTTAAACAATGACCTACACATTTTGGCAAAATTCAGAAAGTTTTGTGGTGATCGGATGTCGCATTAAAAAGTTAGGGGCAACAAAGATGGGGGCGGGGCGGTCCTGATAGGGTTAACTTAATGCAAACAGGAAATCGAACAAAAAACTCTCTTTTCTCGCTTCATTAAAATGCATCGCTTTAAAGCAAGCGGACCACATTGGTAATAATGTCAAACACCAGTATCTGGACTTTTGTGACACAACAAACGCGTACATAAAACAAACCTGTAAAAGGTTGGCCTTAATCGGTCATCGAAGTCACGAGAAAACAGCGAGAGAAAAAATAACTTATAATGTTTTCAAAGTTTTCAAACATCGGGTTTTGGACTCGCGAGATAATAAAAAAAACAAAAAACAAAAAACAAACAAACAATGTCTCATCTCAAAAACTATGGCATTTCAAACAAACATATTTCAAAGGATGTTCTCCGTCGAAGCCATCTTTATACTATGGAAAGTTATGTGCAAATCATTATTATAATTATGAACTTTTCAAATTTTTATTCTTACCAATGTTGTGCCACACCCTTATAAAATGAATGTAAACAAGCTTCGTCTGTGGATTCTTGAATGGAGCAATTCCATGATTCTTGAAGAACTAATGACCAGATTTGTTTGAACTGTTTAATTTATATATATATATATATATATATATTAAAACAAAATATGTAACTAATATCAGCTTAGAATGTTGGAAAATTAGGTAAGAATAGTAAAACTAAATACTAACAATGATAAATAATTCATCAAACTTCCTGGGTAGTTTCGTAGCGCATGAAAAGAACACGTTTCAGAGTCAACTTCTTGTAGAAATCGTCTTGCAATAACGGACTGTTTGCTGCCCTGAGTACTAAGACAAATAATGGCATCGTGTAGAATGTAAATTGATCCTTAGACAACCATAACATGACCAGATGATTGCGCCTAGATTGCTCCAGTTTTAAATGTTTACGAATTCAAGTTTACATTATGAATACCCACTGCACTTGAACCCGCGCCTCAAGCCGAATACAGTGTTGCTGTTATCGTGTTTACCCATACAAAATATACACTGAGGCCGAGGGAAGGGTCCATAAAATATCCAGGAATACACACTAACAAGTGTCCCTATTAAAAGACAAAATACCTGGCTGGAATAATCAGTGCATTCTTGAGGTTCATGGTGTAGTTTCTTGCTGCTGGCTTGATGCTCGCTGCGGAATCACACCACCACGATGGTGCGTTTTTTTTAATGCTTTTATCTGTAATGGTTGTCTTAACCTCGGTCGCTCTTCTTTAACAGACTTCATGTTGTTTCGTAACTTTTACAGAACCTTGACATTTTTGGGCGGGAGTCGTCATGGCAACCATAGGTGAGTTAGTTTATTTATTTATACTTATTATTGTTATTTTTTTTTGTGGTGCAGTGGTCCAGATTTGAATCCCATATTTTTGAATAGTGTGTGTAGTTTTGATTTTTCCATTCCTTGTATGTTATTTCTTTATTGTGTGTGTGTGTAACTTCTGAGGAACCAACGGGGTTGTCGATACAAACCCTTGGTCAGCCAATAATAATGTTGTTTATTATGCAGCGCCACCAACGGTTCAGTTTAAATCGTATTACCTTTTTTTTAACTGAACAGCTTACCGATTTCCTTGTGTAACGCTTGCTTTGTGGAACAGCTTCACGGTTAAATTCCTCTTTTCTTCAAGTTTTGTTTTATTGTACAGTTATCATTATTATTAATTTCTGGTAATGAAACTAAGGATGCCTCAAAAGCGAACTTAATTACTGTAGCTCGGAAGCCCGAGGAAACCTGTAGATAAGGGTGCTTGCCATCTGAACCAGAAACACTGGGGCAAACCCCTACTCTTTCTCGATAAGCGTTCTGGGCTCTTTTACGTGCACTACCAATCCTAGTACACGGGGTCTACGGCTTAACGTCCCATCCGAAGGACAAAGCAATTATGGTAAAGTGTCTTGCTCATAGACACAAGGACTGACCAGGCCGTGATTTGAACCCACATTCTGTAAACTACAGAACGGCAGACTAGACCGGTCGGCCACGACACTCCACACGATTTTTATCAACATCATAATCATCATCTTCCTTGGGTTTGCCCATCCGCTGTTGGATCAAGCCCTGTTTATTCCATTGTTCCCTTTCACTTGGTGTTGAACATAATTATTCAACAGCATCATCAACATCCCCACGATGTGTCCATCTAATGTTAGATGCAGCCCTCTACATGTTTCTTCCTTCATGCTTCCATTAATTCCTGTCTTCATTCTTGTTGTTCGGCCACTCATGTATGTTGACCCGACTTTTGCCCACTGTTGCCCCCCGTGATAGTTTTCACAGTTTGAATAAACATAGCTTTTTATGAACCTAAAGTTTTTTCCCGTTTTCCTTTCCAATGAACCACTCTTCAATACTTCAACTCGCTCTCTTCATCAAATAGTATGGGACTTTCCCATTTCAATTTCGAAAAAGCAAAGTCCTAAAGTACAAGTTACATGTCCGGAAAAACAAATGTAAAATACTAACAAAAGAATACATGTAAACTTACATGTAAATTTACCTTGACACCTCCATGAAACTAATTAGTGAAACATAATTAAAATAAATCATAATAACAATTAATAGTGATGTTAAAAATCAAAGAAATTGTAACCGAATTATGTTTTTGTTGTTGTGGACATGCAACGCACACCCGCCCCTCCGTCACTGAATGCAACGAGACACTGAGCGTGTCGGAGACGACCGTGCGGCCGTCTCCTCTAACCAAATCCCCGTCC
Organism: Marthasterias glacialis; assembly: GCA_911728455.2. Taxonomy (NCBI): domain Eukaryota; kingdom Metazoa; phylum Echinodermata; class Asteroidea; order Forcipulatida; family Asteriidae; genus Marthasterias; species Marthasterias glacialis. Next base: position 17,249,032 of record OU452222.1, on the reverse strand, counting down.
GGTTTCAGCGATCTCTCGAACAACCAGAGAGCAAGGCCCCTACACCACCAATCCCGTGTCCCTTACCGTCGCTATTTGACAATGACACAGTCGTTCCGTATTTGACTTCTTAAATTACCGGATTAATTTATAATAGTTAAAACATACATGTGACCCATGTTATAAAAAAAATAAAATAAAAATATCTAAAAAGATGATTGAGAAGAAAAAATAGTTTAAAAAACCATCAGGTATTATCTGACGTCCATCGACATCTTTTAGTAACACTATTGTTTAACCGTGTAATGCGGTTTCTCAATGCATTGCATTTGATTACAACGTTACATCAAGTTAGTAGAAGCAAAACCTCCACTCATTGTAACGTGCGTTTCATGAACCAGCGGCTATATATTTTTTTTCTTCTTATTGTCTACTTAAAACACTGGAGAGAAAACCAGTGCTGCGTTCTTTCCTGTGTCCTTATACAATATTATATAGGCCTATATATAATAGCCAAAACTATTACCAGTTAATTAAAACACGACCTCCCCAAATTATGTAATAGTTGATAGAATTTTATAAACAACACAGACAGTGAATGTAGCACAGTGTATAACGATTAGCCATAGCATGGTCCCTTTATACTTATCATGAAGGGCGTATTTCCAGGGTGCATTCCTTTATTTTGGTAAACTTGATTTGCAGCGCGTCGCTTGGGTCAAGCTGGGCGGTGGTTGAGCGTGGATTCGCCCGTCACACCACGGCCTTCATGTTAGAGGGGAAGTTGCATTAAGGTATACGGGATACGGCTCTCAAAGTGAGCGGGAGACGGCGCGCACCATTCCGGCCCTGTAAAATAACCTTAAAGAAGCGCGGGGAGTCGCAGGTAAATCACCATATCAATACTGTAATCAATTATAGATATTTGATTCAATAAAAAAAAATGACTAGCTAAGAACAATCACTTTATTTATTGTCCTCCGTAGTTTTCTTATTCCCTTTTTTACTGTTATCATTTTGCTTGTCATTGACTAACACACATGGCTCTCACTCGAAATGCAAGACTTGAATCTTTCCACAGTGAAAAGCAATATTTGGCACTAAGGCCATGGATGATTCTGTAAAGAAATTGCGGTTGAACAAGTCGACGTTGCGTCAATTGTGCTCTTTTGTGACGTGACATTTTCTGTTTTGTATATCGTGAACGAGTAAACACAATTACTTTTAATAGGCAGTCTATAGGGTCCCAGGTAATCAATATTGTAGGCTTAGTTTCTGTTTTAAATGCCACCAGCAAAAAATAAAACAAAGAAAGAAAGAAAGCAGAATACGGCATCAAATTAAGCAATACGGCTGTACAGGAAGCATTATGTTGGCTTCTTGAAATTCTGGAGTTCATCGAGACACTTTTAAATTAAATATTGACACCTTTGTTATTGTATGTTTTTAAACAATGGTGTACCGTGTTTCGACAATCCGGACAACAATAACTTTCCATTGTACAGGAAACCATTCGTAATTATTGATTTATGATGATTGCGATACAATTCTCATTGTAAAAAAAAAAATCATAATCTAAAGCTATAAATGCATGTGGGTAACGATCGAAAGAAGAACACAGATATTAAAATAAATTGTCATGTAAAACTGAGAGCCTTTTCCTTTTCATCCATTTTGGAGCAGTGTGTATTTTGCACGGTGTTTCCAACATCAAACGGAGCCCGAAGCCTGAGACGGTACCCAAGCCAAAGTTTTTGGTAACAGCTCGCTGTCTACTTGAACCAATTGTTCTCAGAAGTCTTGAAATACTGATGTGTGCGAGGAAAAGGTCCACCAAACTGAGGACTGATAGAAGATTGTGCCCCTTAGTGGTGGCTGTATATCCGGAATCAAGTGACTGTATCAAATATTGTGTATGTACAAAAAAAATAGTAATAAATACAAAACAATAAAAATAACTAGATAATAACAATACAATCAATTAAAAACAAGTGAATAACTAAGATGGATTCGACAATTTAGTAAGGGAACATAGTTTTCCACTGGCAATGAGTCATAAGGCACAGAATTCTGAACCGTCCAAATAAGCAGACATAATTATTGATTATTTTCAAAATGAAATAACTCACTGATTACAAGGTTCACACCAGAAAAATATTTCTGCCTGAAATACTGCTCACAATCCGAGGAAATGCTATTTGAAGACCACCTCAAGTCACTTTTTGCTTATTTCGGTCGCCACATTCGACAATAAGACTGATACGCCTATATGAATGTTCAAACATTGAAACATTAGACAGAATACAGATTCGAACATAACTGCGGACATTTGGCCTTTACCTGGTGGCACGCCACCAGGTAAAGGTAATGGCGGTTCGTAACTTCAGCCTGTATGGGAAATCAAACGAGTGTCTTTGAAATTTAGCCTTATTCTAGCCTTATAAAGTATATAAGATAATAATAATAATAAATGAATAAAATGCAAATAAGTAATAATACAAAAATATAAAAAATAATAATACAAAACAAAATAATAATAACAATACTATAATAAATAAATACTACTAATAATATGAATATAATAATAGTAACCACAAAATAGCCTCTTGATTGTACAGATTATGTCCTTATTAAAAAACCTAAAATTAGGACTGCATTTTTCATTGTAACGCACTTTTTTTCTTTCTTTAATTTTGTTTGGTTACTTTTTTGACGTTTTATTTTTTTTTTGTATAGTAAGGATTTTATTTTGTTATAATCTTTTTTTAAACTAGGTTTGAGAATTGTTCTGGCGTTATTAATATTATTATTGAATAACAAGTGAAAGTTGACCCGAGAGCATTGTTTAAACTTTATGATACCTCTTTGTCAATTAAAGCATTTGACTTTTACGACACCTTGCGGCAGTTGACTATCAACACAGAAACTGAAGATTCTAAAGAACGTGTAGGTAGTTTCCCTTTTTCAGGGGAAATGCTCAAGCAAGTTTTCTTTTTCCCACACGAAACGGGTTAATTACTTAATACAACAAGTTAAGTTTCATGTAAATAAAACAAGGGGAAATGTTAAAGGGAAACTGTGGACTTTTTCCCCCATCCTCAATTAACACACCGTCCAAAGGACATGTGAACATTTTCAGCAAACTCGGTGTTCACGTTCGAGTGCAAACAACCAAAAATAGGTCATGTTTTGTCACGGAATTTGTGCAAGTCCACATCAGACTCAAGTCGATTGCGTCCATCGAAAAAAGTGTGATGTTTTTTTAGGTTCGTAAAATTTTCTCGATTTTGACAGTATTTTAGACGGAGCTATTTCTCTGGAGGATTGGATACTGGTAGGATTTTTTTTTAATCAGTGAGCTTTCAGATTGAAACTGAGTATTTATCTTGTTTTATTATTTTTTAGGGGGTTCGATACTTACAAGTTCTTTACTTTGTCATAAGTAAAACACGCTAAGTTTCATGTAAATAAACCAGGGGGGAATGTTAAACATGTATTTGTGTGAACAAACCAGTCGACAAAGTTCACTCAGTCATTGGGTCAAAAGTTGTTTTACCCTTCCATCACATTGGGGCTTTATTATTTGATATGGTTCAACTTGAGTAAATTCCAAAGTGACATAACATGATGGGAATCGTTTCATTGTTTCTTCAGTATATTCTTATTAAATTTTTAGTTTTAGTGTTTTTTAATTTTTAAACGTACGGCGTTTTGTAAAGGCTGACGTCATCCGAACATTAAAAATCCCTTTGAGATGAACAAGAGAAAGTGTAACTATTCAATGTGTCAATTTTGAAATAAAATGTTCGTTTTAAAGATCGTCCGTCTGACGTGATGTGGAAAACAAATCTTAATATTATTTGAAATGTAAGGAGTCTGAGATGCGTGTATTCTTTTGACTTTATTATTATTTTGTATCTGTATCATCAGCCGTTTGCCTGTATTGGACAGATATGTAATCAGCATAGCCTTGCCCTGACTACCAGGTTTTACCCCCCCCCCCCAAAAAAAAAAAAAAAAAAAAAAAAGTGCTAAAAGGAAATGTATCCCATCGTTTATTTGTTTCAAAACCCATTGGTCAGAAAGGACAAGCTCTATGGCTGTTGATGATTGTAGGGTGTGAGGCGGTCGGGGGAGGGAGTGGGGTGGGGGTGAGGGGGAATCTAAAATCTGTTTCAACAATCTCCGTGAATAGAAAGTTGGTACGTCCTGCACTGTTTGTATAAACATCCAGTAGACTTGTTGGTGTCTGGCATTGTTCCTTGTGTGGCAGCAAACCTTGCTCTTAATCTCCGGGGTATTGTTGATCTATGGGACTGGTTTGAGTCTATCCCAGAGTGTTTAGTCAGATCAATTTTGATTCTGGTTTGCTTTATTTCAGTGCGTGTCGTTCTAGTCTTGCACTCTATTCACAACACTATATTCCTGTAATTATAGTACTTACAAAATTGTTGATAAACATTGAAACGTACTTGAAAAATATTTAATAATTTTAAGAATACGTGTAATGTATAGACCATTGTAACCTGGACTGTGACATCACGTTACAAAAGATCCACAGAGCCTGGAATTCCAGTAGGCACAATTTGTACACAGCTCAACATGGAGGAAAACTTGTCAAATTCTACATTGTATTGAAATTTCTTGAATTTTATGCAGTAATTATGAAATAAAATTAAATGTTGTATGTTCGGCGCAGTATCTTGCCTGCCATGTATTGCCTTTGACAGTACAAGGTCAGTCTTTTTCGTAAAACTAGCTTCTGTAGAGTATAAGACACTGATGGTAAAAGAAAACAAAATCTAAAAACAAAACAATTTCCATGGCAGAAATGTACTATCAGCTACAATACTTTCTATGTATATATTTTTTTCGTTTGACTATATTATTATCTATTTATTTAATTTGTAATGCTCAAGTTAAGACAATACAATACAATAACATACTAAATACATTAACATAAAAAAAAAACTAAAAAAAAAAATAATAAAATACAGACAAATAAAATCTGGTATTCTGACATCCTATTTAAAAGAAAGACATTTTTTAAGAGCAATTCATTTATTATCCAATTTGTACATATTCTTTCTCCAGTATATAGTGAAAATTTAGAAAGAAGGTCAAATTTGGCTTCTTGTTCTTGAATCTACAGTTATAAATAGCTTTCTTCGCCAAAAGAATACATACATTTCATAACAATATCTCAGAATTATGTACAATGGCATTATGAAAACCTTCTTCCACCAGTTCTCTAAATTCGTCCAGAATGTCCTGACAAACGTACAATCATAAAAAAAATGCTTTATTGTTTCAGAGTTTCACAAAAAGAGCACTTGTAATTAGTAATAAATCTCAACTTCGGAGCCTACTATTCTAGTCATCAAACAATTGACATTGATTTTGTGTTGGGAAAATCCTTGTTCGGACCTCAGAACAGACTTTGAATGGCAAATACCTTTCAGTCTGGTTCTCTTCGATGCTAATTTTCTTTTCAATTATTCAATAATTTTCTTTTTAATCAATTATTAAAGACAGTGATATAATTTTTTCAATATGAAAGCTCATTGATTTTAGAGTTCATATCACAAATTCGTCTTAAACGCTGCCTTAACGATAAGCCCGATAATCCCGATGTAAATGCACACAAAATTCATGTGAATTATGACCTTTTCGAAGGTTGGTTGTGTGGTGTATGTTTACTTTTGTTTAAATATTATTGTTTTTAAGTTATGTCTTGATTATTATTAATTTTTTTTATAAGATGATTGGATTAGTTAAAAAAAAAAAAAAAAAAAACCGAGTTAGTTTCCCTTGAGTATCTTTTCAACATGATTCCAGCCATCTTAATCACGTGATATACATACAATGTAGCGCCACCATCCCCATAAACAAATACTGTAATTATGACATAGGGTCAAAATGAACGAGTCTTATCTTCATTTTCATGTTGTTTTAGGATTTTTGGGGGTAACTGTCCAACCATAACATGGAGAGGGGAAAAAAAACTCAAGTTCTGCGCTTGTCACACTAATGCTGACATAGAGTATGTGGGTATAAAGAAGCACACAGTATAATGGTGCCTGATGTGTACAGTGGCGAAACTATAGGGCTAACATTTTAGGGGGGCGCAAGGGGGTGCAACATTTTTCGTTTGTAGGGGGGCAGTTTTGGCCAATTAAAACTGTAGTGTCCGTGCGTATGTTCCTGAATAAGCCCCTTTTCAGCGGTCTTGTTGATATGCTGTTCACTATTATTATTTGTTTATATAATTATCTGACAAGGAGGTAAAAACAAATACATTGCGTGTAAATAAAAGAAAATAGTTTGAAAAACATTGAAATTACTACACAAGCTTATAAAATGCTACCCTTTATTGTGGTAAATTTTTAGTCTCAAAAGTCTAGACATCAAATGGGGGAGGGGGCACCGGGCATGGCCATCGGCTGGGGTGGGGTGGGGGGACGTACCTCAAGTGCTTCCAATGTTATGCAACTGTATGTGTAATGACAGTAAACATTGTTTCGGAAATGTTACTAGATTCTCCTTTGTCATCCATTCATACAACTTTGAAAACTCGAGTTGAGTCTCGTTATTTTTGCTCCTGTCATAACGGCCCAGTTCTTGTAATCGGACACTCCTGCAATTTTGAGGCAACTCATCCGAGATCGTGTTATGTCGTTCTTCTTCCACCCCCCAATCGTAAATTAACTCAATGTTCGACCGTGACATGTATCGGTGCCGTATAGGCCGGACATGTTTTCTTTTAATTAATAGTCCCGCGTCAGAAGACACCCTCTCCCCCACCAATCCACGGCAGATATGTCTGCGACGGACACCAAATTTGGTAAAATTTCGTTGTTTTTGTAAGACGAAAGCAATCTCCGCGGAGGCGAAGATGAGCGGCGGCGCATCGATCAGAATCTCAGCCGGGCTGGAGTGATCGTGCAACGGGCGAGGGTGGAGGGGTCGGCCCCGCGCGCCCGCGCCTAATTCTCGTACTTCGGGTGGTTCAAACATCGCGAGGCTTTTTTTTTTTTTTTTAACATAAATCAAAGTGTGGGCAGCCCGCCCCGCGTAGCCAATTAGACGCTGCGAGCATGGAGCTTCAAACTCGGGGCCGAAATGTCACTCGTGAATCATCACTATCGCGAAGAAAAATGGAACTTAAATATTCGGGAGAAAACATCCAGTCTGAGACGGACTGTCGCTGATGTCGACTCTTTCTGATTAAGGTTGTACTCACTAATTAAAGAAACCGCAACTGGAAGTGCTGTTAGAGAAAACAAGGAAACCTCTCTAATAGCAATACTACTAAATCCATAGAAGAATACAGTAACTGGACAATGGGAGAGATAACACTCGAAAAGATCTCTCATTATGGGTCAGGCTTTGCAACCAGATAAAAGAAACGTCAAATGTCACTTAAGTAAAGTCAGAAATCTATATACAAAATGAGTCTTTTTTGAAGAAATGAATAATGTGGCATACCATTTTAGAATGCAACCCCACTTTCCCTTTTCAACCGGTGAATGAATAGAAACATCGTTTCAAAAACAATCGCAGCAAAAGAACTGTTCCGCTGCAAATAATCCAATGAAAACAAGGGATCATGTTAATCTAAATTTTGTTTATCAACAAGTTTGGACTGATATACTTGATTACGGAGACGAAAAAACCAAATTGTGTGAATGAAATCAAGTACACCCTATTTCTTCCCATATACGTCTGATCCGAATTAAGATGTCCCGTATTCATACGCACCTTCAATTTGGGGATGATGTCGAGCACGCATCTAAAGTGCTTTTTGAGTTCACACTTGCACCAAGTCTCTGAATTTTTATCCCCCCCCCCCTCAAAACGTACACGTGAGTTATAACCCCAATCACCTGGTGGTAGTATAATTGTGTTTGTCAGTGGGACAATCCACCATACACTCGTGCTATTCTAGTTAATTGAATTAAAATGCTTTCTGTCTCTGAGTTGTTTTACAACAAAGATATCCCGTTTCTCGTAAAGCCATCGGAGTTGTCAGCGAGTGCCTCCTACGCCCCCGTAAACATACCGGGGGAAAAAAAAAAGGTTAGCAGATCGCGGGGGTCTGTGGGGAGGAGGAGGGCGCTCCATGTGCTGTGTGCTGCCACGCCACGGGGGAAACAAAAGTATGGCGTGGTCTGTTTTGTCTTTCTTGTATCTGATGTTGTCTAGTGATGTACTATGACATAGCATAGGCTTTTCTAAAAAATGTAGGTTAGGTGTTGATATGTAGGCTAATGTTGTCTCGGCCCGACGTGTGTTGTTCAATTTAAAGTTGTTGTTACTTTTACTTAAAAAAAAAAACATGATAGGCCCGTGTTAAAGTTCGCTGAGGTAAAAACTCCAAGTTACTTTCATTGAATATTCATAGCGTCTGGCATGATGTAAGATTTGTAATCAAATTAAATCTAAAAAATACAACAATAACTAAAGAAAGAAATGGTATATGAAATCTAAACTTTGCACCAGTTTTTAATGAACGTTATTGTGGTTAATGAAAAGAGTGCACATTTCACAATGGTGTCTCTTTGGCTCTATTGAGAGTAACAGTCACTGTGCATCAACCCTTTTTGTGAAATTGGAGTGAGCTTCACTCTTATTTAAGTTGAAAATACCCGTCTTTTACTCTATAAAAAGAGTTGTCCGCCATATAGCCCTTTGCGAGAATGGTATGACGGACAAAACGAGGGGTTTTTCACTCTTATACATTTAGAGGGTACGGCATACCCACGTAGCTGTTTTGTACGTCTTTTTTTTCAACTGAAACCGTCCAACTTTAAATTCATATCCATTTTTATCCGAACGCCAGTTTGTTCATTTTTTGCTTCTTTCAAAAAGTCGTTTAAAACGCTCACTCGTCTGCGGTGTTGGCATTCGTACCTCGTAAACCTCAACATTCCGACCAGAGGGTGACATTAAGCATTCTACCCCCTACGACTCTAAGGACCAATCACAGACTTAAAGGGATGACATGTGACTGGTTTGGGGGAGAGTATGATCTTGGCCCTTTTCGAAAATCACTCGGTTCCAGCAGCTCCGCCCTCTGGCTGTTTGAATCCCCGCACCAAAAGCACACGTTTTCAAAAGAACCGACGGAGCCTATATAAGCCGATGCCGTGGTTTCGAAGAGGGACTCGATTCCGAGCATGTTGCTTTCAATAGCCGCACCAATACCTGCGAAGATATCTTTGGACGCCATTAGACAGTGACGGTTTTACTTAATTGGGTTTTTACACATCAGGGTTCACTGTGTGCTTTAAACTCAACCGTATTAATAGGACCCGAATGCAAGGGGGGCAGTTTTCTCACGCATGGAGATTGATATATACATTGTTGTTTCCTTTTCTTACAACAATCAGTTCTTTTATCAAAATCAATGATTAGGTTTCCTATTCAAAAGTATTTCTTTTGTTATTTGTCCATTTTGATTTAACTATTCAAGGTGAGACAATTGGTTGTTCGAGGGGGAAAGATGGGCGACATTTCTGGTATAAACCATGTCGGACGCGTTTCATGACGTTGTGCCCACTCTGGGCGCTACGTTTGCATTGTGCCTGTGGATTTTGTTGCCCCCATCGCAACAATAACCCTGTATCTCGGTGTCGATGGCCTTAAAGGAATCATAAAGTGACAGTTTCCAGAATATATTTTGACAGTAACAAGAAATAAGGAAGCTGAATACCTAACATTACTTTTCAGAAGCCCCTAGAATCGCAAACTTACGTGGTATAAAGATAAATGATGGTAGAAAACTTTCCTTGAAATATTTCTGCCTGATGAAGTGTTATCGTTTTTAAATAACAAATGAAATAAGATCCACAATTACTTTTCGTCTCAGTGAGACGAAAACTCTGCCCATAGGAATGCGTACAAAAATGCCGAATGCAATTTTACCGTTTTCTCGCAAACAAAACAACGAAATGAGCTGACATTTTCACAGGTTGGTTTTATTACAGATATCTTGAGTGTTGCAAAGAATGGAAGCATTTACAGTCAGTTTACCAATGTTGAGCTGGGGCTTTAACAGGTCTAATCGAAGTGAGGAACACATTGGCCTTTGAAATTAAACATACAAAAACCGTGTTTCGTTGTCACACCATTCAATCTACCAACAATTCATCCAATCATGGAATCCCGTTTTACTTGGCAGTAGTGTTAAAACAACAAAATCATAATTAATAATAATTAACATTTACTTTGCGCTTCATAGCAGTGTTTCTATAAGCGCTTTACAAATGATAACAAAAACAAAACAAAACATGAATTACCTCAAACAAAGAACAGTGGCAACCATGTTACCAAGTTGTTTTGGTCATCACTAATGTATAGTAGTTTATGATGCACTCAATTTACTGGGGCTGGCGGATACATCATTTTCCATTTTTTTTTCCACAGATTTTTAGTAGGACAGGGTGGGGTGGAATACGGAGTAAGCAAGTGATCATTCCAGTCACTGTCACAACCAATCACTTGTTCCCTCCATGACCAGCTTAACTACCTCTCGATGCCAAATTATAATTCTGCATAATACACATTTTCCTTGCTACATTGTGTCCAGTATTGATAAATTGTAAGTCAGTAAATCAGTAAATTTCCATTTTATGTTTTTTTTTTTAAATGTTTTGTTGTTGTTGTTTTTTTTTTCGTTTTGAGGTTGTCAACATTTTATCCCTTTTTGTTATGTAATTACAATAACGCTTACACCTTATACGTGTATATACGCTTTTCTCAAAAAGTCGAGTTGTTAATTTATTCCACTTTAGAGTTTTTTTGTTTGTCATTGTAAACCAAATTGTTTTGTAGTCCTTGGACTTCATGTTCGGTGAAAAACAAAACCTGAAATGAAATGAATTGACATTTTGGTTGGTTGGTTGGAGGTTGGATGGTGAGTTTTCGTAGTCAACAACTAGTCTCAAAATTGTGATTACAAAGGCTATAAATGGACTGGCACCCTTATACATCAAAGAACTCCTCATCAACCAAACTGCAAACTTCCTCCGTCCACCTCCGCTCATCATTCCACAACACACCTCCAGCTAGCTCCTTGTCCCCGTTATACACCCGTACTCGCTACGGGGATCGAGCCCCAGCCTCTCCGCATGTGCCCCGAAACTCTGGGGAACAATCTCCCCCGTCGTCATACGTGATTCACTGACTCTGAACACTTTCAAAAATAAATTGAAAACATAAATGTGTAACTCCACTTAAGTAACACGATTACCACGTTCCTTCAGTGGTTTATGCTACAGTGGCGTGACTAAGAGGGGGGGGGGGGGGCATGGGGGCACGTGCCCCCCCCCCCCCCCCCCCCAAACTGATGTCCGTGCCCCACGGGTGCCCCCCCCCCCCCCATCCCATTTGAATCTGGACAATTTGAGATTAAAAATTACCAGAACAAAATTATATATTTTTAGAGCTTTTATGTGGCAATTTCAATGTTTTGAAAAACTATTTTTCATTATTCACTCGCAGAATGTATTTTGGTTTACCTCAACATGTCAGAAAAGCGCTGAAAAAGGGGCTTGTTTAGAAAAAATACAAACGGAAACTACAGTTTTAATTTGCCAAAAGTGCCCCCAGGAAAAATGGTGCCCCTTGTGCCCCTAAAATGTTACCTTAGTTACGGTGCTGTTATGCTAATTCGTGTATTTTTTTTATTATTATCTGTAAAGCACTTAGAAATCTGCGTATGAAGCGCTATAATGTTAACTATTATTAATTATTATGTTGTTGTTTTAGTACTACAGTGAAGTAAAACGGGATCACATAATTTGATGAGTTTTTGATAGGTTGGATGATGTGTTTGTTGAAAACAAGTGGATGGAAATGAATTTACTCTTCTGAAACAAAAACAACAACAACAACGATGTACCATACCTTTAATGGAAACCACGATGGTGGCTTACAAATTGCACCACTAAATTTTACTGAGGGTAAAAAAACACATCAGACCCAGGGACTGGAGCCCCCCGCCTTGCTGCTGAAACACACGAGAGGGACAAACACCCAGGCATCAAAGACACTTAACCGACTGCTTTGGTCATTTATCATCCTCGCCGGGGTATTAGAGTGCTCCTGACGGGTGAAAAACACCCCTTTCACCGGTCGGTAATGCGTGCTTGCGAGGCCGGTGGCCAGCTCAACCCTGCATAAAGGTGTCACGTTGGAAGAACAAGTCGTCAATTCTATTGTTCGTGCTCTCGAATAAAACATGTTGGTTAATTTTGGACAAAACAATGCAGTTAATTAATGATACGATGTAAATTAGTAACAGCGATAGTAATTCGTATGGCAAAACAGCGTTTAATTGTAAAAAAAAAAAATAAAAAAAAATAAAACAACAACAACAACAAAACAAGCAGTATTATATAAAAGAAAAAAACATGATTAATGAATAAATACATAAATAAATATATGAATAAAATAAACAGATAACGCAGAGTATTGGCTAAAAAAACATTATTCTATATTTCTCAAAAAGTAGTGTGACAACCTTAACAAATTAATAGTATGGACACCCAATACACACGGTCTAAATTATTCAAACGACAATAAATGTTTATCAGATAACGCACAATGATCTCTGTTAGTTTGTCAATCGCTCGACGCCAGAACTTTTCACTTTTAAAATTTAACGTCCGTTACTGATCATGACCCTATTTGGTTATTGTCCGATAAAAATCTCTGACGATATGTGATCAACAGACCATGTTTGTCCTACCCGTTGTGTCCGACAAACATAGTCGACGTCGGACAAAATGGCGTGTCACAAACATCGTAAACGAGACCACAGGAACACGCCTCCTTACCGAGCAAGTAATTGTTCTGGTAGAATCCTAATCGATCGATTATATTAACGAGCAACCCAAAATCAACGCCAAACATATTTTGGTATTGAACTCTTGTGATCAAAACAAGATGCACTTTATACGCTTATTCTAAATTTCCATCTTCTCGCTCTGAATCGAAAGTAAAAGAAATGGGTGAAACACACAAAAAGCTTAGAACAGTTTATTTTTTTTTTCGTATGTTTTCCTCAAATACAAGAGTTAGCCGCGATAATGCTGCTATCGATTTAAAACATTATGTTGCCTTTGTTACATTATTCTTGCCAGCCAGTTTTGACCTATTGACCTCAATCCATCAACAATCCATAAAGCTAAAACGAAAACAACAAAAACATGTTTTCTCTTCGTGTTTCTTATTTTCCCTTTTTTTTCAGGCCAGCATTTTTTGTTCCTACAACAAGCAGACGCCAATTAGTAGCAGACATGCATTTCAGGCAACTGCAGCTTGTGTGGGCCGTGCGCCACAATCCCTCTCACGTAGTCTTTTTTTTTTGATTTAGTAAGGTGACAACAGGCGATAGATCGTGTACACGTTACAGAAGCAGAACCGGGGTCCGTGAGGGAGAGAAGAAAGAGAAAGAACATGACATTGAAACCGAGCGAAGATAGCGATACGGAGTGGAAAGCGTTTATGTGGTGTTGGACTGCGACGCCAACGTCTTGATTTCACCAGCGTCTGCCCGATGGAGGGTGGCGAGGTATCCTCTGTCCACGGAAGGGTTGATTTTCGTCACATCAACGTACCAATGAAACGCACCATCGCCCAAGTGTGTTGGCAGGCACCGGAGATGCCGTGCAAAGCGTCGCCAGCGAACCTGACTTGAACCCCTGCCAGCCATCTGGGACCTCCACGGTCCTGTGTCAATCATCTCCCGTCCCCCGCAGGGGACAATCTTCGGCTGCTCTCCCCCGGCGGGGAGGGAGGAGCTGGCGGCTAACCTGTCCGCAACTTGTCAGTCTACGAAACCCCAGACCTTGTCCCGCTGGAAAACTCACCTCGTCAAATCTACGGTGGCTACCACACGCCAATCACGTGATCGAAGTGCCCAACCTTTCTGTAGCTATAATAGTCTTCTACTGTTTCCTCTCCCCCTTGGAGCTCGCTGCTGGGCTACTGTTATCACATACCTTAATGCGTTGCCCCTAATGGCGTCTTGACTGCCAAAAAGCAACATTTTTTTTTATTTTTTTTTTTTTTATCAAATCCCGCTATTAAGACAGAGTATCAAAACTCGACACCAGTGTTTTGCCTGGAGCAAGAAACGCGGTCGGACTGGGACGGTTGACCGGTCCAGCCTCGCGAGAGGAGCTGTCAAAAGCCACTTACTCCAGTTAGTTATTGTGCAAATTGCTTTCAGTGTCATCATACTCTTTTCATAATGGTCCAAGTACCTCCGTGTCACTTGGGCAACGGCAGCACATGTAAACTTAACAAAATGTGAAACGAAATATTTCCGTGGCGTTGTACTTCATGTATATCTCGTAGACTCGTAACTTGTCCTGACATCTTTTTGGGAGTTCCATCCGATCCATCTTCGTCATCATCATGACCGTCATCAGGCTGTGGGAGGATACACTGTCGGAAGTGACACTCCTCATGTTGTCGTAGTTGTAGTTGTTGTTGTTACAGTTGCTGTTACTGTTGCTGTTGGTGTTGGTGTTGGTGTTGCTGCTGTTGCTGTTGCTGTTGTTGCTGCTGCTGCTGCTGCTGCTTCTGCTGTTGTTGTTGCTGTTGCTGTTGTTGCTGCTGCTGCTGCTGTCGCTGTTGCTGTTGCTTTTGCTGTTGCTGTTGCTGTTGCTGTTGCTGTTGCTGTTGCTGTTGCTGTTGCTGTTGTTGTGCAACTCGAGCTGTGCAAATTATTGGGCGTGACCATCCTCTGGTTTCTTCCAATGTTTCCTGGCTTTTGTTATTAAAACCCATTGAATAGCATCATCATCCGGATGTGTCCATCAAAAAACTGTGGATGCAGTCGTTATGGTGTTTCTTCCATGTTTCCTGTATCTCATTCAACAGTGTTTCTTCGGCTTTTCTTCTATCTCCGTTCACTGTTTGTTGTTGCCCTCTGTGTTTCTTGTGTATATCCGTCCATTGTTTGATGTAACACGTGTAGTGTTTCTTCGGTGTTTCGTCTATCTTCATCCACGGATCATGGAGGGAGAATGGTGGTTTGATGTAGCCCTCATAATCGGTGTATATTCAGTGTTTCTTGTCTCTGCAGCTGCTCAACCTGTGCAACATCAATCGGTGGCCCCCCCCCCCGTATTTCAACAAATGTATCTATTGCAACATCGTCACCATTGGGACATGCCCGTCCATCGTTTGATGTGACTCTCGCAAAATGTTCCCCACTAGTCTGGGGGATTTTCGTACATATACATCAATGTAACACCGTCATAGAGATGCTTTTGCATGGTGCCTTCCCTTCAGTATCGTCTCTTCACGCCTAACTTCCTCTCTCAATTTGAATTTTTATTATTTTTTTTTGTTTTTTGTTTTTTGTTTTTTTCACGATTTCACTTAACCCTATCAGGACCGGGTGGGGGGGGGGGGGGGGCTACCATTTTGTTCCCAAAAACTTGTTAACGCTTAGTCCGATCACCGCGATATTTTCTGACTTTTCCCCAAAATATATCTAGGATCATGTTAGCAAAAAAATAATTGTTACCTGTTAGCCATGGCAACCATTTGTTTGACCTTGGGTTGCACGATTTTACTGTTTTTTGTGATTTTTTAAACTTTTTGAACATACCACTTATTTTTGATTTCCTTTCCAGAAAAGTGATAGTGATGAGTCACGTGATAGTCTGAATAGGTTTTGGGAATTCAAAATGACCGCCATTTTTGGCGGCCATCTTGGATTTTGTGTTTTCAGCCTGTTATTAGGGGGTCAAAATATATCAAGTTTTTTATAACAATGGAATATTTTCAGCTTGCTAATTTCTTACTTTTCAGACCCAAACAGTATTTATATTTGTCAATCAAGCCTTATTATTTCTTCCTGGGCCCTTGGCGGCGGCCATTTTGATTTTTAAGTGTAAAAACGCAAACAAAAATTCCCCCAAAATGGGATAAATTAATGAATTATAAGGCCTCAAGGTGACTCCAGTAACTAAATTAGGTTCAACTTATATTGACCTTGTTAAAATGTACAAGTTTGCAAAGTTTCAAAACAGTTGGACGAAAAATACAGAAGTTATGGCAAAAACACGATTTTTTACCAAAAATGGGTTAAAAAAAACCAGTCAAAAACGCCCTCTAGTGACGGTTCTTTGACGTCATCGTGTAGAACTCGGTGAATTGAACATTTGTGGCAAGATTCATCAAAATCGGTTAATCGCTTTGGAAAATACGGAGGGGGGCACTATGGTCCCCCCTCCGGTCCCCGTACATCCCCCCCAAAAAGCCCTGTCCTGATAGGGTTAAACCACCTCTTCTCATAAGTATATATAATCCTTCTTGTAATTCTAACCCTTTCAGTTTTCATTTCATGACTTCTAGCGTTCGGTCTCGTGCTCCTTTGAAAAATAATCACAGGGAAGATGTTTAAAATAAGGTGCAAGTTCCGGCTATATATCGCACAGGTCTTAATGTATATACTGAGGACAATACAGTCGGCCAAAACCAGTGAACGGATTTTGACTCCTTTTTTTTTATAATTTGGGGGTGTCAGCGGAAAGGATGTGCGCCGCATTTGTGAAACTGCTCTAATCTAGAACCCCCTTTTTAGGGCAGCCAGATCGTAAAGGGTAGCAAACTTCCTGAGTTGCTATCTAATGACTTCTGGCACAATGTCATTTTAAACTAGGTCAGCAGATGCTTCGATAACTCTGAGTTCAAATGAAGAAACCATACGTTTGGGAGTCTCTGCTCTGTTTAAATAGAATAACTTCCTGACGCCGTGTATGGTAAAAATGTTTACTGGAATTAAATGTGCCAATTGAATATAACAGCATCTACTCCAACGTTAACTATTTAGCAATGGTTCAACGCCCTTTAGCGATGATTCCATGATAATTTCACGCTGTGTCATGGACATCCAAAGTTGTCCAAACGGCGCCAAAGGTGCTCAGGCTTCAGAAAGACTTATCTTTATACCTAGACCATCTTTACAAACCGTTTGAAATTTCCAGCCCCCCCCCCCCCATCAAGACCTTGTTGTTGAGACATCAACCGAAAAAATGTACAGCCTCAAGTGTACGTCATCATGTCGATAGGGCCACGAGAGCCAACATTGTGACCCAAACCTGACCCCGTGACCTTTGGCCTCCAGGCGTCAGTTGGGTTGACGGATTGAGCCGTAGCACCATCACCATCTCTTGCGTTGCTGAGCCCTGGAAAAACACGCTATCGGCCCGTGTCGATCATCGGGTTGTCACCGCTGCTTTTCCAGTCAATTATAAATGCCTTTTGGCCGCTGACACCACGTTGTATGCAGGGCGGCTATCGTTTCTTCCAATCGCTCTAAACTCCTGAGCCCCGTAACTCTTATTTTCTGTATGTATGACTGTACTATTCTGTTTTATTAAATACTGAAAATAGTTTACGTTCGTCGATCTTTTTGTTGTAGGCCAAAACCAAAGTAACATAGTTATGATTGGATTATACTTTTATTAGATTTACCATTACGATGATATCAAAAGCTTATGCTGGACCGTTCTTCATTTGTACACAAAACATTGGACTCTGATACCAGTGAAGTTGAAGTAATTCACCACAAGGGAAACTGACTGGTTAATTTGAATCTAATGTTGGGGTGAACAAAGAGAAAATGTGGTTTATTGCTTGATATTTGAAACAAAACGTCGCATTCCCCGAAAGTGATCTCTTTTACCGCTACTCCCATGTTGTTTCGCAAGCGTGTGTGTGATGCCTGGTTACGGCAGTTTTAGGTTGTATGGCTTTTCACTGACAACCCCCTCCCCCCCCCCCACCTCCCCCCGCCACCCCACCTCGCCACCACACCCCGAACAAAGATATTAACATAATAGGGAGACCACTCCAGTCAATGTTTCTTTGTTGGCCCCCAAATTGATGGATTTCACGACAAATTTTATGAATACATTGGTTGCATATCCATAAGATTTTAGTTTATCGTCGCCATTTTGGGTCTGATTGCTTCTAGAAACAAGATCAACGAAAATCGTGATTTCCATAATATTGTACTTCTTTCAAATACAGACAAAGCTGTCCGCTGCCCGTCTGCAGTAACTTCGATCCACTCAATACCAATAGCAGACAGCGCAGTTTGTTTTCAGTATGGTGTTCTGTTTCCACCAGAATTGGTCTGAAGACGCACCCAAGTAAATCATACCAAAATTGCGAAGTAAAACATTAAAACATGAGCAAATAAAGAAGGCTTCCTCAAAATTTCAAAATATCGTTTGTTATTTTATCTCCCCCACCCCGCTATTAACTCTCGAATATCATTGTTAACGTACACAGGGGTTCTGGGAAAGTGATAAACCATGGCGTCTATTGGTAGACATGCTGGAATATTAGTTCCGAAAGTAGCTGAGTAATTAGGGAGCGAGCAGCTCAAAAATGTTTGTAACCTCCAGAAAAACTGAGTTCACAGTGATCTCTGTTTTCCAGCAAGACCATCAGAGTCCAGTTTTTTCGAGGGCAAACAGACAGAGCAAATTCGAAAAAAAAGTTCATCTACCCGCATAGAGAAATGATCTTACCCATGACGTGACCCGGGGCCGCGCGGTGAAACGGTGCAATTCGCCGAAGTGCTATTACAAAAAAAATATATATATATATTTAATTGTTTAAATATTATTTGCTTACATCTTGTTTCTTGTTGGAAACTACGAACAAATATAAACAATCGAACAATAACACATCAAATCATTGTTGAAACAATAACAGCATCATGTGAAAACACAATAAACGTCACTTTCAACTTTTCAACCCGCCTCAAGTGACGGAACAAGCGCCCCCAGCGGTCAAACGAAAGCAGCGTGGAGTCCTGCAATCCGATACGTGGGGTTACCCATAACTGGGCCACTATAATATGGTTATTATTATAATGTGCTGTGCAAGATCGGTAGGGTGTGTTATCGTATGGCAGGGCATGGATGCTTCCCTGAACCCCCCCCCTCCCTTCCCCTTTTCTCTCTCTCTTTCTCTCTCTCCCGCCACGTTACAATGGAAGAATAAATATACAAGGTAACCCGGAGTATAGAACCGAGTTGAAAATGTAACCATGAACGACACATGCTGATGATGAGGCGTGTAAGTCGAGTCTTTAGGCGACGTGGGTGGGTTTTGCATCTGACACTCCGGGTCTGCCTCGAGTCGAGGTTAAAGGGAATACGGTTAACATCAAGAGATTTAGTGCACAGTAACAATAAAATTGGGATTTGAAAGCAAGATTTGACTGGAGTTTATAATGAGCACAAATGAGCACAGGGAAAAATTTTCCAATCATTTATACCTTGAATTTAGAGCGATTTCAAGAGTGCACAGTATCAAATAAAATTAACTAGAAATTACCCGAGCGGCATCTGTTTGAGCATGGAGGAAGCTTCATCCACGGTTGGAGCATAGTGAACCATGGGTAAATTAGTCACATTAGTGTCTTTGCATAATTATAGATTTTACGATATCTCATTTTTGAATACAGACTCACGTAGCGTAATCATGTGCTAACATCTTGTGTTTTTCTTCCAGTGTGAACATTCGGAGGCAAAGTAGTCGGGCTCACATGAACGATGAATGTGTTTGTGTATGAATTGATAATCAGTAATCTCACAGTTTTTGTTGTTGCACACAAGACAAAATAAACAATTTCTCTTGAAAAAAATACAACACATTTTCACTTGATGAATATTTGGGTAATAAAATTAGCAAGGATTTCTCTTTCAAAAATCACCAAAAATAATTAGACGATCAACCAGTTTTGTCAATTATTGGATTAATCAATAAATCGCTAAAATAATGTATGTTGATAACCAATGACTCGGAAAGAGGAGAACGCCATAAAAAGTAAAAAAAATCTTAGACTGGGCGGCATTTCGTCTTCAAAACACAGTGTATACATATTGAGCAAAGGTCGAAGGTCAGAAGGGTGAGTTGGAGTCAAACCCTGATCAAGAATCTTGGCTTTTCGAAAATGTAACTATTTTTCTAAAGAGTGAAGGAGAATATGTGTTCAGATTACAGCTTGTTCCCCTTTTTGATTTTGTTAAGGGACACGTTGCAAGCTTAAGAAGTTATTATAAATCAGTTATAATTAGTTAACGTCATTGTGTTTTCCTATATTTCCACAATGAAGCATTGGTGGTTTACGAATGGGGAAATAAACATCGCTAATAGAAGGCAATCAATGGACAACAGTAATACTGGTTACTGAATCTTTCAAACGAAATATAGCACATTCGCCACTGTCGGTGATGAGATTGCCGTGATGTTAATCAATCGCATAAAGTTAAATATTAAATATTATATTCATATTATATAACTTGTATTCCTTTGTGAGGGGTCTGTCATGCCGAATATCATGAACGTAGGCGTAGGTTTACGGGCTCTGTCACATCGATCACTAGAACATAATAAGTCTCTGGCATATCGATTATTGGAACGTGGTGTGGGTTTGTCACTTGATCATTGGAACATAAAGTGTTCTGGCATATCGATTATTGGAACGTTGGTGTAGGTTTGTTACGTCGATCATTGGAACAGAAGTGTTCTGGCATATCGATTATTGGAAAGTATGATGTGTAGGTCTGTCATATCGATCGTTTGAACAAAGGTTATGTAGGTTCCGTGGGTTCTGGCATATCGATAACTAGAACGCAGATGAAAGTTTGTCTTAAACATAGTTCATTGGAACTACAGTACAACGTTTTGTTTGTTATTTAAAATGGTTTATTCACACACAAATAGAGGTACTCGCAGCCAGAGGACAAATTAACACATTTGAACAATATCATGGGATGTAGATGTAGGTTTTGGGGCTCCTGTCATCACACAGTGTCGTCTAGGTTTGTGGGTTCTAGCATATCAATGATTGGAACTTAGATTAGAGTCAAACTGGTCTGTGGCTTCTGTCAAATCGATCAGTGGAAGGTGAACTTGTGGTGGGTTCTGGATTTTCGATCAGGTCCTGGCAATCCGATGATTCGAACATGGTCATGATTATGTTTGTTGATTATGGAATAAAGACCAATTATGTGATATAGATTAGAGTTGTGCAGCTTTTGTGATCACTTGGGAGGTATATTTTGGGACGGGTGCTTGGGGAATGTTTGGTTTCCCCAAGATGGGTGCTTTGTGTGACCCTGGATGGATGAACAGGGTGGATGCTTGTCTTGGTACATAAGTTGGTGGGATGAAATCTGTGCTTGGGATTCGTGGATAATAGCATAGGGATCGGCACTGTAGATGTGTGCTTGAGATGGGTGCCTGGATTTGTGTATAGGATGGGCGGTGCATCAGGATGTTTGCTTGAGGTATGATCGGTACCTTGGCGGTAGCGTAGAATCGGCAATGAGGAGAGGTGCCTCTTTGGGTGCATCATGTTTGCTTGAAATGGGTACCTTGGTGGTAGCATTACTGAATCGGCAATAATGAGAGGTACCTCTTTGGGTGCATAGTGCTTGAGATTGGTACCTGGGATGGTTGCATGATGGGTACCTTGGTGGTAGCATTACTGAATCGGCAGTGAGGAGAGGTGCCTCTTTGGGTGCATAGTGCTTGAGATGGGTACCTGGGATGGTTGTATGATGGGTACCTTGGTGGTAGCATTACTGAATCGGCAATGAGGAGAGGAACCTCTTTGGGTGCATAGTGCTTGAGATTGGTACCTGGGATGGTTGTATGATGGGTACCTTGGTGGTAGCATTACTGAATCGGCAATGAGGAGAGGTACCTCTTTGGGTGCATAGTGCTTGAGATTGGTACCTGGGATGGTTGTATGATGGGTACCTTGGTGGTAGCATTACTGAATCGGCAATGAGGAGAGGTACCTCTTTGGGTGCATAGTGCTTGAGATGGGTACCTGGGATGGTTGCATGATGGGTACCTTGGTGGTAGCATTACTGAATCGGCAGTGAGGAGAGGTGCCTCTTTGGGTGCATAGTGCTTGAGATTGGTACCTGGGATGGTTGTATGATGGGTACCTTGGTGGTAGCATTACTGAATCGGCAATGAGGAGAGGTACCTCTTTGGGTGCATAGTGCTTGAGATTGGTACCTTGGATGGTTGTATGATGGGTACCTTGGTGGTAGCATCGCTGAATCGGCAATGAGGAGAGGTACCTCTTTGGGTGCATAGTCCTTGAGATTGGTACCTGGGATGGTTGTATGATAGGTACCTTGGTGGTAGTATTGCTGAATCGGCAATGAGGAGAGGTACCTCTTTGGGTGCATAGTCCTTGAGATGGGTACCTGGGATGGTTGTATGATGGGTACCTTGGTGGTAGCATCGCTGAATCGGCAATGAGGAGAGGTACCTCTTTGGGTGCATAGTCCTTGAGATGGGTACCTGGGATGGTTGTATGATGGGTACCTTGGTGGTAGCATCGCTGAATCGGCAATGAGGAGAGGTACCTCTTTGGGTGCATAGTGCTTGAGATTGGTACCTGGGATGGTTGCATGATGGGTACCTTGGTGGTAGCATTGCTGAATCGGCAATGAGGAGAGGTACCTCTTTGGGTGCATAGTGCTTGAGATGGGTACCTGGGATGGTTGTATGATGGGTACCTTGGTGGTAGCATCGCTGAATCGGCAATGAGGAGAGGTACCTCTTTGGGTGCATAGTCCTTGAGATTGGTACCTGGGATGGTTGTATGATGGGTACCTTGGTGGTAGCATTGCTGAATCGGCAATGAGGAGAGGTACCTCTTTGGGTGCATAGTCCTTGAGATTGGTACCTTGGATGGTTGTATTGGATGGGAATGGGATGTCGTTGTCGTCGTTGTCGTTGTCGCTGTCGCTGTCATTGTCCGTTGTCCATTGTCCGTTGTCCGTTGTCCACTGTCCGTTGTCCATTGTCCGTTGTCCATTATCGTTGTCGTGTGGCTGTAGCTGTAGCTGTCATTGTCATTGTCGTCATTGTCGTTGTCATGTCGTTGTCGTTGTTGTTGGGGGGAACCCTGTTTGGGTGTTTTAGTCCACGCTCGGGATGGGTTTGGTTGAACCTATGGATGAGATCCAAATACATGCTGGGCAAATTGTTTGCTCGGGTACGGGTGGGCGTTATAAAGTGCAGTGCCTGAATAATTTAAACTTTTCATCATTTTGAATGTTGTATCCATATGAGACAACAACAGAAAGAAAAGTCCCTGCTCTGTGGAGTGAAATGACGCTATCCAAACGGCTGTGCACTTTATTCGGCCCACTTCTGTGGCCATCCGGACTCATGACTGTAAGGATGCGGGTAATAGCTTTTGCCATTGAACTTGGAGTCCTTGTACTCGGAAATGTTTTGCCTCTTATAAAGGGTATAGTCCTACATTGTGGAAGTAGGCCATCCAAATTAAGTCGTTCACCACCCACCACAAAAAAAGCTTAGCGTTTTTGGTCATCCAATCATAAAGTTCTCTGTAACAGTTTTCGTTCCCACACTTTCAAAAATGAATCTGTAGAGACGATGTAGTTTCCACCAAACAGCGGGGACAGTGTTATTTATTTGTTGTGCGTGATTTGTATTTTATATTTATTTGTTTATTTATCATTGTTTGTATTTCAGTGTGTCCAGGATTAATACACAAGGAAAAAGCAGACGCCACATATGAACGAATTTTTTAATGGTTGTATTGAGCAATCCGTTTATTTAAAATTAGTGCCAGAGTCTAAATAGGGTGGTAAAGGGAAACTACAAAAATAACAACAAATTGCACGTTCGTATCAGACCTATTTCGACTTGTGTCAATCGAATTAATCAATGGTGGTCTAGGGTGAGGGGTCTTCACAGTGCTACTGTCTCGGCTTGAACAGTATTTCAGACGGACATGATTTCTCTGGAGGATTGCTATACACGAACTTGAACTTGAACTTTCAGATTGAAACTATTTGATTTTGATCGATACCTATTTCTGCACTGTGCCATTTGTAATTATTGTCATGTGTAATCATTTTGACCACTGTGCTGACCGTTTTGTGTGATTTTCCATTGCATTCCAATGGGTCACCATGCGAATCTTATTGTTTTAACTCCAGTACGCGCGCAGTTAAGAAAACAATAAAGGCGGGAAGTTGTCTGTTCCTGCAGTACTTCCCGCGTCAATCGTTATAGTTGAAAATGGCGCCAAACGCAGTGGAAATGGCCGCTGTTATCGGTTGCAAACTTCAGATGACCCGGTTTTTATCTACTGACAATGACTTTCAGTGGTAATGGTAACGAATTTCCCTTTATTTCCTTGAAGGAAGACAGTACAGTGGTATTCAGGGGAGATCATGTCGATTTTGAAGTCTGATTTATTTGGGAGTATTGTGGCGTCAGTCTTCCCGGGCAAAATACTTCAGTGTACAAATCAACAAAGTTCATGCGTCCCAAACTGCGCTGCAGGAATGCCATGCGAACCACAGAGAAAGGTTCCACTATGGGTCTGGAGTCTGTTCTTTATGTACAAGCTCATGAACTCCATTGAAAAATATAAAAAAAATAATGAAAACAAAAAATCATATTAAAGTAATATATCATTCCACATTCAACATGGATTTATTATATGTTTTTGAACGTGCAAGTTCATAGTTGGTTTTGGCAAAAACAATCACAAGAATCCGTGTTTGTTTGTTTGTTTGTTTTTGTTTTGGTTTTCTTTTTAAGTTTGGTTTTACCTACGCACTATGGTTTTCAATGCTGCAGTGAAGAGTGTGAAAACAGGACATTCTGCAGAAAGAATAGTCACATCAAATTATACCTTTTTTTCTGTTGCGCCCTCTTTTCTGCATTGTTGCACGAGATTGCCACACATGACTAATGAACCCTCTGGTCGGTGTTCTATGGTAAACTCCCAGTTCGTAGCAAGAGGCTTTTGTTTTATTGCAGCCAGACCACCGTGGTTGTTAAATACTGATCGGCAAGGTTGTGTATGTGTGGTCCAAACCTCCTTCCATACCAGACATTCAAGCATTTGATGAGTACACCCGTTATCTGAGTCACTAATCGGTTGTGTCTTCGGATAGTTTCACAATAGTAGACACAAAAAAATACAACCGCAGTCCGAAAACCAGTCAATTCTTTACGTTAATTAAAGGTAAAATACAGGATTGGTCAAGCTGATAGTGCAGTCTTCTTACTTTGTGTGATTCAATATGTACAGTCATGAAAAAAAAAAAAAAAAAAAAAAACTGTGAAAATTTGGGCTCGATCCGTCATCCGAGTCAGGAGAAAATAGTGAAAAACCGTGCACACTTTTCAGCATGTAAGCACATTGCTCTTAATTTCGATTGTTATACAACCGAAATAAAAACCAGAGTCTTCAAGTTCTTTTTTCTCGACTTTGACAGTGTTTCAGACAGAAATATTTCCATGGAAGATTGGTTCTGGTATGAACTCTATAATCAGTCAGCGTTCAGACTGATACTAATAAAACAACAGACACAAGTTGGATGAATACCAATCCTAAATTCTACCCTAAAATGTAAAGGTCAGACATATTTAAAGGGACAATAAATCTTCGGTTTTGGGAAGAGTCCCATCCTCTAGTTTTTAATAAACCTGTGAAAATTGGTCGAGTTCAGTGGTCATGTTTTACTGAAAACAACGACAAGGGTTGATGTGGAAAAAAAGTTAAGGATTTTG
The DNA here is from genome assembly GCA_911728455.2 of Marthasterias glacialis. Classification (NCBI taxonomy): domain Eukaryota; kingdom Metazoa; phylum Echinodermata; class Asteroidea; order Forcipulatida; family Asteriidae; genus Marthasterias; species Marthasterias glacialis. The sequence continues at coordinate 17,223,418 of OU452222.1, read as the reverse complement.
AGCACATTTCTATCGGGCTAATTTCTATTGCGGCTATCGGAATAAGTACAGTGGTGATAGTGTGGGGTCTTCGAGTGCTACTTCCTCGACAGCGCCGTAACTATAGGGTAAAATTTTAGGGGGCACAAGGTGGGGGAGGGGGTCACTTTTGGTCAATTAAAACTGTAGTTTCCGTTTGTATTTTGCCTAAGCAAGCCCCTTTTCAGCGCTTTTCTGACATGTTGAGGTAAAACAAAATACATTCTGCGAGTAAATGATAAAAAAATAGTTTCAAAAACATTGAAATTACTACGTAAAAGCTCATAAAATGTAACATTTTATTCTGGTAATTTTTAATCTCAAAAGTCCAGATTTCAAATGGGGGGGGGGGGGCACAGATATCAGTTGGGTGTGGCCCGTGCTCCTACCCCCCCCCCCACACACACACACACCTTAGTAACGCCACTGTTCCTCGACTTTGAAAAGATTTAAGACAGAAATCAGGGGCGGATCCAGGATTTTCCAAACGGGGGGGGGGGCGTGAAATTTACCGATCAAACAGCAAATGATGATTGGATGTCGAAAGTGTATTTCTCATTGCAAGTGGGCGGGATGATATCTTGATTTTTTTTTTCGGAAGGAAAAATAGAGGGCGTGCGCCCCTCACGCCCCCCCCCCCCCCACCATCCGCCCCTGGAAATAGTTCTATGGAGGATTGGTGATGCTGAACTTTATAAGGAGCGAGCCTTTACTTAGATTGACACCAATTAATTTGTATGTCAATGATTTTTAATCGTTTACTTTGTTTTAACAGTTGCTAAAATTTTTGTGTTTGAATACTATGGTCACTTTAAATGTGCTGTCTTTATTTTAGAGAGTGTTGAATTATGTAACACCAACTCTAGATTATAAAGGTATAGTACAGGATTTGTGTTCATCAAAACATTTTGTTTTTATTAGTATCAGTCTGAAAAGCTTACTGATTATGAAGCTCATGCCGGTGCCAATCTTCCATAGAATTATTCAAGTCTGAAATACGGTCAAAATCGAGAAAATAGAATTTGACAAACCTGACTGCTCTCCAACAACCTCTCCTAACACGACACGTGCACCGCAACACTCTGCCTATACGCCCCCAACCGCATTCTGAAATATTCGCGAACAAAGCCCTAGAACGCGGTCTGACTTTGTTTCAAAAGGAAACCATTACCGACTGGGTGGATGTATGGTGTAAACATTGTCCCGCTAAGAAAACTAATTTTGATCCATTTTTCCAGTCAAGTTCTCGAGGTACCTCTATTTTAGTTTGTCAGGAATGTCATTCAAAAATCTTTTTTTTTTCTTTCTCCTTCTTCTTCTTCTTTTTTTCTTCTTCCTCTTCTCCTTCTTCTTTTTCGTCTTCTCCTTCACCTTGTTCTCCTTCTGTTTTTTATTTATGTATTTATATTTTTAAACTCGATAATACTTGGATATTGTCTCCCGTCCTGTTGGGAACACGAAATATAAACACGAAACAATATTATTTGTGACTAGCTCCCGTTGTGTCAAGTTGACAATGCCCCATTTTTTTTATTTATTTTTTTATTGATATACATAAAATGTATCGGGGATAAACAAATAGTAGTATCATTATTTTGCTTACCCTTAATGTTACTCCGATGTTAGATCCGTATATACCTCACTGCTCTCCAAGTCATCGGGGGGGGGGGGGGGGGGGGGGAACGGTCACGGGCTAAGCGGATCGTGGGATTCGAACCCACGACCCCGCATTCTAAAATAGGTTCCAGCAGAATTCTAGAATAGGTTCCTGTTGTCTTGAGAAACATAATTTATTATTTGAAGGTAGAATACAGGATTGATATTTACCCCCCCCCCCCTGAAAAAATGAAATAAATAAATAAATAAATAAAAAAGAAAAAAAAAAACGAAAAATAAATAAATACAATTTGTTTAGTGTCAGGCTGAAAGCTTACTGATTATGAAGTTCATACCAGTACCAATCTTCCATAGAAATGTTTTTGTCTAAAATACTGTCAAAATCGAGAAAATGGAATTTGAAGACCCCGATTTTAATTTCGGCTGTAACAACCGAAATTAAGGACAAGGTGTTTACATGCTGAAAAGTGTACACTGTTTTTTACACATTTTTTTCCCAACTCCGACGACTTTTTTTTCATGTATACTATAATGAATCACACAAAGTAAAAAAAACACTGCAATATCAGCTTTACAAATGCTATATTTAAAAAAGGATTATCATTGGTGTGATTAAAAAAACACATAAAATCAGTAAAGTGTGCTTGAACTCACGGATACGTGTCATATGACAGTTACCTCTGGGAACCTCCAAGGAAATAGTTCCTGAACATTTTACTACGATTAGATTGAAATAGAGGCTCTCTAGAAGTAAACGAGTTTTCCCCGAAATCGAGATTACTTGTTTGAGGAAATTATCTCTGACCTAGCTCAAATGGAGAATACATTGGTTTTGGAAGAGGAAACTATTCCCATCCAGTCGTTTTTAATTAGCAACACACACGTAAAAAAAAAAACAATGTGTGAAAATATTATCAAAGTCAGTGGTCATGTTTAAATGAAAACGACAAAAACCATTTACGTTTCGTCAGGGATATTGTGCACGGTCTTATTTCTATTGTGAAAATCTGTGCTTTCTATTTGGGGTGGGGTGGAGATCTTAATTAAGGTGTTATTTCTTCATTTTTGGCAATATTCAGACCGATGTGTCTGGATGATATGGTACGGGGATGGACTTGACCAATGAGCCTTCAAATCCAACACTTTTTTTGTGTGATAATTTTTATCCAATCGCTTGCCTGTTTTCCCTTGTCTAATAATAGGCCCTATGCCAAAGGCTGGGGCATATCCTACACCGTAATTGAGGAACTAGATATTTACAACATCTGTGAGGGAATGTTGGAAGTTTCCTGGATTCACAGGAACGTTTCCCGTCAGGATAGATTGAGGTGGTATTGAGAAGTGGTAATCCCATCAAACGGGCGTGTTTTATTGCATCATTGACCGATTATTTCTTCATTTCCGATCCCGGACAAAATTCTGCCGTGGACGTTGAACTGCGTGTATTAATGTTTGTGCGGTTCTCCAGTTCTATCACAATACGTACATATTGTGACGATGTAGAGTCAGCGTTTCCTTTAAACACATTCTACAGAAATCTAAATTATAACTGTATACAAATAACTCCAAAGCAGTAAAATGCAGTAACGTAAATCCACAATCATAACACAAAGTTGGTTTCTCAACCCTTATACAGCTGAGGACTTGAACGAACAATTCTCATGCTGATTTGATTGTCGAATAATGTTTATAATATTGTGTTTAGTAGTTACTTCATTATCAACATGACGCCCCGCCCCCCCCCCCCCCTAGAATTGTGATTGAAAAATGAGAAGGCTCGTACAAGTACAATACGAAATCAACGATGAAGTACCGATACCAGCGAATTGTGTGACGTAATTCCATAGACATGCGTACTAATTACCACTGTAATGGCATAATAACTAAACAGGACATAAACAATATTTTAAACTGTAATTTAAGTATGAGAGACTTGTTTGTTCAAGTCTCTCTAAATAAGCCACAGCGGACAACTAAACACAGGTATTTTACTTGAATCAGAGCTCGCTCCAATTTCACTCAAAAAGGGTGATGCACTGTGAGTTTCTCAAAAAGAGCCAACATGACTTCCACTCGGACGAGAGAGTGAAATTGTAACTGTTTAAAATCTCGGTGCCGGGCAATCTCGGAAGTAAACTATCTGCTGAGCCATCTGCTCTTGAATGGCGGGGGTCGTGGGTTCGAAGCCCACCCGAGGAGTATGCCTGTAAAGTTTTGTCACAGGACTCGAGGGAATACTGGGTAAACAGTGCTTAACACACATGGGTGTATGGGTAAAATAAAACACCACAAATATCATTAGTTTACACTTAGAAACAATGTGGTCATGATTTACCATTTTAGTTATTATAGACATTTCTTGTATATTTACATTTCATAAATATGGTTGTGTTTCTTTTCAGATAATACTGAACCAGATGGAACTCTGTGACCGGCAGCGAGTCAGGACTTGCTCGAACGAGAATCACCATGTTGATTTCATGGATACCCCCCCCCCCACTTTTGCCGTGGATCTTGGACCATTTCTCTCCACGGCGGTACGCTTGAGTGATGGAGGGAAAAGAAGAGTGTTGGGACTGTCCATCGCAAACATCTTCCAGCGAGAGGGGAGTCCGTGTTGAGATTGAAGTTCAGCTGATGGTGGTCCAATCACGGTAAGGGTGACTATATTTGATTTGATTTACAAAAACTGCATTTTTACCATATTGCAAACCATAACAAGGACAAATCGTTGAATTAAAGCCCCATCTCAACATTGGTAAAATGACTGTAAATGCTTTAACTCTTTGCACAAATCAAGATATATGTAATCAAACCAACCGGTGAAAATTTCGGGTCATTCCGTTGTTTCATTTGCGAGAAAACGGTAAAAATTCATTCAGCATTTTCGTATGCATTCCTATAGGCAGAGTTTTCATCTCACTGAGACGAAAACTAATTTTGAATCTTATTTCATTTATTACTTAAAAAACGATAACACTTCCGGCAGAAATATTTCGTGGAAAGTTTTCTACCATTATTATGTTTATACCATGTAATGTATATATAAATCTGTGAACATTTATGTTTTTCTTCTTATCCAATGTTGAGCTGGGGCTTTAATTATAAGTAATAAAGCTGCCTTACTCAACTTCGCCAAACAATTTTTTTCCCCAAACCTTCTGATCATAAAATACTTGGCATAAACTCGTAGATATTGCACCGTGAAACAAAGGTCATGCACAATAAACTCAAATTATGTTATGCAAAGTATTGAAGGTTCAAAAATGTACCAGTCGGCCCGTCATAGTCGCTGTTATTAAATGCACCCAGTGTTTTCCTAGGGCTTTCATTGTTTTGGATTCAACTGGACAGCGCGCATTATAGCCGGGAGTAGAGAGTTGCTTTTGAGGACAGAGATATTACCTACAAGGCCAAGCGGCAGGGAGTAAGAAAGAGGTGTACGCGCATGCGCGTTTGCCTCGCAGGGTCGCTCATGACTTGTCCGTTTATTGAGCGGCTAATGCAGTAATGAGTGTACGGATGCCTGGGACATTTTTCGACGTGGGGGGCGGTTACTCGTTGGAGCGGTCGCGAGATCCCCTGCCGGTGATGGTGCGATAAAAACACGGACGCTTTCCCTGCCGACAATCCGAAGATTTTATTAGTCTTCGTCTTTCAGTAGCAGTGCAAGCAAACTGGTGGATCCCTCACACCGGCGTTTTGCATGAGGTGTTTTCTGCTCCTGATATTTGTGGGTCTTTTCAGGGTGACCTTTCTTGATTTTTTTTTCTTCGGTGGCGACAGCGTCTGAACTTAGAGGGTTCCCACTCAGGGCAACCCGGCTCGTCTCCGTTGACACTTCACCACAGAAATCCGATCTACCAGGCTGTACTTCGTCGGGAGATAATTGCGTCCGTTTCTGGCTATTGTTGGAACGCAAGTTTCCCTATCAGCTTTTTATTAAAGGGGTTACTGTGTACAAAGTTTCGCACTTCGGCTGCTGTACTAGTATTGATCGCTGTTCAGAACACAGTGCGTGTTTACCAGCACGTGGAGCATAAACATTCCCGACGGGTGCCGTGTTTTGGTAGTGTTCTTTCCCTGCAAGGTTTTACAACTCCCGAGTCCCAAATGACCCACCTGGATAGCATGGCTGCGGCGTTATCCACCTCTCCGCCGATACATGGCCAGCATACTGGGGTGCAGCACCCTCCTCACGCCCAACCCGCGGCGGCAACGCAGCACAGCCAGGTATCACCGCGTCAGGAGCAACCGTTACCGGCACTCTCCGGGCCGCTGCCCCGCACGGACATCCCGCTGACGGAACAGTCAACCCGGAGTGCCGTCACCGGCGAGACCCAACTCCACCTGGACTCTCACTCCCCGACGAACGGACCCACCACAGACACCGACAAAACGACCACCAAAAAGTCCGGGGCGGGGATCAGGCGGCACGAGAAGCCACCTTACTCGTACATTGCCCTGATCGTCATGGCGATTCAAAGCTCCCCTACGAAACGCCTTACGCTGAGCGAAATCTACCAGTTTCTCATGCAGAGGTTTCCGTTCTTTCGAGGGCCGTACCAAGGGTGGAAGAACTCGGTACGCCATAACCTGTCTCTCAACGAGTGTTTTATCAAGCTCCCCAAGGGTCTAGGCCGTCCGGGGAAGGGGCATTACTGGACGATCGACCCTGCTAGTGAGTTCATGTTTGAGGAGGGTTCCTTCCGGAGACGGCCCCGTGGGTTCCGGCGCAAGTGCCAGGCATTGAGACCCCCTTACGCTATGATGAACAACATGGGAATGCCTGGTATGCTCGGTGGTTCACACCTTGAAATGTTCCCTCAAAACTCCCCCGGAGGCTACCCAAACCACGCCAACATGCAGTGTGGGATGAGTAATATGAATACGGCCAGTATGGTGGACACGAACATGAACATGGGCATGATGATGCCGCAGGTTTCCACCCAACTCACGGGCAATCTGCCCGGGTCCTGCTCGGTGAACTCGACCGGGTATATGACCAATTGTGCGGCGGACTACGTCCCTGCAACCACTACATCGTCCCCGACACCGGTAAGCATGTACATGAACACGGTAGTTGATAACTATTCCACATGGACCCAGGGGCCCAACGGACGGTACATCAAGCAGCAGATGCAAGAATGTGATGGGGGCGAGTCGTCTCCGGGACAGGGCATGCAGCAGCAGCAGCCACAGCAGCAAGTCTCCGCCGCAGATCACGGGCAGTACTTGACACCTCATCACGCCGGACAAGAGCCCATTGAAATGCAACACGGTAAGTGAATAATACCACTTATTTTCCCCGAAAATTCAAACTAAATCCCCATTGACAACACGTAACAACAGATAGGCACGTACCATCAAACCCCAAACACTCTGGACCATGTTCCCAAACCAACGATCATGTAAAATATTCTTGTTCATTCAGAGAAAATGAAAATCGAATTCCAAGATAAAGACTTTACTGAGTTTCCACGAATCACACCGATACTCAAACGGCTCAAATTGTGACAATAACACAAAACCAAAATATACGAATCTCCCGCAATTACGTTTAAAGTAAATGATCAACAACAAAATAAGAAAATACAAAAACACGAAGAAGAATCAAAAACATGTCCACGACTTCGGCGAAGAAAGCCGAACTCTGCAAACCATAAAATATGGTTTTTCGAGAGGAGTTTGTTAATAATAATAATAATTTTTTTTTATTATTATTTTTTGTTTACAGTCAAAGTTAAACTTCTGGTAAATAATCAATATACAAGTATGCCTATTTTGGAAGACTGAGAAGTTATTCCCATCCTCAAGTTTTCCATAAATACACCCCACAACCAACAGCTGTTCATGAACATTTTATAGAAATCTGGGGTCACGTTTTACAGCGAAAAACGGTTAACAATTTGTAAGGAATTTTGTGCACGTTTATATCAGGCTCAGTAGTGGTGACACGGGGGATATTCAAAATGTTTGTATTACCATTGACGTTAACAACATTTCAGGCGGAACAAACATGGTCTGAAGAATTGGTTCTGGTATTATTTTTTTTATAATCAGTGAGCTTTCAGATTGAAACTTATGAAGTATTTTTTTTTCGATAGTTAATAGTCTGTAAGACTAACAAAACGTGTGCTTATCTTGTCGACCTGAGTGATGGACACTTGCATTTTCTTTCATAAATACAGCTCTATATTTTTACCCGTCCCGTTTGACTTATTCGCAAACTGTTGCTTCTGTTGAAGCCGTTTCTATTGCTTAATTTGAGCCATATGGCAATTTCTCGCCTAGGGTTTTGTATACGCAGGCATCTTGTAACTTAAACTGGTATACTGCCGGCCGTTTAGGTGACACGCCGCTCACTTGTGAAACCGCAGCTCGGCAAGAATCGATACAATCAAAAGCATTACCCGCGAAACCTGGTGTGTGACATCGTGGGCTGAATTGGAAAATGGTACATCATTCAATTAAATAGAAGGTCAAACATTAAGGAGTATCTGCCTAAAACGACCAGGTACCTTTCCTTGCTCTGTAGTCAACTCCTCACTGAGTAAGACTTTTTATCTTGGCAGCGACATCTCGAGGTGCTCTCTTTGCAAATTCATTGAAGGGATGAAAATTTACTTCAAAAGAATGTTAGCAATTTTGTTGTTCAAGGACATTCTTATAACAAGTCATGATTTTTAATCATCGATATTTCCCAAAACATAACATGTTTTTCGAATCTAAAACTGGTTTCTCGATAAAAATTATCAGGGGGAAAAAGGAAAGAAAGAAAAGAAAAGAAAAAAGAAAAGAAAAGAGAAAACAACAAAAAGCTTTTGTCTCAAGTTTCTCAACTGCGGAAAGAGTGCAGAATAACTTTTTGGGAGAATGAATTAAATCCCGTCCTCAATAAACACACAATTCATTCAAGAAACCTGAGAGACTTTTCCTTAGAAAATTAGGTTATCACATTTATTTAAAAACAACGAAAAATTGGTGTCTTATTGTCAGGATTTTTTTTATACACACGTTTGTGTTTGACTTATTTCGATTGTGACGATCGAAATAAGCAGTGGTAAGGTGTGGGTGTCTTTAATTACTATTCATGATTTGGACTGATCTCAGTGAAGGATTAGTAAAGATGACAACAGATATGAACTTCATGATAACTATGATTTTCTTCAGATTTAAACTAATCTTATGTGTTACTCAGTGGTTGTCAATGTATTACACTGGCTTGAACATGTTACAGGTTTATAATGTGCTTAGCCAATAACATAACTGCGGCGAAGTCGTTCTAATATTGTACTTTTAATTGGCTGAAATGGTTACCGTACTTTTGTGGTAAACAGCGATGCCTTGTGACTGAACTGATTTGCTGATGTATTGCAACTCTTAAATAGCGCTGGATTTCTAAGTGCGATGTGTTGGTTTTTCTTCGGGACCACAGGGACAGTCTCAAGGCCGCTTGCGTTCAAGCGATAAGGGAGATTTTTTGTTGTTGTTGTCATAGCTCACGGTTTTGTGATTCGAATCTATATTCAAAGTCCCCTCTGTTTAAAAACAAATGAATTATTTGTTTGTTGTTTATGTTAAAGAACCATTGAAGTAGGTAATTTGGCTGTTTCCTCCAATGATGCGTCGTCTAAGTTCGTACAGTAATTGTCCGGCCAGTGCGCATTAACATCGTTAGTAAATCCACAAACAAGACCCAAAAAGAACGATTATACATGCAACGGAATTCCGTGGACGTCTAAGTAAAATTATCGAGGCCCGGAGCTTCCGCATCCGATCCACAATTCTAGAAACAGCCCCCCTTAAAGAATGTCAAACGTCCTGCACAGTTCATGCTGGCAAATACATGTAAGTCAGTGTTAACCATTGAACTGTTTTAAAAGTTAAAATATGTACCGGCTCTTCAAAAGCTTAAGTAATATTATGTACCATCCCTGAGGGTCTTGGCACACAGGGCAATTTCTTTTACTGTCAACTTGGAGGCAACCAACTGCACTGCATGCAAAATGAACCTTTTGGTAGCACAGGAGCTATTTTTCTGGTGATATCTTACAATCCTCAAGAAAGTTCTGTGAACATTGACGTGTGAATGCCTCTTCTTCTTGAAGATTGCGTGGAGCTGGTTTCTCTGTAAATTGCCCCGTGTGACATTGCCCTTCTGGTATCAGGTACGTTTCTCGCCAACTGGAAGGTTGGACCGCAGAGGTACAAACCCGTTGGAA